>CM022701.1:98154529-98754529 GCA_012295165.1 Asparagus setaceus | reverse complement strand
GGTGAACTGATGCGCCATGAGTACGAAAGTGAAGGGATAAACCCGACTTTGAAGCCTCAAATTAAGCTCTAAAACCAAGCAGAGAGAAGATGACGCTTGGCCAAAACCGAGACTTCAGAGGTGTCTCGCCAGCGAGACACTCCAGAGGTGTCTCGCCCGAAGCGAGACACTCCAGAGGTGTCTCGCCCGAAGCGAGACACTCCAGAGGTGTCTCGCCAGCGAGACACTCCAGAGGTGTCTCGCCAGCGAGACACTCAGAGTGTCTCTACTGCCGAGACACCAAGGCCGAATGGGCTTTTGCCCGCCACCAAGATCCGCCGCACCTATAAATATGACGGCTAGGGTTTCATTTTCAGAGGTCGAGAGATAAAAAAGGGAGACTCTCACAACTCTTGTGTGTGTCTAGGGTTAGAGAATTTCCAAGGGAGAGGAGATCAAGATCTAGACTTGCGCCGAGGTGAGATCCGAGATCCAAAGTTTTCGATCCGCATCTACAACAACAAACCATCCTTGGATCAAGCTTGGCCTTGATCTCAAGAAGAGTAACGGGTTCGCTTGGTCGATCTCGCTTACTACGCTGATTAGTTCCTTGGCTAATTAATCTCAGATTCGCTTAGATCTCGATCTAATCGATCTAAGAATTCCCACGCAGGAGGGATTTTAGATCTAGATCCGCATCCGCATCTCGCTTGATCAACACTTGGGAAAGGAATCGCTGCGGTCCACTGAACACATCCCCAAGACAGCAAAGAATCCCATCGCAGTTTGGGATCCCATAAACGGATCCCGCTTGTTCACAAGGAGGAAAGTTGTAATTTTTATCCTTTTCATTGTAAAAGCCTTATAAAAGGTGATTTTATTTGAAACTCATTTGTAATCCCATCAAGGTAGAATGATTTCACCGATGAAAAAGATAATGACTTTTCCCTGAACAAGTCGGCCACCACAAAGTGGGAGCCACCGGTCTTGCATCCGAGATCGCTGTGCCGCAGCCCACGGATTCGATCCCTGATCAAAGAGGTCGAGTAATGACTACTCAGAGAAATTTGAGGCCTATCTCTCCTCATCCAACTCTTTTCCCTCAAGGCGAAGAAGCCCTCCGCCGCAAGGAGGACTCACAAGGCCACCGACCAAGCCGACGCCTCGCCGCCAACAACAATGACGGCAATAACTCCCCGCCATCCAAAGGCCAGATCTGATCTCCCTCCTCCCACCAATGAGGAAAAGTCCGCCGGCGATGTGACTCTCTCAAAGAGAGCCCGCCAACCTGCCGACAACGCCTTTGCGCTGTAATACGCAGCGCTAGAATCCATGGACGGTGTTCGATACAAGCCGGATACGAAGTCCCAACAGGCACGAGCCCCGTAAGACTAAGATAGGTGGTAACTCCTCTAAACCGCCGAATCAAGAATGGATCCGCCAAGCGAGATCGCTCCACCCTCGGGCGGATCCAAAACACCGCGCGCCCCACGCGACGCTGCACGCAGGCTGGTTCAGCTACTCAACAACTAAAGGAGCAGAGGTGACCAAGAAGTCACCGAAGCAAGTCGAACTCACCTCCCGCACTGTGAGCTTTTTCCTCGATGCACGCCTTCCACAAAGACTCCGCCAACACCACACCCCTTTCGATAAGGGTTCGTTTCAGCCTAGGTCCGCCTCAGCTTGATCAAGGTGAAAGGTCAACTCCTCGCAAGCTTGTTGAAGAGATCCGTGACAACTCGCAATGCCGGGTAGTTTCACCGACGAAGTCACGGAGAATCCACCAACCGGTTTATGGATCGTGGTCCAAAAGCCCGCCGAGAGGTCGCTACTTAAAAGCGCAAGGCATATGCCAGAACTTTCAAAGACTTCGCGGACGCCGACCCAACCTCGATGGAGACGCCGCCATCTTATGATGACGCTATACCCGAGATTGTGTCGCCAAGACGGTAGGTTGCTCCGCGACTCATGCCGATGAGTTGTACTATCGCGGCCGAGTAAGAAGAAGTCTCAGACGAGCTCTCCGTAAACCGCATCCTCTTGCATTTGTACTAAATTGATCAAGGCAAGGTTTCGAGTGTAAATACCGCCATAAAATTCTAAAGGGTGTCGGCCTTCCAAAGGTCGAAAGCACCAACGAACCGCCAAGACCTCGGTCAAGGCGTTCCCGAAGAAGACATGCACTCGTCAAGGCAAAGATGAGCCGCTTGAGGTCACCATCAATATGACCAACAAGGCAACGCCACGCCGCATTCCGCAGCCCTCCCAACGCGGTGACTCGATTATGGCCTAAGACTATCGACGCCTAACTATCACGACCGCAACGAGGGATCCCTTCAAGGCACAACCGCTAACGAAGAGTACCTTCTAAGATGAAGTATCGGATGGCGACTTCGGCAATGGCATCCGATAACACCGCCTCTAGTGAAGGTCATACTCGTGAAGCACTCATGATTAGTACCGAGGTGGCTAAGCTACTTGAAGAAGCCTTGGCAAAACGTAAAGACAACTTCAAACTCGAGATGGACATGGCCATGCCAGATGAGAGAAATGCATGACCGGCAGATGCAAGCCGATGATTAATCGCTGTGGTGAGGGCGCCGTCGCAACAACGCCAATTTGACTCGGATAGCTAATACGATGAAGAGCAAGACCTTAACACCGGCGAGCGTAACACCAATGATGACACCATGGTTCCACCTCAAAATCACCGACGTAAATGCAAGTGAAAATGACAAGATCAAGGATCCGAGAGCAAGGTCAACTCGCCATCTCGCCAAGAAGTGAAGAAGACGGGATTCCGTGTTCTTACCCGAGAGAGTGGGAGTCAATCCTCTATCCCAAGTTTAATTTAATAAACTTCACTGCTCGATGGGAGAGGGTCCCCACTCAACATCTTATCTACTTCAAGAGCCATTTGAGAGTCATCTCCTGAACGAGCCCTTGATGGTTCGGCCATTCGTCGCAAGACTTCGCGAGGGGCTGCCGATTGGTACCGCCTCAAAGCGGCAAAGATCAACACCGGGAAGACATGGAATCTATGTTCCCGGGCGAACTTCTTCGATGACGACACGTAGGTTTCACTCGGCGCTATGGGACGAGAAGCGTAGGATGGAGAAACCGTGGATAATTTTGTCAAACGGTTCCGCAACAAGGCGATGAACCGTCGGACCCAATCACGAGGAATTCATCCTCAAGACCGCCAAAGATAACCTCTCACCGGACGTGATCGTATGATGGGCACCGCACCGCCTAAAACCCGAAAGACTTGAAAGTCCGAGGGAAGAGGCCGAAGCTTCCTCAAAAGGGAGAAGGCGAGCGAGGTCAGCAGCCAAATCCACGAACCAAAATTTTGTCCCCTGAACAAGGGAAGGCGCCAATGAAGAATGTTGATGCGATTAAACTTTCCAAATGCACCACAACAAAGAATAAAGAAGCAGCTAGCTGACCCCATCGCAAAGAATAATAGCCTCAGAAACCGAGGGCGCCCACGCCGTGTTTCCCAAGATGTATTCTTTCGTGGACTAAGAGGTGCCTCGATCTTTAAGTACTTGCTAGACAACAACAAGATCCAACCGCCACCGATCGCCAACCGTGAGGAAGCTCAAAGGACGACGGACCCCAAGGCATGCTACTTATCATAGGCGCATACACTACCCGACCAAGTCATGCTACCACCGAAAGACAAGATCCAAGCTTTGATTGAAGTGGGGTGATCACTCCAAAACCAAATAAGGGAAAGCAAGTGGGCTAAACGCCGACGCCCATAAGCTTTGGGACGTTGCCTACAACCCGTTCCTTTAAACCGTGGTCAAAGTGGGAATGAAGACGTGAATTACGATCCCCACAAGCAAAGAAGAGAAGGGTTAGTGCCGCGACACAAAATTTCAAACGGTGAACTCCTATGGGTCCACCCGACTTACTTAAAGACGATCAAGGCTTACGCCTTCGCCTAAAAAGAAGTCCAAGGAAAGGGCAAATCTTGCAATGCTACCTCACCGTTCTACTCGACGACGACGAGCAAATTCCTACGGTTCTTTGTCTGAGGAGGAACAGAAGCCTTTGTCACTGTGAGTGGGCGGAGTACGCTTACAAATACCCCGATGACTCCAACCTTAATGCTAAAACGTTAACGAGTTTGGGTAGTAACAATTCCCACGATTCCCGCCAATTCTAAGGAGGACGCCACCGTAACGAAGGGGAAACAACCCGCAAATCCCGAGGTGCAACCCCCGGCAACCGGCGACCGCCCGATTGAAGGGATAGACCGGGAACACAAGCTCTCCCTACCGCTCGATGTGATGGCACAACCGCCAACATCCCGAAGAATAACTTTATACGAAGCTATTGAGGTTGTCCAAGGAAACCCGCGTTATGAGAAGCGCTATGCACTCGAGGTCTTCCTAACCCACATTAAATCAAGTCCGTAGGAGCCGAGTCATCACCGAATGCAATGTGGCCTCCAAGCATATTCCCCGTGATCACGCTCTTCTAAGGAGGATATGCACGAAGACGCCGAAGCATGACAGCCGCCTACTTCATTGTGGTACATTGGTTCCAAATGAAGTCAACCGGATCCAAGTTGATCCGGTTCACTGCGGAGCATCATGCCTTTGCGCCGATGTATAGCCTCGGGATTCCCGGCCAGTGCTCGCCGACCGGGCATAGGATATACGGATTTAACACCGCTGGGTCTCACCACTTGGTAAAATCCGCATTAAGTGTCGATGGGGACCTAAAGTCCGAAGTCACCGCTACGCCATTGACGCAGACTTCCTATAACTTGTTGTTGGTCGCCTTGATCCATAACCATGTTATAGTCCCTCTACCTCCATCGTCCAAATATGTCGACACTAATAACGAGGTTAAGACGGTGGTCGCGACAAACAACCGCTTAAAGGACCGAGAATTATTTCACCGACTCTCCTTTACTGCAATGAGTCCGACATCAATCATCGCCCATGGCACGGACAGCGTGAGGACGCCGATACCGGCCGGGCTTGACTATAAAGGTGGTTTTGTTTTGAATGACATTGTACCCTTAGTAGTCAATCTTGACGAAGAGGATCTTCCGATGAAAGTTGTAATTGGCGTTTCGTCAAGAAGAAATAAAAGATGATTTAGAGTACTCGCTGTGTTTGAACGATGTAATGAAAAGTTGTATAATGACCCCGAATTGCATATGCCAATTCGGCCATCCCGTAATACGTAAGCACCTTCGAGACTCATCCAAGACAACTTTCGCCGCCCAAGGGAAGGGAGGCCTAAGAAGGACTTAGTCTACTAGAGGGGAGTTGACTCCCACGCCAACTACTTCCTCGCAGACGATTCGGCGAAGATAAACCAAACTTCATCTTTCCAGATATAGCCCGAAGCGCAAAGACCTCATGAAGAAGTGGGGTACGACTTTGCGCTGGGAGAAGGACTTTATTTTGGGCGGATCTCTCGGTTCCACCTAAGGTCGATATGTACCAAGGGAAAGCCCGATAATTATTACTGATTCAAAAGGATTGGGATACGATCCTCTTCGAAGATGAGTGTTGTTGGTCGATCAATAACCAACCACCCAACCTAGATGACGAAGTACTCATCCGACTACCGCCTCGACTCGACAAGATTGGCAAGATGTTCGGGGTTGATGTCCAACATGGCTACAAAGGGACCCCACTACACCGAAGAAGATGAAGAATTGCCAACATGGGAAGACCCATGGGTCCATCACCTCAACATGCGATGGGGACCGGTTTGAGCAGAGGGAGCCTCCGATCAAGACGAGGTAGTCCAGATCAACATGGGTAATGAAGCACATCCTAAACTTATAAATATTAGCAACAGCCTTCCCCGTGAGGAAAAGAAAAGGTTGATCGCTTTGTCGAGAGTATATCGACAGCTACCGAGCTACGAGGACATGCCGTGGCTCGACCCCAATGTGGCAATGCAATCACCGACATTAAAGTGGATGCCAAACCCGCCAAACAAAGAATGAGACGGTTTCGCCCACGATTATGGAGGCAATTGTTGCGGAAGTAAAGAGGCTCATAGCCTCGGTTTCATCCGAGGTTCAACATCCGGATTGGTGGCTAATATCGCTCCTAAGCAAAAGAACGGACGATCGTAATCAGGTCGACTACGAGATCCAATGCCGCATGCCCAAAAGACGACTTCCCACTTCCAATCACCGATGTGATCGCCGATAATACATGTGGATTTGAGCTAATGTCCTTCATGGATGGGTTCTCGTTACAACCAAATCAAGATGCATCCGATGACGAAAGCACACGGCTGCTCGAACTCCTCTAGGCATCTTCTGCTAATACCATGCCATTCGGATCGAAGAATGCCGGCGCCACTTACCAAATACAAGAATGACAAAGATCTTTCAGATCATCTTCTAAGACGGTCGAATGTTACGCCGATGACTTGGTTGTGAAAAGTCGTAACAAAGATGACCATATCCGTGACTTGAGGACGGTATTCGACCTCATGCACTCATCAATTAAAGATGAACCCCACTAGTCTTTCCTCTAATGTCCAATGCAAATTCTCTGGGTTCGTTGTTACCAACAAAGGTATCCACATTGACCCCGACAAAATAAAGGCAATCAATGAATTGCAACCCCAAAGAATCTAAGGGAACTCGAGGATTACAGGGCGCATTAGCGACATCCGACGCTTCATCTCCAACCTCTCGAAAATGTCACCATTTTCTAAGCTGAACAAAAGGGGTGTCCTTTGTCCGATGACGCTCGCCGAAGGCATTCAAGATATCAAAACGATCCGACGAATCCTCCCACTCGCTGTAATCAAGCCTGTAAACCGCTCTTGATTTATATCAAAGCTTAACGAACCATTCGCTGAGTGCTTTACTTGCACAAGACGACCACCACCGGCCACGAAGCAAAGCGTTTATTATCTAAGCCGAACCTTGGTAGGTGCGTAATCTCGCTACCCAATGGTCGGTGAAAGAGTGTCTCGCTACCGGTCTTTGCGATTCGTAAAATGCGACACTACTTAGTTGGGCAAACGATCTACGCCATTTCTAACGAATCCCGCTCGGTGTTCATGACGCAACCAAATTTCTATGAATTACCGCTAAATGGGCTTTACTTTTGTCTCAAGATGACTCGCACTTCAAGCGCCAGGTCAATTAAGGGACAAGCCATCTCGCGATCTTTGGTCGCCAACCCAACAAAGGATACTACTGAAATATTTGATGATCTATCGGATGAGACCCACGAGGTTAACACAACTCGCACCAACAGTGTGGCATTTATATTTTGATGGAGCGCCCCGAAGCTACTAACGCATGAAATACCGATGTTCTAAGATCTTCACGAGTCGAGTAGTCTTAGTTTCCTGGAAGCATGTCATGCCTCGCTTATTCATCGACCGAGCCCCCGCCTAACAATGTCGCAGAGTACAACGCACTCCTCATTGGACTTAGCTTTGCTAAAGAGCCGGGGTAGAGTATCTCGCCTTCGGGATTCCCAACTCATTGTCAAACGCATCATGGGACTATGAGGTCGAACCCAAATTTAATCCCATACCATCGTCGCTATCGAAGTTAGCGGACTCGCTTGAAGGATTCTTCATCGAGTACATTCCGCTTCCGCATCGCGATGCATGCACCGCGCATTAGCAGTCTTTGGCGCAACCTCCCGAGATCGAAAGCAAATGGTCACCGTGAGGACCCACCGCTTATTCATTCCTATTTATGACAGGCGTAAAATGACGAAGGGTAGTCACTAAGGAAGTGTATGCAACCCAAGTCGGACTTGAGCCCCGAGATTGGCGCTTCCTATTATTGACTACGCCTTGCACGCGATCCCGCCGTAAGATATGAAGGAGCGTGAATCAACCAGAAGAGCCAAGGTTCTTCTACAATACGGAAACCCGTGACGCTTTATCGGCGCTGGTATAACGGTTTGCTACTCCGCCGCTTTCAAACAAAGAGGCGAGGAAGTTCTCCAAGAAGCACACGGAGGAGAATGCGGCGCACTACCAGTCCTAAGCTCTATGATCGGATCGAGGATGGGGTACTACCGCCTACTATGGTCAATGATGCGGTCGATATGCTCTGAAGTGTCACGCTGCGCAAATAAACGCTAATTACCCGTGATCAACCTCCCGAGCAACTTCACCCGTCACCACATCTTGGCCATTCGAGACATGGGGCATGGATGGTAGGCCCAATCTTTTCTCTCCGCTTGGCCAAAGGTGATCGGTTTATCCCGGCGACACCGACATTCCAAGTGGGCGAGGCGATTCCCCTCAAGGAGGTAAAGCCGAATGTAATTCGGTTCATCAAGCACCACGCCATCTATCGACACGGTACCAAGGCGGATCGCATGATAACGGTCCCCGCCATTAGCAATGCCTTCATTCGTTTTATGAAATTTAAGATCCGTGACGCCTCCTCAATCAAGGCATAACTCACAGAAACGGATTGGCTGAGGCCTTCAACAAAACGATCATTAAAATTTCAAGAAGCCGTGAAAATAACAAACGCGACCGATGATAAACTCTGAGAAGCACTCGGGCGATCGCGACGACGATTCGCGACACCGACCGGGCTACCCTGCACTCTCTCGTATATGGGTGTGAAGCCCCGCCTCTTGAAGTTCAGATTCCATCTCTCCAGATTGCTCTCGCAACCCAGATGACGATGAGGAGCTACATCAAAAGCCAAGAACTCGAGATGCTAGATGAAAAGCTTTGGAAGCTCAACAAAGACATTGAGTTTTACCAAGCAAGGATGTCCGTGGCCTTCAACAAGAAAGTCCGACAAAGGAGTTTCAAGGAGGGAGACTTGGTCCTCGCCGCCACTAATCGATAATTCTCGACTCCAAGAGGAAGGGTAAGTTTGAACCCAAGTGGAAGGGCCGCTTGTGATTGAAACGGTCTATTCCATGGCTTATCGCCTTATCACCCAGAAGGCGATAGACAATTAATGCCGACACGGGAAGTTCCCGAAGAAGTACTATCCTTAGTACCTTCAGATAACCCGCTTTGAGGGAAGTTCTTCTGAAATACTTTCCTGAGATAACCCTAATCCTTTCCTCCGAATTCCCCACCGATCAAACTCATTGACGGTGGGTCCACAAAATTTTCTCTCGTCCCTCCACCAAAGAAATTCCCCTTGACTTCTTTCAATAAGCAAGGGTCCACGAAATTTTGAGCCTCTATCAAAATCTCCTCTTGATTCCTTTCAATGAACAAGAGGTCCACTTTCAAATTCGAGATCACTTTCGATGAACATAAAGCCTCCATCATTTCCATTTCACCACGCCTCCCATGGCGGTAGTACTAAAATTGGAACACTCTCGATAAACGACCTTCAGATCGTGGCTAATCCTATAAAAGTGAAAACCACCAGATCTCTTCGATTCTCGTGAGTGGAGATCCCACTCTTAGTTTCACCTTAAGAGATTCTCAAGTGGAGATCCCACTTTTAGTTTCCTTTCTTGGAGATAGGATATAAAATCCTTCCTCTCCATCTTCCTGAGATAGAATATAAAATTCTTCCTCTCCAGACTAAGAAACAGATATAAAATCCTTCTTTTCTTATGTGCACTTGGGGTTCGCCTCTACCTGCATTAAAAGGAGACTCGAAATAGAATATAAAATTCTTTCTTTCCAAAGACTTGGAGACAGGATATAAAATCCTTCCTTCCATCTTCCCGAGATAGAATATAAAATTCTTCCTCTCCAAGACTAAGAAACAGATATAAAATCCTTCTTTTCTTATGTTCACTTGGGGTTCGCCTCTACCCGCATTAAAAGGAGACTCGAAATAGAATATAAAATTCTTTCTTTCCAAAGACTTGGAGACAGGATATAAAATCCTTCCTTCTCCGACATCGGAAACGTAATATAAAATTCTTCCTTTCCCACAATCAATTCCATTCACCGCTCGATCCGGCTCACGCTTCCCATTAAAAAGAAGACACCAAGATTCATCTTGGGGTATTTTATCCCAAGCCTAAGAAGGATAAAGCCAACGCCACCACGCTGCTGTCGGGTAGTCTATTCGTGAAAAGATGAAGCCTACGATTCAACATCGTAGCATTAAGTCTAAGAGAATTTCATTCTTTTAGCACAACGCCACATGCGAACGGATTCGATAATCCGCATGCTAGCCCGCTCAAACGGTGACCCAGAAGGCAAATCAAACCGCTGAAGGTCGAGGGTTTGCCAAGAGTCCTATGAATGCCGTGGACAATGAAAATGACAGATCGCAAGTCACAACAACAATGGAACTACCGCCGACGACCGACTTCCGCAGCTTGGTCCTCTACAGCCCTTTGGCGAGTAACCACCGCTATAGCTAGCTTTGGAGGAACATCTTACCAATAGAAAAGAATTCATCAAGACCGCCAAATTGAGGATGAACTAGCTAACAAGACTAGTCCCCAATTAAACGGGATGGAGACTCAAGTGTTTCCGTGGGCTATCATAGAGAGCCACCTCATTGCACCAAGAAATGGGATATGTCAACCTAGATGCATGGAGTCAATCGGATGTACACAAGGGTCAATCATTACTCCTATGTGGTCGGATTCATCGATCTCCCCGAGAGTATAGGTCACAGCTAACCATGCACCGCTTCTTTCAATTCGTGTCGAGCCTTATCACAGGCACCTCCTCAAAGGAGACCTTAAATGCGGTCCCCGCAAGAAAACTCCCACCGAGGCACTAATAGTATACAATTCCAACCACCGACCAACGGATCAACTTAAGGCCAGACAATGAATGCAACTCATGAAGGGTTCCTCTCCACCGGATCAAGAAATCCCCATGATGATCGAACCTCAATACTCCAATAAGGAACATGAGTATAAACCGCTCCTAATTTATTGGAAAGTTCTCGAGGATAACCTAATTCTATTCCAACAAGGAGTAGGATTCTCCCACCGCGATACTCCAACTAGGTATACGAAGTCTAAACTATTTCCTATTTTGTCGAGAAGTTCCTGGAGAATAGTTCTATATTCTTAAGGATAACTCGACAATCCCCAATTTGCTTCCGCTGGGTTCAGCCTTACGACGCTGGACAATTCGTTGTGATGAAAAATCACCAATTGGAGGTTGAATTCCAAGAGAAAATTTTTGAGGCCTGACAACGCGCCACATCTCGAAAATCCCTCCCTGCGTGGTCAGTCCCGCAACGAGCATCACAAGAAGAGTTCACCAATCAAAGGATGAATCCTCAATATCCTCCCACCGGGTTAGTCTTATGCCAAGCCATGCAAAGGAGATTTCATTGATTCAAAGCTAAGTCTCACGGAATTGATGAACAGCTCGACGACAACTCACCACGAAGCTAAAAATAAGAAAACTCGCATCGCCATCGAAGTCAAGATTTCGGCAGTCGGACAATAAATGCAAAGACCGCGACACTTTTAGTTATCCTACAAAGCACCGGATAGTCCGAAGAATCGGAGAGATCAAGATTTGAAGCCGCTGTGTCTTATTACACCGATCGGGTCCGGGCCTATCACATCCAAAGTATTTCGCTTCTTCTATAAAGAGCTGGTGACCGAAACACTTTGGAGGGGTATCTCAGAGCGCTGAAAATTGCCTATAAGTCCTCGAACGTAGCTCGTGATGACGAATAATCGACAAGTCATCCGATGAAGTATGGCAAATCGCTGACGACACAACAAGTGAACGCAACGTAAACGCCTCCTCAAGACGCCCCACGCAGAAGTTTTTACGGCCCCGCCAGCCTAAGTTAGCTGCCAGAGTCAAGGGCAGCCTTCTATGGTCCGGGTACCGAAATTTTTGAAAAGAGCTCTCCTTTCTCGAAGCCGCCACCGATTCCTGAACCTTGGTGAACTGATGCGCCATGAGTGCGAAAGTGAAGGGATAAACCCGACTTTGAAGCCTCAAATTAAGCTCTAAAACCAGCCAGAGAGAGAAGCCACGCCGACGCCGGTCAAAACCGACACCTCAGAGGTGTCTCGCCGAAGCGAGACACTCCAGAGGTGTCTCGCCCGAAGCGAGACACTCCAGAGGTGTCTCGCCCGAAGCGAGACACTCCAGAGGTGTCTCGCCAGCGAGATATCTGTGAGTGTTCCTACCGCCGAGACACTAAGGCCGAATGGGCTTTTTGCCCGCCACGCAGATCCGCCGGCCGCACCTATAAATATGACGGCTAGGGTTTTATTTTCAGAGGTCTGAGAGATAAAAAGGGGAGACTCTCACAACTCTTGTGTGTGTCTAGGGTTAGAGAATTTCCAAGGGAGAGGAGATCAAGATCTAGACTTGCGCGGAGGTGAGATCCGAGATCCAAAGTTTTCGATCCGCATCTACAACAACAAACCATCCTTGGATCAAGCTTGGCCTTGATCTCAAGAAGAGTAACGGGTTCGCTGGTCGATTCGCTACTACGCTGATTAGTTCCTTGGCTAATTAATCTCCAGATTCGCTTAGATCTCGATCCGGACGATCTAAGAATTCCCACGAAAAAGGAGGGATTTTAGATCTAGATCCGCATCCGCATCTCGCTTGATCAACACTTGGGAAAGGAATCGCCACGGGTCCACTAACACATCCCCAAGACCTAAAGAATCCCATCGCAGTTTGTGATCCGATAAACGGATCCCGCTTGTTCACAAGGAGGAAAGTTGTAATTTTATCCTTTTCATTGTAAAAGCCTTATAAAAAGGTGATTTTTATTTGAAACTCATTTGTAATCCCATCAAGGTAGAATGATTTCACCGATGAAAAAGATAATGACTTTTCCCGGGAACACTCTCCATCAACATTCTCTCTAATATGGGCGCTGTTGTAGCTCGCTCGTGGAAAGACTTAACCCGCCAAGGAGAACAAGTCGAGAGCGTGCTCAAGCGTATGGAGGTTGAAGAGCTATTTGAATTTCGAGGCGATGACGATCAAGATACCTTGGTGGTGGCGACCGCTTCCTCATCAAAACTCTTTTCAAGTAAGCCCCTGATGGCACCTGCCGAGCTCGCCAACGCGGAACCAAGCTATGGGACCGACTGTGAAGACTTGGCTACAATCGGCCAAAGATGATCGTTGATGCTTATATGCACCGACGCCGAGGACCAAAGATCCGATGGTAAATTTTAAAGAAGTACTACCCGTAGTCTTTCAAACTCCTACTAAGTTGTCATGTTAACAATCACTCGATAACTAATTTTCTAAATTTCCTTGCCAATCCTCACAATAGGATGGTGGGTTCCCAAAACTATCATGTTAACAATCACCTCTCGATAACTAATTTTCTAAATTTCCTTGCCAACTCGCCAATAGATGGTGGGTTCCCAAAACTATCATGTTAACAATCACCTCTCGATAGTTCCCTCAAGATTTCCTCCACAATCCTCTCAAATAGATGACGGGACCACTCCCACCGCCATGTTAATATTACACCTCGACAAATCAACTTGCCAATCCTCTTCAATGGGATGGTGAGTCCTCAAAGTCGCCCGTCAGCGACAATCTTGTCATGTTAACATTTTACCGCAAATTAACTTACTAATCCTCTTCAATGGATGGTGAGTCCTCAAAGTTGCCCCAACGCAACAAATTTTGTCGTTAACAATCACCTTGACAAATTCCTTCCAATCCTTGTCAATGTGATGGCGGGCCCACATAACCGCTATGTTAACAATCACCTCGATAGTCCGCGACCGCTATTCCCCGCAAATGACGTTGTCCAATCAAGTCGCTATACCTCTATTCCCATCACAGCTTGTTATACTTCCGAAGTCAACAACAACTAGATTCTTCTTGGTCATATGTCGCCATACTCCGTCACCGAACGATTTGATCAATTCCACATTGTCGCTTGCTGGCCTACCAAGTGTTGTGCCAGTTTGTCAAATCACCACAAACGATATCTACTACCCTATCATAGTTGTTATACTCCCATGTCACTGAACAACTTGATTGTTTTTCGATCACAGTCGTTATACTTTTACGTCATTGAACGACCTGATCATTTCCATATCGTCACTTGTCCGAGTGACTTTGGGTTAGATAGTGGTTAACCAAGCGATATACCCCTATCAACTCCCTCACCGAATAGTGGCCTACCATGCGATGTGCCTCTATTCCAGCCATAGTCGTTATACTCCCATGTCCCTGAACGACTCAGCTAACCCCCACAGAGTCATTTCCTAAATGACTTTGTTCGTAATCACTGTTGTTATACTCTCACGCCACCAACAACTTGATTGCTTTTGATCACGATCGCTATACTTTCATGTCACCAACGATTCGATCATTCCCTAATAGTGGCCTACCATGCGATGTGCCTCTATTTCAACCATAGTCGCTATACTCCCATGTCATCGAACGACTTGACTACTCCCACATGATCATTCCTCTAAATGATTTTGTTCAGAATCACCGCTGTTATACTCTCACGCCAATCAACAACTTGATTGCTTTTGATCACGCATCGCTATACTTTCATGTCACCAACGATTCGATCATTCCCTAATAGTGGCCTACCATGCGATGTGCTCTATTTCAACCATAGTCGCTATACTCCCATGTCATCGAACGACTTGACTACTCCCACATGATCATTCCTCTAAATGATTTTGTTCAGAATCACCGTTGTTATACTCTCACGCCATCAACAACTTGATTGCTTTTGATCGCGATCGTTATACTTTCATGTCACCAACGATTCGATCATTTCCGCTGATGGCCTACCGTGCTATTTGCCCTTATCTTTAATCCAATGCCTTGAACCGCTAAGGATAGAGGGAGATTTTAGCACTAAGCCTAAAAGAAACTCCTCGCAAACTCACCATACCGAGGGGAAAGTATGGCTAGCCCGATTCAAACCAGAATCGGTAAAGGCACATCAAACTGCTGATAGTCGGGGTTTGCTAAAAATCCCGTGAGGGCTTATCATTAGTCGCAGTGAAGAATTCAAATTTACCGTGTTCGTTAGAAGGTTCCTCGCCCGCTCGCACACGACCATCTATTAAAGTTTCATATCCAAAGTGTTCCGTGACTCCATTCAACCGCATTCAAGTCCAAAACTTTGAGGGGGTTTTATAGGCAAGAAAATTGCCTTAATCCTTACACAAAGAACTCTGAATGAGCAAAAGAGCTTAAGGGTCCATCCGAGGAAGTCAAGCCCGCCTAAAGGTTAAGTTCACCAATGCTTGACTTTACAAAATAGACAAAGTGTCGATATCTCCCAAACCGAAGGAATTTGGCAAAATGACCGGCAAACCGAACCCTTCGGTGGTTTGGTTGGTTCGCCTCGCCGAGATGGTCGATTTCCATATATAATTCGGCCCAATTCGACGACGGTTTGAAAGTTACGACTGCTTCTTCAGAGAGCGCATTTGGCTCGCGCGCCAGGCTCGACATTCGACGAGGCTCGCCAGCGCGAGGCTCGACATTCGACGCAGGCTCGCCAAGCAGCGATGCTCGACATTCAGATGAGGCTCGCCAAGCCAGGCTCGACATTCGACGCAGGCTCGCCAAACAAATGGGCTCGACATTCGACGAGGCTCGCCAAGCAGCCGATGCTCGACATTCAACCGAGGTTCGCCACAGCAAAGGAACCTCGACGCTCAACCGAGGTTCTACAGCAAAGGAACCTCTACATTCAACCGAGGTTCGCCACAGCAGCGAACCTCGACATTCAACCGAGGTTCGCCGCCAGCGAACTCGACATTCAACCGAGGTTCGCCACGCCAGCGGAACCTCGACATTCAACCGAGGTTCGCCACAGCAGCGAACCTCAACATTCAACCGGTGCGTTGAACTCGACGCCAACCTCAACAGCCATATGAGGTTCGCCACCTACGCCAGCTTTGACGAGGTTCGCCACCGCTAAGCATCGCAGCAAGGCCACGGATCAGAAAGGGCCCATCGCATCGCAGGCGCCAAGCATCGTAGCGTTCTCGCTCATCAGAAAGTACCGGGCGGTTTATCAGAAGCGAACCCCAAGGCCAATAAGGCCACAACAACCACGCTGGTTAAGGAGTGGGCATCATGTTATGCCCACTAACTCACGCTTCCACGATTTTGGCATACCAGCTACATGCTAAAACTCATATAAATAGCCGCGGAGCAGCCATGGAAAAAGGGGCTTGGGCTTCGGGTCAATGGGTGGAAGCCTGAGGGCTTTTGGAATTTGGGGAGCTCAACACTTGTGCGCATAGGAGAGATCAGAACCTCTCCAACAACCTCTTGATCACCCGCAGCCTTTGTTCTCGATCACACGAAGCAACTCGACGTGGAGCATCGAGTGAAGCATCCTCTCGCCACCAAGAACCCATACAAAGAGGAGTCAAATCAATCTCCTCTTCCTCTCAGAATCGAGAGAAATTGATTGTAACCCATTCATTCAATCAAATAAATATTTTTTCGACCCTACAATACTGTCTCAGATAAAGAGCCATGAAGAAAATATTTTTAACATCCATCCGATATAAGGGCCAACGATGAGCAAGAAATAATCGCAAGGAGAGTACTAACAAAGGGCAATTGAGGAACAGAGCAAAGGTCTCATCATAATCAATACCTTGTTGCCGTAAACCTCGAGCCACTAAACGAAGCCCGACGCCAATGGTGCCATCGATCTAAACTTGAACTTATAAACTCATTTACCGCCAATAAGAGAGATCTCGTGAGGACAGGAACAACATCCCGTGTATGAGTTTGCCGAAGGCTTGAAGTTCCTCACCATAGCCTCGCCGCCACTCGAATTTGAACTGCCTCTTGAAAGGACTTTGGTTCAACGGTAGTATGAATGGAAATAAGAAAATTATAAAAAATAGGTGAATAGGAAATAACCGAAGCATACCGGGCAGGCATGACATGTGGGTGTTTGCCTCGACGAAGAGCAAGAGGAACCTCAAAGGAAGATACCGCACAAAGCGTGGAGATCAACAGTATATTCTGGAGTGAGAGCTGTGTCCATGGAATAGGGATCAGATGGTGTAAGAAAAGGCTCGGGTGAGGAAGAGTCAACAGAAGGAGAGGGAGAGATGTCAGAGAGATCTCGAAAGGAAAACTGAGGTGAAGAAGTGGGTGATACAGCTGTAGGCAGTAAAAATTGCCTTAATCCCTACACATCAACTCGGGATGAGCAAGAGAGCTTAAGGGTCCATCTGAGTGAAGTCAGTCCGCCTAAAGGTTAAGTTCACCAAGGCTTGACTTTACTTAAAGTGTCGATATCTCCCAACCGAAGGAATTTGGCGAATGACCGAGCAAACCTGAACCCTTCGGTCGGTTTGGTTGGCTCCGCCTCGCCGAGATAGTCGATTTTCATATATAATTCGGCCCACCCGACGCACGGCTTGAAAGTTACGACTGCTCTTCAGAGTGACGAGGCTCGCCAAGCAAATGGCTCGACATTCGTGATGAGGCTCGCCAAGCAGCGAGACTCAACATTCGGACGCAGGCTCGCCAAGCAGCCAGGCTCGACATTCGATGAGGTTCGCCAAGCCGGCTCGACATTCGTGACGAGGTTCGCCAAGCCGGCTCTTCACTGACCGAGGTTCGCCAAGCCGGCTCGACATTCAACCGGTGGTTCGCCAAGCGTGAAGCTCGACATTCGTGACGTAGGTTCGCCAAGCAAATAAGTTTTCACTCAACCGAGGTTCGCCAAGCAAATAAGCTCTTCATTCGTGACGAGGTTCGCCAAGCAAATGGGTTTTCACTGAATCGAGGTTCGCCAAGCAAATGGGCTCTTCATTCGTGACGAGGTTCGCCAAGCAGCCGGCTCGACACTCAACCGAGGTTCGCCAAGTAGCTTAAACTTCCATTCAAACGAGGTTCGCCAAGCAAATAAGCTCGACACTCAACCGAGGTTCGCCAAGTAGCTTAAACTTCCATTCAAACGAGGTTCGCCAAGCAATGGGTTTTCACTTGAACGAGGTTCGCCAAGCAAAGAAAGCTCGACATTCGCACGAGGTTCGCCAAGCAAATGGGTTTTCACTGACCGAGGTTCGCCAAGCAAATGGGCTCTTCATTCGTGACGAGGTTCGCCAAGCAAATGGGTTTTCACTGACCGAGGTTCGCCAAGCAGCCGGGTTTCATTCAGACGAGGTTCGCCAAGCAAATGGCTCGACACTCAACCGAGGTTCGCCAAGTAGCTTAAACTTCCATTCAAACGAGGTTCGCCAAGCAAATGGGTTTTCACTTGAACGAGGTTCGCCAAGCAAAGAAAGCTCGACATTCGACGAGGTTCGCCAAGCAAATAAGTTTCACTGACCGAGGTTCGCCAAGCAAATGGCTCGACATTCAACCGAGGTTCGCCAAATAAGCTCTTCACTGACCGAGGTTCGCCGAGCAAATGGCTCTTCATTCGTGACGAGGTTCGCCCACAATAGTGGTTTGACGAGGCTCGCCCACAACAAGGTTTGACGAGGCTTTCCCCACAACCGGTTTGACGAGGCTCGCCCACAACAATGGTTTGACGAGGTTCGCTTCATAGCCGCGGCTCACTAACCTCGCCGCATGCCGAGCCCGCCAAAGACCAAGCTCGCTCATGAGTCGCCAACTCGCCGCTGGAAGAAGGCTCAAGCTCGCCTCGCACCTTGTTCACTCGCATACCGTGAGCCCGCCAAAGAACAAGCTCGCCTACGCTACCACCACGCCGCCAAATCAAGCAGAGTCGCCAATACCAAGAAGCTTCCCAAGACTCGCCCACTTGAAGCATGGGAGATGTCACATCCCATAGTGGTCAATCCATCGTAGCCGCTTGTTATTAAATAACAACTTAATCTATGCCTCTCGCATAGGGATTTTATCTCGCCCCCACTGAGATTAGTCTACGCCTAACACACGAGCCGTAGTCTATTCCCGTAAGAAAGACAAAGTCTACGATGCAATATCGTAGCCAAGAGAGTTAACTCTTTAGCATAACGCTACATGTAGAACGGACTTAGATAATCTACATGCTAGCCCGACTCAAACGGTAGTTCGTGAAGGCTCACCAAACCGCTGATAGCCGAGGGTTTGCTAAAAATCCTATGTGGCAATCATTAGATGTGAGTGAAGAGTTCTTGTCGCCGAGCTCGCTGGAAGGTTCCTCGCGACCGCTTGAATGGTGATCATGTTGCAAGTTCATATCCAAAGTGTTCCGCACTCCATTCAACCACATTCGTGTCCGAAAACTTTGAGGGGTTTTGTAGGCAATAAAATTGCCTTGATCCCTCGCGACAAAGAACTCGCGGACAAGCAAGAGAGCCTAAGGGTCCATCTCGAGTGAAGTCAGCCCACTGAGGAAAGTCGCCCGCCTAAAGGTTAAGTTCACCAATGCTTGACTTCACAAAATAGACAAAAGTGCCGATATCTCCCAAACCGAAGGAATTGGGCAAAATGATCGGAGTAAACTGACCCTTCGTGGGTTTGGTTGGCTCGCCTCGCCGAGATAGTCGATTTTCATATATAATTCGGCCCACCCGACATAACGGTTTGAAAGTTACGACCCGCTCTTCAGAGCATATGACGAGGTTCGCCAAGCGCCGAAGCTCTTCACTAACCGAGGTTCGCCAAGTAGCTTAAACTTCCATTCAACCGAGGTTCGCCAAGCCGGCTCTTTCACTCAACCGAGGTTCGCCAAGTAGCTTAAACTCTCCATTCGCATCGAGGTTCGCCAAGCAAATGGGCTCTTCACTGACCGAGGTTCGCCAAGCGCCGGCTCGACATTCAACCGAGGTTCGCCAAGCAAATGAAGCTCTTCACTGACCGAGGTTCGCCGAGCAAATAAGATCGACATTCAACCGAGGTTCGCCAAGCAAATGGGCTCTTCATTCGACGAGGTTCGCCAAGCAAATGGGCTCTTCATTCGACGAGGTTCGCCCACAATAGTGGTTTGACGAGGCTCGCCACAACAAGGTTTGACGAGGCTCGCCCACAACAAGGTTTGACGAGGCTCGCCCACAACAAGGTTTGACGAGGTTCGCCCACAACAGCTGGTTTGACGAGGTTCGCCCACAACAGCTGGTTTGACGAGGTTCGCCCACAACCGTGGTTTGACGAGGTTCGCCCACAACAGCTGGTTTGACGAGGTTCGCCTACAATGGCAAGCTCACCAACCTCGCCGCATGCCGAGCCCGCCAAAGACCAAGCTCGCTCGCTGAGTCGCCAACTCGCCGCTTGAAGAAGGCTCAAGCTCGCCTGCACCTTGGTTCGCCTCGCATACCGTGAGCCCGCCAAAGAACAAGTCGCCTACCGCCCCACAGCCTGGCCAAGCAGAGTCGCCATCAGCCTCAAGAAGCTTCCCAAGATCGCCCACTTGAAGCATGGGAGATGTCACATCCCATAGTGGTCACATCCCACGAGGGCATGGTTCCCTCACAAGGGTCACATCCCACTTGAGGTATGGCTCTCCTCAATTGGGCATGGCCATATCCCACAAATCAAGGAAGTGGCCATGCCTCTTTGCCTATTTATAAGCCACCATCTCCACATGAGAAGGGGGCAGATCCGCCGGGAGGAGGTCTTAATCAATTCTCGATCCGAGGCTCTTGAGCTCTTGCAAACTCTTGCATCAGAGCCCTATCCAAGCAAGCTCTGTAGAGCCAACTCATCAACTCCGAAGCCATCACAGATCGAAGCTCGGCCGCCGACGCCGATCGGATCGTCCAAGGAAGCAAACTCGATTCGAAAGCATCGAGGGAGGCGCCCCATCGCTACCCACAACCCACGCTAAACAAGAAGGGCCTTCCTTCGCTCGTTGTAAAAGACCTATTCTTGATTTGTAAACAAGCAATTCAAACAATACAAACTGAGAGGAGATTTTACACCAAACAACACCGATGGGGAAGCATGATCGCGAGAGTGGAGGAAATTAAAGTCATCGGGCGTAATAATATGGAGAATCCTCTTCGAACCGAACATGACGAGATATATGTACTGACGAAGTTGCCGGATCATAACAACGATAACCTCGATGTTCAACTAATTCCTAAATAGACACAAGAAACAAATTGAGATAATTTATCACGCTCGTGAGATGGCGTAAGAACAAAATATCGACAACAAAAAAACGGACTAGATCATAACGAGGAGGATGAGTATAAATACGACTATAAGGAGTAGCACCGTAAAGAGAGCTAGATGGGGTGATATTAATGGCATGAGTCTCGTGAGAATGGCCTCACTTTAAAATGACGAGGAACAAAGGTAAGAATGAGCATGGATCTAGCAAGATCAAGGATATGACGATGTTTATGCTCAAAGAACACCATTTTACTCATGAGTGTAGGGACATGATCGCTGAAAGATAGTCCCATGAGAGGACATGATAGAGCCGCATGGTAGAGGATAGTACTCTTTGGCACAATCAACGAAAACTTTAATAATGAGATTGCCATTGAGTGAAAATCATAGCAGTTGAAGGCTTGATAAGCAAGAAGCACGCCGAGCCATTCTTAAGAAGGTAAACCCATGTAAAATGAGAGAAATCGCCGATAAAACTAACATAATATAAGTAGCCGGCAAAGGAGCCGCCCCCAAATATCGTAATGTACTAAATCAAATAAGGAAGTGGATTCGATGTACTCATTTTAAATGGTAAAGCAAAGAATTTAGCCAATTTGCAACCAGCTGCATGACTCAATACTAGAACTAGATGATACAGACCAAGTACCCGTGATCAATAAGACTCTCCACCGCTTTATTAGACACATGACCAAGTCGCCTATGCCACAAATCAAGGTGAAGCGCAGGTAGAGGGTTTTGATGAACCAACGTAAGCAACAAGAGAACGTGGACGATGGACTCGAAGATGAAGATATTCCGTAAAATACCAGCCTCCTACGCACTCCACCCCAACCGCCTTGCCCGTCTGCGGATCCCGCACAATACAAGTATCGTAAGAAAATGAGACAAACAGCCGCCTATACATTGTTCAAGGGAAAGTTGGTTTGTTATTCATTGTGGTTGAATTCGCTACGCCTTTGTTGGCCTACAACAAAATTCAAAAGAAAATGCCTTTATTTTAAGGCGCATAATGAAAACAAAATTACAACTTTTTCTCAACAAACGCCGGATCTCTATTATAATGATCCTCGCTATGGGTTCTTCGCCTGCGTCGGACTTTTATTCGTCCGCGGACTACCAAGCAATTCGATCCCGTGTAAACCCTGCCTGAACTACAGATAGAGGGGCTCGCCACCAAGGAAACGGCTACCGAGGGGATCACACTCACGAAGGAGAGGATCGCCTCATGGGATCGCGACTCACGAAGGAGAGGATCACGAGCGGTGAGATCTACTAGGAGAAATTACGCTATCCCCAGATTAAGACTAAGCTTAACCTAGAGGGTATCTCAGAGTTCGACCCGAAGTTTCTTTACCTCACATTTGTGGATCCGACGCCGACGGATCGTCCAAGGAAGCAAACTCGATTCGAGCATCGAGGGAGGCCCCATCGCTACCGACTAACCCACGCTAAACAAGAAGGGCCTTCCCTTCGTTGTAAAAGACCTATTCTTGATTTGTAAACAAGCAATTCAAACAATACAAACCAGAGGAGATTTTACACCAAACAACACCGATGGGGAAGCATGATCGAGAGTGGAGGAAATTAAAGTCATCGGGCGTAATAATATGGAGAATCCTCTTCGAATCAACATGACGAGATATATGTACTGACGAAGTTGCCGGATCATAACAACGATAACCTCGATGTTCAACTAATTCCTAAATAGACACAAGAAACAAATTGAGATAATTTATCACGCTCGGAGATGGCGTAAGAACAAAATATCGACAACAAAAACGCGACTAGATCATAACGAGGAGGATGAGTATAAATACGACTATAAGGAGTAGCACCGTAAAGAGAGCTAGATGGGGTGATATTAATGGCATGAGTCTCGTGAGAATGGCCTCACTTTAAAATGACGAGGAACAAAGGTAAGAATGAGCATGGATCTAGCAAGATCAAGGATATGACGATGTTTATGCTCAAAGAACACCATTTTACTCATGAGTGTAGGACATGACTCTGGAAAGATAGTCCCATGAGAGGACATGATAGAGCCGCATGGTAGAGGATAGTACTCTTTGGCACAATCGAACGAAAACTTTAATAATGAGATTGCCATTGAGTGAAAATCATAGCAAAGAAGGCTTGATAAGCAAGAAGCACGCCGAGCCATTCTTAAGAAGGTAAACCCATGTAAAATGAGAGAAATCGCCGATAAAACTAACATAATATAAGTAGCCGATGAAGAAGGCAAAGGAGCCGGCCCCAAATATCGAATGTACTAAATCAAATAAGGAAGTGGATTCGATGTACTCATTTTAAATGGTAAAGCAAAGGAATTTAGCCAATTTGCAACCAAGGCATGACTCAATACTAGAACTAGATGATACAGACCAAGTACCCCGTGACCAATAAGACTCTCCACCGCTTTATTAGACACATGACCAAGTCGCCTATGCCACAAATTGGCGTGAAGCGCAGGTAGAGGGTTTTGATGAACCAACGAAGCAACAAGAGAACGTGGACGCATGGACTCGAAGATGAAGATATTCCGTAAAATACAAATTTTGTGCCTCCTACGCACTCCACCCCAACCGCCTTGCCCGTCTGCGGATCCCGCACAATACAAGTATCGTAAGAAAATGAGACAAACAGCCAGCCTATACATTGTTCAAGGGAAAGTTGGTTTGTTATTCATTGTGGTTGAATTCATATACTGTTGGCCTACAACAAAATTCAAAAGAAAATGCCTTTATTTTAAGGCGCATAATGAAAACAAAATTACAACTTTTTCTCAACAAACGCCGGATCTCTATTATACGATCCTCGCTATGGGTTCTTCGCCTGCGTCGGACTTTTATTCGTCCGCGGACTACCGCTGCAATTCGATCCCGTAAACCCTGTTCGAACTACAGATAGAGGGGCTCG
This sequence comes from Asparagus setaceus, assembly GCA_012295165.1. NCBI lineage: Eukaryota > Viridiplantae > Streptophyta > Magnoliopsida > Asparagales > Asparagaceae > Asparagus > Asparagus setaceus. Next base: position 98,730,676 of record CM022701.1, on the reverse strand, counting down.
CTTCACGAAGGAAACGGCTACCGAGGGGATCACACTCACTAAGGAGAGGATCGCCATGGGATCGCGACTCACGAAGGAGAGGATCACGAGCGGTGAGATCTACTAGAGAAATTACGCTATCCCCGAGATTAAGACTAAGCTTAACCTAGAGGGTATCTCAGAGTTCGACCCGAAGTTTCTTTACCTCACATTTGTGGATCCGACGCCGACGGACTTGTGCGCCGGTGCTCGAACGGGCTGCTGATCGCCGGATCTCGTGGAGAATTCTTCAAAATCCTCGAAAATCCCGCCAAATCCAAAAGCCAAATCCTCCAAAAATCCACCTTCGGCCCCTCCATCATCAAGACCCCCTATTTATACAATAGATGTGCGCCGCCATCGTTGCCGCAGTTTGTCGTCACGTTTCACCCGCCTTAAGTTGACAGGCTTGTTGGTCGAATTTCCTCCACTTTGTCGAGGTGGCTCTACTAAAGTGGTCGAGCCACCTTGGCCACTTTGCCGAGTGTCTTCGGCTGGCCTCCGCCGCTCCGCCGCTTTCTCCGCCGATTCTCCGCCGATTCTTTCTGGTCTTCCCGCTTGGTTTTGTTCTGATGTTGCCGCTGTGTTTGAGTCCGCACTGATTAACTTTCGTGGCTCAAACGGCTCGCTTGCATCGACGGACTGGCACGGTTGATTCCGCCTCGCCGACGCTTGAGTTCAGCCAACTCGCTTCGCTGAGCTTCGCTGCCGGTTTTCCACGACACGCCATTTCGCTTAGCCAGACGCCGACTCACTTCATGGGTTCGCTGACCGCTTTGCGCTTATGGCGAGTCACGCCGTCGGGCGTTTGGTCGCTACTGCCGGATGGATCGCCGGTTGTCAACCCACCGCTTACGAAGTCTCGCTCGCACCGATAAGCAATTTTAACGCCACAGATATTCTCCAAAGCCGCCTCGCCTCGATTCTTGATGAGTCCGATGCTTTGACGATGAGCCCTTCACCCTTTAGTTGGCGGATAGGACTTACGTAATGACCTTGGCGCTTGATCTCTCATCTCCTTCAGCCTTTCTAGTGCTTTGTAGGATTATTGAAGGTATTACTTGCATCGCATTTTTGTCCGACCGCTGTTGAGATCTTGACCGTAAGTCGATGGATGAATTTCTTTGAGATTGGCTCCAGATTTAATTCCTCCAATCCTCTCGTGTTCTCCAGCTGCTTTGTAGGATACCTGTGGGTGCTTGCCGCATTTATTGCTTGACCATTGTTGGAGTTTCAAACCAGCTAATTAAGTTTTCATCGCCGACTCGGCAGTGAATTGTCGCCCAATTGACCATCGAGATTCCTCCGCTGATCGGGGAATCCTTGGTCGCGACGCTAATTGGCATCAACTACATGGATTTTAGCCTTCAATCTACGAAGTAACGCTGACCGGCGTATGATCTTGTGTGGATCCCAACCGCTGATCGTGAATCCTTCTACGACGCACGCTGGTTGGCGCCATCAGATACTCCTTGTTGGAGCACAATTATCCTTAGTGGGAGGAATTTTTCGGGACTTATTCCAACTCTAAACTGTTGACCGATGGGCCTTCAAGGCGACGCATGAATCTAAGATTGATATAGTGAGAGGAATTCTTTCAAGGTAGGACGCTACTGTCCCGCCAACATAAGCCTTGTTGACTCAATTTATCCCTCTTTGAGGTTCCACGGAGGAAATTGACGGTTATCGAAGTTATCCTTAAGAATATGGTAATACTTCCAGAACTTCTCGCTAAGAATTAGGAACTAGTTTATACTGTAATCCTATTTGAGTGGCATCAGCGACGCTTTGATTAGCGCCACGAATCAAGACGATCGAAGTTATCCCTAAGAATATTTCTTGTGAGAATATTCTTCCTGAACTTCTCGACAAATTAGGAAACAAATATACCGTGGTTCCGATTGAGTAGGATCGGGCGACATGGGAGAATATCGGAAGATTGAGTCCGCCTGTGCCATTGCCGACGATTTCACCATTTGGAGGTTAAGCCCAAAGTCTACAATATTTTGAGGCAACCGGCCAGGCAGATGCTCGCCATTACCGACTCGGTTCGATGCAAAGAAGACCGGTGCTCTTTGGATCGGCCGCCACCAAGCTTCGCCTTCCCGTAGCATTTTCAATCTTGTGTCGCCGGAGAAGCGAGGATAGTAGAGCTCTAACAGAACTTCTGCGCCAGGGAGAGCCCGATCATCTTGAAGTCGACGAAGGCCAACAAGGAGGAGACTCTTGCGCCATGTTCGAAGCTTGAGTTTTCAAAGTCGGTCAAGTCAAGGAGGAAACCGCAAAGACCCTTAATGGCAGCCAAGAGACTTTCGTGGTCGAAGCCAGAGGAACTTCAACAAGCTTTCCTCAATAAAATATCAGCAAGAAATTTGTCGCCACAAATTTGACGCTTAGAAAACTTGTGTAACTTCACCCTTTATCAATAAAACATATTTCGCCCTCTTTATGCTTTATTACGATTCTTTTATTTCACGTAAATAATTAACCATAATACTTATAGGATTTTTGGCAAACCTCACCACAACGGATTTGATTAGCCTTTACCAACTACCGCTTGAATTGGCTAGCGTATGGATTATCCGATCCGCTCCAAGACGCGGACGCTAGGCCGAAGAATGAAACTCTTCTAGACTCAAGCTATGATATTGAATACATAGGCTCTGTGACTTTTTACTGAAAGAGATCACCCTACAACGCTGCGGTGAGGCGCTGCTTAATCCCTTCTTAGGCTTCGGATGAAATACCCCGTAATCAACTCGTGTCTTCTTCAATCTGAGAAAGATTAAACCGCGACGCCAGAAAGAAGGCCGACTTCATCCCTTCTTAGGTTTCGATGAAATACCCCGCAGTCGAACTCGTGTCTTCTTCAATCGAAAGACTAAACCGCAACGCTAAAGTGAGGCGCCGACTTCGTGGTTATCGGTCGCACTCTTCAACGGATTTGATTAGCCTTTACCAACTACCGCTTGAGTCAATAGCGCGGATTATCTAGATCCGCCCGCGACGGACGTTGTGCTAAAAGAATGAGACTCTCTTAGACTTAATGCTACGATGTTGAATACGTAGGCTTCGCCTTTTTCACTGAAGACTAACCGAACGCTGCGGTGAGGCGCTGGCTTTATCCCTTCTTAGGCTTCGGATGAAATACCCCGTAATCAACTCGTGTCTTCTTCAATCTAAAAGACTAAACCGAACGCTGCGGTGAGGCGCTGGCTTTATCCCTTCTTAGGCTTCTCGGATGAAATACCCCGTAATCAACTCGTGTCTTCTTCAATCTAAAAGACTAAACCGAACGCTGCGGTGAGGCGCTGGCTTTATCCCTTCTTAGGCTTCTCGATAAAATGCCCCGTAATCGAACTCGTGTCTTCTTCAATCTAAAAGACTAAACCGCAACGCTGCGGTGAGGCGCTGGCTTTATCCCTTCTTAGGCTTCTCGATAAAATGCCCCAAGATGAATCTTGGTGTCTTTTGTCCCGAGAATGACCGAACCGATAAGGTTGATTGAGGTGGGAAAGGAAGAATGTATTCTATTTCTCAAGGTGGAGAGGAAGGAGGATCTTGTCTCCTATCTCCTGTAAGGGATGAACAAGAGAGGAAGGTTTTGTATCCTATCTCTGCCGCTGGAGAGGAAGGTTTTGTATCCTATTCTAAAAACTCATCAATTCAAATAAGAGAGGAAGGTTTTGTATCCTATTCTTATTAATGGAGAGGAAGGAGGATCTTGTCTCCTATCTCCTGTGTCGAAAGGAAGGATTTTTGTCCCGCTTCCAATGAAAGAGACTAAAATGGGATCTCCATTTTGAGAATCTTGAAAGATGAAACTAAGAGTGGGATCTCCACTGAGAATCTAAGACAAGAGAGGAAGAATGTATTCTATCTCTTGCTTCAAGAGGAAGGATGTGTCCTATCTCCGTAAATTTGGGAAAGGAAGAATGTATTCTATTTCCGATGAGAAACCAAGAGTGAGGTTTCCACTCGAGAATCTTGAAGGGTGCGGATAGCTTTCGCTTTATAGGATTGCAACTGTAATATGAGTGGACCTCTCGCTCGTGGAATGAATCGAGAGGGCATTTTGTCGGTGGTTGAACCGTGGAGATTTTAGTGGGCCCACCGCCAATGAATTTGATCGGTGAGAGAATTTTGGAGGAAAACAAAATAACTTAGGGTTATCCTCATGAAAATGAGTGGGATATTCTCTCGAGGAACTTCCCATCAAACGGTTATCCCGAATGTACTAAGGATAATACTTTTCGTAAACTTCCCATTTATCTAAGATTAATTGCCTGGCCGCCATTCTCAGGTGATATATGATATGCACCGCTTGAATAGATCAGGTCTATTATAAACGGTCCTTCCCATTTGGGTTCAAATTTACCTTTCTTCGAGTTGAGAATTATCTACCGCCTAGCCGCAGGACGCAGATCTCCTCCTTAAAGGTTCTCTCGTCGAACTTTCTTGTTGAAAGCCCTCACATCCTAGCTTGATAGAACTCAATGCATTGTTGAGCCTCCAGCTTTTCATCCAACATCTCGAGCTCTTCGAGACATTTGATGTTGTTCTTCTGGCCATCATCTCGCTGTAAGGGCTACACGGTGACGGACTGATTTCCAACGGAGAACTGCTTTGCATCCGTGAAACCAAAGAATACGGGTCTCTCCGCTAAGGTATGCATCAAGCAGCGATATGCCCGAGTGCTTCTCCGAAGTTTATCGTCCCGCCTCGCTTTGTTATTCTTCACAAGCTTCGACAAAATCTTGATAATCGTTTGTTGAACGCCTAATCCATTTGCCGGATTATAGGTCAGCCGACGGTGACATCTTGTATCTTGAACTTCTCGCAAAACCCGATGAAGGAATTGCCGATAAATTGGGACCGCTGTCATGCACGATCCGTTTCGACACCATGTCGATAGATGACATGGTGTTTGATAAATTTAATGACGGTACTCGCTTGACTTCTTTTAGCGGGATTGCTTCACCACTTGGAGAAGTAGTCGGTGATCGCTAGAATAAACCGACGCTTTGACCGACGGAGGAAAATGGGACCTACAACGCCCATTCCCCATGTCTCAATGGCCGTGATGTGGTCAAGGATGCAACCGCCAGAGGCCGATGCTTATAATTCGCGGAATTTGACACGCGGCATTTCCGAAATGCATCGATCAAGGCCATTAATCATTGTGGGCCAAAAGTAGCCCATTCTCCTCGATTCGCCAGAGCTTGGGACCGTGCCGATGCACCACATTCACCTTCGTGCTTCCCGGCGACCTCTTCGCCTCCTTGTTTGAAAGGCATCGGAGTAAAGACCGCCATATCCCACGCATATAACATCCGGTCTCGTGGTCGTAAAGAATCGGGAGCTCTTCACGGATTGACTTCTCCTTCACGCCTTCCTCAGAATACCGCAAGACGAGTCGATGATAGGAAAGCCAATCTCGGCTCCAACTTGGTTTGGGTTGCATGTACCTCTTTGGTAACTACCCCTTCATCTTCTTGTACCTCATTATATATTGGTACGAAGAGTTGATGAGTCCCGACCGTATTAATTGCTCGTCCTGTTGTGCTAACGACACGCCTAACGCCGCCAGCAGCATCCGCTGCGAGCGCTTTGGAGGCGGAATATATTCGATGAAAAACTCTTCAACGAAGTCCGCCATTTCCACGCTACCGATGATAGGGGACCAAATCGTGGTTCCCGACTTGAAGTCTCCGCGACCGGTTCGACTATCGGGCCAGAATCGCCAGACGCCGAGGTACTCAACCCCCAGCCTTGGCGAAGCTAAGTCCAATAAGTAACGCTGTATTCGCTACGCTATTGGAACAAGGTTCGTGAGTGAATAAGCACGGGCATGACATGATTCCTGGGAAATCAAGACAACTCCGACTCCAAATGAGATTTTAGAACATCCGGGGTACTCGCCACATTAGTGGCCCGAGAAGTCTGGCCAAAATACAATCACCATATTTGTTGGTGCGATGTAGTGTTGACTTCCAACTTCATCCTAAGATCATCATATACCGCTCAAGGTCGTCATGTTTCAAGAGATCGCAAATCGCTTGTCCTTTGACCGACTTTTGTTGTTTGAAGTGCAAGTCATATTGGGACAAGAGCAAGGCCCATTTCGCCAAACGCCAACTCATTGAGGCCTACCGTCATAAATATTCGACCGGATTTACGCGAGATAACATAAATCGCCCGTCCGACTAAATAGTGCCGCGATTTTCAATCGCTAACACTAATGCAAGGCACCGCCGACCATTGGGTATCGAGACTCAAAGACCACTAATGTTCGCCAGTAATACATCGCTCGCTCATGACCGCCGCCGCCCCGCGAGTAAAGCGCTTAACGAGTGATCCGTCTTGATGTAAATCGAAACGGTTTTCCATCGCGTGCAACAAGAACAGAGGTTTAGCGAGATACAACTTGATCTCTTCGAACGCCGACAAAGGCCGCCCCAAATAAACGACACGCCTTTTGTTCAACTTAGAGAATGGTTGGCACTTCCGGATAGGTTCGATATGAACCGCCGGATGTATGCTGCCGCCTCTTGTAACCCCTCGAAGTTCTCTCGATTTCTGAGGTTGCAATTCAGTTATCGCCTTCACTTTGTCGATCGACGTGGATTCCTTTGTCTGCGATGACAAAACCGCAGGAACTTGCCACCGACATCCTAAGGAAGGATTTGGCAGATTCATCTTTAGTCGATGAGTCCGCATGAGCTCAATACCACTCTAAGATCTTTAATGTGATCTCCTCTCCACGCTTTTATGACTAAGTCGCCGACGAGCATTCGATCGCTTTTCCCGAGATGATCTTGGAAAATCTCCGCCATTGCTCACGGTATGTTATACCGGGCGTTTAAGCCGAATGGCATGACCGTAGCAAAATATACCGATGGGCTGCCTCAACGCGGTGTTTACGCCATCGGGTGCATCTTGATTTGATTATACCCCGAAACCATCCATGAAGGACATTCTTTCAAATCCACACGTATTGTCGACTATGACATCGGTGATTGGAAGAGGGAAGTCGCCTTTGGGCAAGCAGCTCAGATCCCCAGAGTCGCATACTGCATTCTCGATCGAACCATTCTTCTTCATGACCGGACTATATTCGCCACCCAACTGATGTTGAACTTCCATAATGAATCCCGATTCTATAAGTTTCTTCACTTCGCCGACGCATTGCTCGAAGATTTGTGGACTAAACCGCCTTTGCGGTTGCTTGACAGTTTGACATCCATCTTGATGTTGAGGCGATGTGTCGCCACATTAGGGTCGAGTCCCCGCATGTCCTCGTAGCTCCAAGCTAATACATCGATATACTCCCCGATTAGGGCGATCAACTCTTCCTTCTTCCGAGGGAAGAGTATTGCTGATGTTTATGAGCTTAGGATGCTCCTCATCACCCATATTAACTCGACTACCTCGCCCTAGTGGGGGTTCTCTTTGTTCAATCTATCCCCAAACCGCCTCGAAGTTGATGGATCCATGGGTCTTCCCATGTCGGCATATCTTCATCACCCTCAATAGTAGCAGGATCGACCGTAGCCATATTTGACATCAAAGCCTTGAAAGCTTCTCCGAGGCCGTGTCAATCCCAAGCCAAGAATCGACGAATGTCCGCCTCCCTCATCGGGTGGATTATTATCAATCAGCCACGCAGCATTCATCTTCCGAGGAGGATTCAGATCCCAATCCCCGCCTCAATGCATAGTGGTTATCCGCTTCCTTTTGGGACATATGCCGCTTAGGAGGGACTCGAGGGCCTCACCAAAACATAAACCTTCTCCCCGTGTCAAGTCGCACTTCACTTCTTCATGATACCCTGTTTCGACTATATCCGAATGTGTGGAGGATAGGCTCATTGTTGTCTTCATCGCTTTCTAAGAAACGATTCGGTGCCGAACCGATCTCCTTTACCGTAAACCAAGTCTTTTTCACTACCCGATCTTTGTGGGATGACGAAAGTGCCGCCCCAAAGGAGTCTCGAATCGCTTTTGTGTAAAGCACGATGACCGAAGTCAAGGTGTGCAACTCGATCGTTGTATAAACCTCGCCATTACATCATTCAAAGACAAAGGATACTCTAAATCGCCATTTATTGATTCATCCGCAATTTGCCAATTACAATGTTCATCCGACGATTCTTCATCGCCAAGATTGATTACAAGGTACAATGTCATTTAAAACAAAACCACCACTATAATCAAGCCCGCTTCAGACGCCTCTTCACCGCTGTCCGTGCCTTGGGCCGATGATTCGCCGACTCATTACCGTAGAGGAGAGAATCAAGAAATAATTCTCCACCCCTTAAACGGCCGCTTGTCCGCGACCACCGCCTTGACTCATTATTCGTGTCTACATATTTGAGACACCGATGAAGAGTAGATGGGACTATAACGCTACCGCGGATCCAAGGTCGACTCCAACAATAAGTTATAGGAAGTTTCACAATCACATAGTGTGACTTCGACTTTAGATCCCCATTTGGCACTTTATCCGATTTTACCAAGTGGGCGAGACCCACCGTGTTAAATCCATAGATCATTGTGCCCGCTGATGCCAACTTACCGGCAGGATTCCAAGGTGATACATGAGGCTAGGGCATGATGTCGCAAATGAACCCGGATCGACTTGGATCCGGTTAACTTCGCCTGAGCCATACCGGAAGTATAGCGCCTATCGTTTGAATCCCTCGCCTCGCATATCCTCCTTTGTAAAAGTAATGCAGGGAAGTGCTTGGTTGCTGTTGCATTGTTGTGCGATTCTTCCGACCGGTTTGATCTGAGTGAGAAACACCTGAGTCACCCAGAGCTTCTTGTAGAGCTTCCTGGTTTCGACAATCCGGAAACTCAGAGAGTTATTCTTGATGTTCGAACCCCATGACAAACGTATGGAGAGTCGATGCCTGGTCCTCACACCCATATTAACCTCGACTACCTCGCCCTAGTGGGGGTCTCTTTGTTCACCTATCCCCAAACCGCCTCGAAGTTGATGGATCCATGGGTCTTCCCATGTCGGCATATCTTCATCACCCTCAATAGTAGCAGGATCGACCGTAGCCATATTTGACATCAAAGCCTTGAAAGCCTAGGCCGGTGTCAATCCCAAGCCAAGAATCGACGAATGTCCGCCTCCCTCATCGGGTGGATTATTATCAATCACCCACGAGCATTCATCTTCTGAGGAGGATTCGTATCCCAATCCCCGTCTGAATGCATAGTGGTTATCCTGCCCCTTTGGGACATATGCCGCTTTAGGAGGGACTCGAGGGCCTCGCCCAAAACATAAACCTTCTCCCTGTGTCAAGTCGTACCCCCACTTCTTCATGATACCCAGTGTTTCTGGACTATATCTGAATGTGTGGAGGATAGGCTCATTGTTGTCTTCATCGTTTTCTAAGAAACGATTCGGTGCTGGAACTGCATCTCCTTTACCGTAAACCAAGTCTTTTTCACTACCCGATCTTTGTGGGATGACGAGTGCTGTCCCAAAGGAGTCTCTGAATCGCTTTTGTGTAAAGCACGATGACCGAAGTCAAGTGTGCAACTCGATCGTTGTATAAACCTCGCCATTACATCATTCAAAGACAAAGGATACTCTAAATCGCCATTTATTGATTCATCCGCAATTTGCCAATTACAATGTTCATCCGACGATTCTTCATCGCCAAGATTGATTACAAGGTACAATGTCATTTAAAACAAAACCACCACTATAATCAAGCCCGCTTCAGACGCCTCTTCACCGCTGTCCGTGCCTTGGGCCGATGATTCGCCGGACTCATTACCGTAGAGGAGAGAATCAAGAAATAATTCTCCACCCCTTAAACGGCCGCTTGTCCGCGACCACCGCCTTGACTCATTATTCGTGGTTCACATATTTGAGACACCGATGAAGAGTAGATGGGACTATAACGCTACCGCGGATCCAAGGTCGACTCCAACAATAAGTTATAGGAAGTTTCGCACAATCACATAGCGTGACTTCGACTTTAGATCCCCATTTGGCACTTTATCCGATTTTACCAAGTGGGCGAGACCCACCGGTGTTAAATCCATAGATCATTGTGCCCGCTGATGCCAACTTACCGCAGGATTCCAAGGTGATACATGAGGCGCTAGGGCATGATGTCGAGAATGAACCCGGATCGACTTGGATCCTGCATCCACCGAGCCGATATACCCCGTGAAGTATAGCGCCTATCGTGCTTGAATCCCTCGCCCGCATATCCTCCTTTGTAAAAGTAATGCAGGGAAGTGCTTGGCTGCCAAGTTGCATTGTTGTGCGATTCTTCCGGACCGGCTTGATCCGAGTGAGAAACACCTCGAGTCGCCTGAGCTTCTTGTAGAGCTTCCTGCTTCCTTTGACAATCGGAGCAACTCAGAGAGTTATTCTTGCCGATGTTCGCCAACCGGGCCATGACGTCAAACGGTATGGAGAGCTCGATGTTCGTCTATCCTCACACCCGGGCGATTGAATCGACCGCCGAGTTGAGCTTCCTCGACTCAGGCTCCTTTGCTTCACCGCTTTAGCAACTCGTCATTGTTGTCCTTTCTCGCGACGAGTGGGAGGAGTCGGCTACCCCAGCCTCGCCGGACAACGCCTTCGCTTGGATTTGGAGTCTCCTGATACTTGTAAGTGTATTCGTGTCCACTTTGTGGCGTAGACTTCCCGCTTCTTCGAAAACCGAAAGTCACCACTTTTTCATCGCCCTTCTCTTGAATTGTTGCAGCATGGCATAGTTTGCCTTTTCCTTGACTTTTGGCCGAAGATGTAGTCCATCGATCGCCTTCCAAAGAAGTCGTGGGAACCCAAAGGATTTCTATTTGTTGTCGGTAGCGGCACGAGCCCCTTCTCACGCGTTCGTGAGGATCTTCATTCACCATCTTCATTCCTACCTTCACAATCGGCGCCGGTTGGAACCAATCCAAGGAACCGATCCGCTTATAGAGACCGTGATTTGCTCCCACCTTCTTCTCTTTAGAGGGTTTTGGAGTAATGACTCCAACATCGCATCAAGGCCCGAATCTTGTCCTTGAGATGGTAGCGTAACTTTGTAGGATGTGTACCGCCTGCGGTAAGCACGCATTTAGGATCTCAGAACCTTGTTTGCTCTCTCTGGTTTACAATGGGGCAACGGATTTTGTTGTTTTCCGTAAGGTATTTGAAGATGCCCGAACTTCCTCGCCCTGAACGAGTAAGTCTTGGGAAACCTCGAACCGGATGGTTTTGATTCTCGAGTTTGTTGGCGATTGAGGTCGCTGCGATTGTCGGTGGTGCACGCTGTTGCGACCGCCGTTGTGGTAGCAGCTCGAACGCTTGATTACCTACGACTTTGCCGGCGCTTTACCTTTGCCACGGGGACAAAGTTCGCGCTGTGAGCATTCACCATAGGCTGACCTCTCCGCTTTCTTCTCTGTGAATCGCCGCCGCTTGTCTCCACGTGATCCTTAAATCTTTCCGTGTCTCGGACGGTGCAGCTCCCATTGCTTCCAACACGCCCAATGACAGTTGCTATGACAAGTTTGAGAATGAACTTCTCCTCATATCGGGTCTCGCAATTCATTGCCTTATTTCAACCTCTTGACGGTTATCCATCGCTTCCGCTTCGCTTCGTCCAACAAAGACCGATGGATACCTCTGTCATCGCCAAGAAATTGGTGAGAAACATGGCTCCATATCATCCCGCCTATTAACGCCCTCGGTTTGAGACGGCGGTACCAATCGGCAGCTCCAATGGCGGTGCCAACGAATGACCGAACCATCAAGGGCTCGTTGTCGAAATGACACCTAGATGAGACTTGAAGTAGATCAAGTGCCGAGGGCGATCCCTTCCGCCAACGGTGTAAAGTTGATGAGGTTGAATTTTGTCCGATACGGATTGATTCCCACTCCTGGGGACATGGTATACCCGTTTCTTTACCTTCTTGAGCGGAAATCAAAGTATTGATTTTGCTCGAGGTCTTTTATTTTCTCATTTTCCTCTACGCCTCGCTCGGTAAACTTGGGGAGGAACGACGGTGTTATCGCTAGCGGCCGAGCAAAGATGATCATCTACTGCCTCCTCCTGTGGTCGCTATCCGTTGACATTATTGCGACGACTTCTCGCCTTGGCGGTTCATTATCGTGGATCTGTGGTCATGCATTGCTCTCATCCGGCTGATGGCCGCTCCATTTCAAGCTTAAAGTTGTCCCTTTGCTTGGTTAGGGCTCTTCAAGCATCTCGACACTTGTTCTCGCTGATCATGAACGCCTCGCGAGGTTGTCCTATGCTGAAATTGTATTATCGAAGCCATCGCGAGCCGCAGATCCGACACTTCATCATCTCGAGGGTAATCCCTTCGCATCTTGCGATAATTGTCGCCTAACACCCCGACCGCAATCGAAGTCATTCGCTATGCGTTCTCGAACGCATGTGACGACGCCCCTCCGGGTCATGTTGATGGTAACACTGCAATTCATTGCCTTATTTCAACCTCTTGACGGTTATCCATCGCTTCCCCGCTTTTCGCTCGTCCAACAAAGACCCGATGGATACCTCTGTCATCGCCGAAGAAATTGGTGAGAAACATGGCCTCCATATCATCCCAGCCTATTAACGCCCTCGGTTTGAGACGGCGGTACCAATCAAGGCAGCTCCACGGCGGTGCCAACGAATGACCGAACCATCAAGGGCTCGCGTCGAAATGACACCTAGATGAGACTTGAAGTAGATCAAGTGCCGAGTGGGCGATCCCTTCCGCCAAACGTGTAAAGTTGATGAGGTTGAATTTTGTCGATACGGATTGATTCCCACTCCCCTGTAAGGACATGGTATACCTGCTTTTACCTCTTGAGCGAAATCAAAGTATTGATTTTGCTCGAGGTCTTTTATTTTCTCATTTTCCTCTACGCCTCCGCTCGTAAACTTGGGGAGGAACGACGGTGTTATCGCTAGCGCTTTGCCGAGCAAAGATGATCATCTACGCCTTCTCTCTCGTCCGTGTCGCTATCCGTTGTTGACATTATTGCGACGACTTGGCTCGCTTTGGCGGTTCATTATTGCGCGGATCTGTTGGTCATGCATTGCTCTCATCCGCCGCATGGCCGCTCCATTTCGCTTAAAGTTGTCCCTTTGCTTGGTTAGGCCTCTTCAAGCATCCGGGACACTTGTTCTCGCTGATCATGAACGCCGCGAGGTTGTCCTATGCCGAAATTGTATTATCTAGCCATCGCGAGCCGCAGATCCCACACTTCATCATCTCGAGGGTAATCCCTTCGCATCTTGCGATAATTGTCGTTTAACAGCCCCGACCGCAATCGAAGTCATTCGCTATGCGTTCTCGAACGCATGTGACGACGCCCTCTCGCTGGTCATGTTGATGGTAACACTCGGCTATCGCCAGGCGCCCATCTTTCTTTGGCGGAAGCGCCTTGATTTGGTTCGCATTCTCGCCGAGCCTATCAAAGACCGACGCTTTTCCGAGTCGCTTTAGCGCAGCTTGCACTGGATAACACCGCCTTTGATCGTTTCGAGCATAAACAGGCATGTTTGATTCTCGGGCGCCTCTTTCGATTTACTCAGACTTCAAAGACGATAGTACAACTCGCCAAGATGAATACCGAGCAACCTATCGTAGGTTGGCACGACTTCTCGTGTATAACGCTGTCATCGCCGATGAGAGCCGCCTCCTTCGAGAACAAATAGGCCTTTCATAAGTCACCGCCACGACGCGACGCCAGCGAAAGTGTGAATCTTCGACGGGCTCTCGGACTTCGATTTGAAGACCGGTGCGAGCAACTGCAGGATTCCTCTTGTCTTTGTGGGTACGACCCCCTGCATCAGGAGTGACCCGCGATTCCTTTAGCGGACCCAGGCGATCTTTGACGGTAAGCCCGCCGGTCGCGGGCGTAGAGTTAGCCGGAGCCGGGTGCGCGCCGAGGTAACTTCGGCCAACACCGCTTTTGTTGAGGTGCTCACAATTTCGATTTGAGCACGTGAATTGGCCCGCTAGCGAGCTAGGCTTGATGCCGGGTTCGCCGGAGTTGAAGCTTCGACGGACTTGGGTTTCCAAACTAGCCGATTTGTTGACGACTTCGTCAGCCTTTCAACTCGCGCTTGTTGCACCAAAGCCCGGCTTGCGCCGAGGAGCTACGGCTCTCGATACGCCTCGGTGCGTAGAACGGTTCCGCTTTGACTCGACCCATTCGCTCGCCGCCTACCAGAGGAATCGACCACGATCTCGTGACTTCACCGAGTCAACTTAGATCTTAGATCCGCCATAGCGACCCCATCCATTGATTCTTTCGCCTGGCTAATTGTTTCGCCAGCGCCGACGCCGCCTCGACGGCTCTCTTGAGAGAGTCACGACGCCATTGGCGGAATCGACCCCCGCAAAGATAGGGTTCTCGGCGATTTAGCCGCTGTTAGCCGGGAACCACCGCCGCCTCGTAGTCTTGATACGGTGGTGGTGGATTTTCTCCCGCGATTCGAGGCCGATTGGGTCTTCCTTGCACGGAGACCATCTTGGACTTATGGGGAACCGATCTCGACGAGGAGGAGAGGTATTCTCATACTTTCCTCGGGTCGAACTCAACTCGACCTCCTCGATGACCGGATCGGATCCGCTGGCGACACGACGGCTTCTTTGTTGAAGCCGCTGGCTCCCACTGTGGTCGCCAGCCTTGTTCGGGGAAAGTTGGTTTGTTATTCATTGTGGTTGAATTCGCACAACTTCGCTGGCCTACAACAAAATTCAAAAGAAAATGCCTTTTATTTTAAGGCGCATAATGAAAACAAAAATTACAACTTTTTCTCGAACAAACGCCGGATCTCTATTATACGATCCTCGCTATGGGTTCTTCGCCGTGTCGGACTTTTATTCGTCCGCGGACTACCGCGACACCCGATCCCGTGTAAACCCGGTTCAAACTACAGATGTAGAGGGGCTCGCTTCACGAAGGAAACGGTTACCGAGGGGATCACACTCACGAAGGAGAGGATCGCCGCGGGATCGCGACTCACGAAGGAGAGGATCACGGAGCGGTGAGATCTACTAGGAGAAATCACGCCGCTATCCCCGAGATTAAGACGAAGCTTAACCTAGAGGGTATCTCAGAGTTCGACCCGAAGTTTTCTTACCTCGCGATTTGTGGATCCGACGCCGACGGACTTGTGCTCGCCGGTGCTCGAACGGCGCTGCTGCTCGTGGATCTCGTGGAGAATTCTTCGTAAAATCCTCGAAAATCCCACCAAATCCAAAAGCCAAATCCTCCAAAAATCCACCTTCCAAGCCCCTCCATCATCAAGACCCCCTATTTATACAATGGGGATGTGCCGCTTCCTCGGTGGTTTCGGCCATCTGTCGAGCCACCGGCCAAGTTGTCGAGGTGGCTCGGCCACCCATGGTCGAGTTTCACCGCCACTTGGTCAGGCCCGGCCAGTGGCCGAGCCACCGCCACTTGGCTGCCGTCGCGGCCGCCGGTCGCGAGTTAGCTTCACGGAAGTTCGCGCACGCCGAGGTAACTTCGGCCAACACCGCTTTTGTTGAGGTGCTCACAATTTCGATTTGAGCACGTGAATTGGCCCGCTAGCGAGCTAGGCTTGGATGCTGGGTTCGTCGGAGTTGAAGCTTCGACGGACTTGGGTTTCCAAACTAGCCGATTTGTTGACGACTTCTGGTCAGCCTCCTTCTTCAACTCGCGGCTTGTTGCACCAAAGCTCGTGCTTGCGCCGAGAGCGCTGGCGCTCCGGATACGCCTCGGCGTAGAACGGTTCCGCTTGACTCGGACCCATTCGCTCGCCGCCTACCAGGAATCGACCACGATCTCGTGACTTCACCGAGTCAACTTAGATCTTAGATCCGCCATAGCGACCCCATCCATTGATTCTTTCGCCTGGCTAATTGTTTCGCCAGCGCCGACGCCGCCTCGACGGCTCTCTTGAGAGAGTCACGACGCCATTGGCGGAATCGACCCCCGCAAAGATAGGGTTCTGGCGATTTAGCCGCTGTTAGGCCGGGAACCACCGTCGCCGTAGTCTTGGATACGGTGGTGGTGGATTTTCGCCTCGCGATTCGAGGCCGATTGGGTCTTCCTTGCACGGAGACCATCTTGGACTTATGGGGAACCGATCTCGACGAGGAGGAGAGGTATTCTCATACTTTCCTCGGGTCGAACTCAACTCGACTCTCCTCGATGACCGATCGGATCCGCTGGCGACACGACGGCTTCTTTGTTGAAGCCGCTGGCTCCCATCGTGGTCGCCACTTGTTCGGGGAAAGTTGGTTTGTTATTCATTGTGGTTGAATTCGCACAACTTCGCTGGCCTACAACAAAATTCAAAAGAAAATGCCTTTTATTTTAAGGCGCATAATGAAAACAAAAATTACAACTTTTTCTCGAACAAACGCCGGATCTCTATTATACGGATCCTCGCTATGCGGGTTCTTCGCCTCGTGTCGGACTTTTATTCGTCCGTGGACTACCGCGACACCCGATCCCGTGTAAACCCGGTTCAAACTACAGATAGAGGGGCTCGCTTCACGAAGGAAACGGTTACCGAGGGGATCACACTCACGAAGGAGAGGATCACGGAGCGGTGAGATCTACTAGGAGAAATCACGCCGCTATCCCCGAGATTAAGACGAAGCTTAACCTAGAGGGTATCTCAGAGTTCGACCCGAAGTTTTCTTACCTCGCGATTTGTGGATCCGACGCCGACGGACTTGTGCTCGCGGTGCCGAGCGGCGTTGGCGGCTCGTGGATCTCGTGGAGAATTCTTCGTAAAATCCTCGAAAATCCCGCCAAATCCAAAAGCCAAATCCTCCAAAAATCCACCTTCCAAGCCCCTCCATCATCAAGACCCCCTATTTATACAATAGGGATGTGCCGCCACCTCTGGCTCTACCACTTGTCGAGCCACCTCGCCAGTTGCGAGGTGGCTCGGCCACTGTGAAACCACCTCGGCCAAGTTGGCGAGTGGCTCGACCACCATGGTAGAGCCACCTCGCCTTGCGGCCTCGGCCAAAGTGGCCGAGCCACCTTAACTGGTAGGAATGTCTTGCGTCGCTGCTCGTCGTCTCGCGTCGATTCTCCGCCGATTCTCCGTCGATTCTTTCGATCTTCCGCTTGGTTTTGTTCTGACGTTGCCGCTGTGTTTGAGTCCGCACTGACATTTCGGCTCAAACGGCTCGCTTGCATCAACGGACTAAGCACGGTTGATTCCGCCTCGCCGACGTTGAGTTCAGCCAACTCGCCTCGTTGAGCCGTCGTCGGGTTTTCTCCACGACACGTCGTTTAATGCTCAATGCGCCTCGCCGACTCACTTCATGGGTTCGCCGACTCGCTTTATGCGCTTTTGGCGGCGAGTCACGCCGTCGGCTGCTTCGTCGCCGTCGGATGGATCGTCGGTTGTCAACCCACCGCTTACGAAGTCTCGCTCGCATCGATAAGCAATTTTTAACGCCTACATACATAAAGAGCTAATAGAAATTAAATTCAAGCACAGCTGAGGAGCCACATAGACGGGACCAAGTGTTAAACGACTAGATGGATCATTTTGTGGAGTAATAGAGCCATACCGAGTAATGGACAATGGTTGTCCAGCAGCTGTGTAGATGGGGGGAAGAGAAGATGAAGCGAAGACAGATGATAAAAGTGAGGCATTACAAGTCATATGAAAGGAACAACCAGAGTCAAAAATCCAGAGATCATTCATACCGAGACCAAGGATTAGTCAAGAACCAAAGAAAATGCATACCAGAGATTTGTGAGGCAGATGTGGAGGTGATATGCTGAAAAGCATCAAGTTGACGGCGAAGATTTTCAATAGCTTGAATAGTAGAGTCTGAAGTAGTAGAAGGTATATCATTGGCCAGCAATCCTGGTGTACGAGAGGGTTGAGACTAAGGGGTTCGCCGACCACGACCAGTACCTGAGGAACGTAACTCAGGATGAAGCTTGAAGCATGTCTCAATGCGGTGTCCTTCCTTCTTGCAATATTTGCAAGAGAGCTTAGATTGAGCCTGTGGAGATGGGGCATATGGAGAAGTATGATTCATAACATGAGCAGTGATAGGTACAAAGCGAGCGATCTCGAGAAGAGATAGGAGTGTTCGTTGATAAATTGAGTCGCGTACCACGGGTCTCATAAGCATTGAGAGCTCCCATAACTGAGGCCAAAGTCGAAAATTAAGGCTGATGAAGTAGTTGATCAGCCATAGTTGAATATTCAGGAAGGGACTGAAACAGTTGATGCACCTCATGCCATTCGTACCAAGCTAACCAGTCTTCATATGTGGAATTACGTCCAGGAAGCTGTTCGCGAGGAAAATTTTGAGAGAAAGCTGTAAAATAAATGTTATCCCTTCTAATTGACTTTAAAGAAAGAATAAATGCAACCCTCTCAAATAATCTCTTTCTCTCTCACTGATTTTGAAAAGAAAGAAATTACAAACTCCTCGATCGGTTGTCCGATTTATAAAAGAGAGAAAGATCGACGAAGACCCTTCCATTTATTTAATCTGGTTCTTCACTGGCGGTGGGAGCTTGAACCTTGTATCCCGCTGACGATCCTACCGCCTTGCTCGTGGAATCACGCCGAAAAGAACTTGCTAGACAAGTTTAAGAACTCGCAGCAAGTTTCTAACTCTAACAAGTTTGATAACCCAAGAACGAAGTTTTGTAACTCGCACGAAGTTTGTAAACCAAGCCAAATTGAAGAAGAACCGGCTGAAGCAGCTCGAACTCTCCCAAGTCGATTCACTCCTTCAATCTCTATCTTCCACTCAAATTCAATCAAAAATCCTCTCCCCTTTGAAAAATCTTTCCTCTGCCTTTTATAGGTATTTTAGGGTGTAACTGACTCTTAGAATGAGGATTTGTGGCCCTCAAATCGTGGAAAATGGTTTTGGAGCCGCTTAAGTCAGTTTAAAGAGCAAAACGCTAAAGACCCGCTGCTTTTAGATGACCTCGCCTCGCTTAGGACTAGGACGCTGGGTTGAGATCCGCCAACCTCAACATGGCGGCCGAGAGCTCCGCTTTTGAGCTTAGACGCTGCCGAGAGCTCCGCTTTTGAGCTTAGACGCTGCCGAGCTCCGCTTTTGAGCTTGACGCGGCCGAGAGCTCCGCTTTTGAGCTTAGACGCTGCCGAGCTCCGCTTTTTGAGCTTGGACGCGGTGCTAAACCTCTTGGTTTGTTCTGAAGAGGTTATCCTCTTGGTTGAATCTTATCCTTGTGTTTGTGACTCTACTCTGTTTCCTTAGAAGTCTTCAAACTGTGACTTCGTTCGACGATATCTTAGTGGGTCGTGGCTTATCAGTAGTAAAATTTTGACAGCCTACAGAAGCATGGAGCGTAATTCTGTCCAAAAACCTTGTATTTGTCCAAAATGGGATTGCAGAGAGGAACTACCTTTGCGTTGTAGAGCAATGCATTGCAGAAGATATGCCTCCCTGCATCCAACACTCGCTGAAACGCCGCGAGGCGATTCCACATGGCCCGAGCAGAGGGAAGCGAACCTATCTCGACAGTGAGACCAGAGCCAACACAGCGAGTGAGATAATTCATGACACGAAATTCCTGCAATTGCCAGTCTGAACTCTCCTTGACATAGAGAGCACGAGCGGTCTGAAGATCGACATCACTACTGCCAGAGGCAGTAGTACTAGATGAAGCAACAGTACTGATGGACGGTGGAACTGGTCCCGTACTGGTGAGATGATCAAGCAAACCAGAGCCACGCAAGGCATTAGTGACAATAGTGGACCACCCTGCCCAGTCACTTTGATCATTGAGGGGCAAATGTGGTTTGAGAATCTTCTCTGAAGGAGCCATAACAGCAATGTTGAGATGTCGAGACGGCGATGCCGCTAACTTGAGACCGAGAGACGGTTTGTTTTCTTGTAAATTGGAGCACCTCCGGTGCACAAAGGGCACAACAAGAGAGCTAGATCACAATAAGAATTCCGCCTCACTAAGGAAACAAGAACTGCTAATATCTCAACAAAGTGGGATATTAGCTCTTCCTCTCATCGCTTCTAGGATCGACTGCCGAGGGAACCTAAAAGGTTATTACAAATCAGCAAGGCAAAGATATTGCAAAAGAACGCAGAAGCGTAAAAAAAAAATTATTGTAAGGGAAATAACTCTAGCTTTGATACCATGTTAAAGTAACAGAGAGAGAGAGAGAGAGAGAGAGAGAATCTTGGGTAAATTTCCCTTAAATTGAATGTTGAGTGTGCATATATATTTATACAAGTAGAGGAGGGTGAGGTGTGTTCTCACAACCAATATGGGACTAAAAACCCACTACTAACACTATTATAAACACTATTATCAACACTTGGTACTAGTCATCTATTGTTCTTAGTTACAAGTCTTTATTATGTAGATACCTTATCGTTCCTGATTTGGATATTATTTTAATCTAAACTCTTTGGGACTTGCAGCTATAGCTGTACAGGAGGAGTTGGTGTCGGATATGAAATGGAGGTAAGGAAGAAAAAGATTGCTCATTCAATTAATTTAATAAAGGGCAAGTTACACTTAAATACCCTACTGTTTACCTAATATTGCACCAAAGTACCCTCAGTTGTAAAACCCGACAGATGAATACCCTAAAATTCCTAAAAGTTTAATACCCTAACCTTTTCAATGCAATGCAAATGTGAGCATTTCAATCCTTGCTTTTTGTTAAATCTCTTGTTAAATAATATTTAAATTTATCAAAATCCTATTCTAAGTCCACCCTAATTCTATTTTAAAATAGGATTTTTATAGGTTTAACAATAGATTTAACAGAAAATAAGGGGTTGAAATATTCTTAAAATAGCGTGTGAGTGTCACATGAGAATTGTCGAGAAAAATTCTTACATTTACATTGCATTTGAAACTCTAGGGTATTAAATTGCAACTTTCAGAAACTTTAGGGATTTATCCATAGGGTTTTACAACCAAGGGTGTTTTGGAACAATTATCATGTAAACAATAAGGTATTTACGTGTAATTTACCCTTTAATAAAGGTTAGGTTAGACATTTTTTAAAAGTAATTGATGAGATGCTTTGGAAATGTAAATGCAAACAACTTAGTTGATTTATGATAGAACTCAAATTTACCCATCTTTTGCTGGTGACCCCTCAAATTTACTGATTTTTTGCAATATAAATGCAAACAATTTAATTGATTTATAGTAGAGGTCAAGTCAACCATGACGGAAATCTTTTACTTTAGATATGAAATATGAATTTTTTTTTTTAAAGAAAAAGAGGAGGCTTTTGTTAAATAACATACTGTAGTTACTTTGAATACCAGTTAATAAATTTGTAACTGGCAGTTTCTTATGCGTATTTTATGAATCCACCTGTGGATTTAGCAAATACAGAATATGTTGTATAGGGAACATTACTGATACATATAGGATTCCTGCTTCAAACCATATCTTTTGAATGTTGATCGTTGTTGCGGAAAACTCGCTTTATTGAAAACAAAGTATCAGGGCATTAATTTCATTTTTCAAAAAAATAGTTCTCTTGCAAAGTAATTCCAGCATAAACAACTTACATTGAGAGGGTTGAACTTATTCAATGTGTGCCCAAACTTGCTGCTGTTATTTTCTTCTAACTTCTTTAATAAGACCCAATATTCCACTGTTCTAATTAGTTAAAGGTCTAATATGAAAATGTATATTGCTTTTAATCTAAACACTTTGGATTTCAGCTGTATCAAGGGATTTGGGTGGCACTAAAGCTAAGAGCAAACAGAACTTGTGCGGAGCTGGAAACTTTATCTATATACCTCATTTCATCAAGTTTTGTTCTTTTTAATGCTGCCATAGGGGCATTTTGGGAAGAACAATTCCCTGACAATTTTTATCTTCTCTCTATTGATCTCAGGTGCTGGAGCTCTCTGGAAACGCAGCGAGAGACAACAAGCAGACTAGCAGCGCGCCACATCACATCCAGTTAGCAGTGAGGAACGATGAAGCGCTGTCGAAGCTACTGGGGACCGTCACCATCTCCAATGGAGGAGTGATGCCCAACATCCACAATCTTTTGCTCCCGAAGAAGACTGAGTCTTCCAAGAATACCCCTGCTGATGACGAGTAGATTTCTAGCTTGAAGAAAATAGTTAGATTGTAGTTTTTTTTTTTTGGTTCGTTTCGTTCTTAAAAAGTTTCCTTCTTGTTCTGTGTAGTTATTGATGCTCTGTACTTGTTCTTTTTTAGTGAAAAATTTTCAGCACATTCTTATTTCGTCTTGTTTACGTTGATGAAGTCAAGTTGGGAAATGGTAAAGAAGGTTGTCCTATTTGAATATGATATCCTCGGATGAGAACTTTCTGATTATATTGCCATTACAAATTTGAATGTTTAATTTTCAGCAAATCGTAATAACTGGATTTATCAGTAATCTGATACAAGTACAACAATGAAATGCATAAAAATAAAACATAACTTATTGATCTTACTGACCATTAGATGATCTTTTAAGTCTACAACCTGAAATTTAAACAAGTTCTGTGAAGAAGCGCCACAAGCTAATAAACACTTCGAATAAAATATCCCGCGAGAGGTGTGTATTCATATAGATCAAGATTCAGATTAATCTCAAATAGATGTGGTCAGCTTAGAAACGAGTATTGATACACCATCTAAAATAAAAACATGAGTGAGTAAACAACAATTAAAATGACAGATTTTTTTTTCATAAGAAGCAATCTTAGAGTTTCTTTATTAGAAAAGGTTAACAAAAACAAAAGCTATTTACGTAATTTGTGATGATAAAATTTTTCACTTCATTTTACTTTTCTTCGGTAGTTTAAATTTGTAATTTTGTTTGTGCTAACTAGCAAGTCCTGTAGTGATTTCTCTTGCCTGAAATCAACAATCTGATTCGAAATAATATGTAAACTGAAAGTTCCTTAAATTATTCTATTTTTACATTTATTAATTCCATAACTGCTCATATATAATATTTACATCCCCTCACCATTACTAGTGATGTTTAATGTTACTATGAAATCTTTAGTTTGGCCCCCAACAGCTCAAAAACCACACCATTCTACGCGACTACTCAGAGCTCAAGCACTGCCCACCATTAGAATTTGGGCTGAATTGAGCCATCAACCATCCGAAAAAAGAACCCTTGCGTTTGAGGACAGAAGAGCTAGGCTTGGCTGCATGGTCTTTCTGTTCAATGGCAGCCTTCATGCTACACAATATGTTGATGATAATAGTAGTATTATTAATTTCTGAAGGTTCAAGTTCAATGAAGATATGAACTTTAAAAAAAAAATGAAATGGTGTTATAGGGAAACCAGTGGTTTCTACTCATTGAAACCATGAGTAGAGCCCATTGATTGATTGAAACAGGGAACTGGACTACTAGATATATAATTATAATTATTTTGGAGATAACTAATTACCTAGTTTACGTGCATGTGCACACTTTGCAGGTGCACATTTTAGGAGTCACAAAATATTTCACATTTACTCCATAAAAGGTTATATTAGTCCGTTAAATCTTGAATATTTTGAAAAAAATGGGTCAGTGACCCGTCAAATCATGTCAAATTTTGGAAATTATTATTCGATCCCCTAATTCTTAAATCATTTCAAATTTAGTCCCTCAAATTATGGAAATTGATGTTAGGTTCCATATTTTTGATGATTAATGTTAAATAACTCATGAAAATTGGAGGAGTAATTAATAACAATACCAATGATTTTAGCGACTAATTATAGGATAACTTCAAAATTTTGTGGGGACTTAATAGCAATGTCAATGATTGAAGGTTTAATTTAAAAATGTTAAAAATTTTAGGGACTAATAGGAACAAGCCTAGCTCCGTCCCTGTCATCAAGCGTTACCATAACTTTCAAGTTATGGTGTAGCTTAATGAGATTTTAACATGATATCAAATCAAGCCAGGTTCCAACCGTATCACTGCATTAAAATCTAGGGAAATTTGCATAGAGGAACCAAAAAAAGTTGGGCTATGCACCCCCCACCCCAGCCAAAAAGCCCATTCTTCCCAACCCTTATACGTAAAGTTCAATACAACTACCCCCTTAATACTTGTACAATCCCACTACCAATAAGGCCATTCCAAAAATACACTTCCCATTTAAAATTGAACCTCAAAACTGCTCCCAAGAACTCCCTATCTGAGCGTGATTTTTGAGATCCTCTGCAACCAATTTTCTCACCATCCTCTTCCTCTCAAGATCTCGCTCTTCCACCGCCGCCGACGAGAACCCGGACCGCCGATCCCGCAAGCTGACCGTCGTCGAACTCTATAGCTTCGATCCATCTTCGTCGAGGTTCCTTGGTCGATTCGGCTCGCCGCCACCCCTACGCCGAAGAAGGTCGCCGCTGCCGCCCGACAAAGTCCACATCCGACCGCAAGCTCGGTGTCCACTCATCCGCTTGTCTTTGGTCCGTGGTGCGCTCGCCCCGACAAGTCCCTCTTCACCAACACCAAACCCTAAATTTGATAAAAATACATGATGGCGAATTCATCATCTGCATCATCTGAGACATCTGAATCAGCTAAGACGTAAGTATCAACTAAATTATCCACATTTATTCATTTGATTTTGGAGCAATTTTAAAAAAATTATGCACTCTCCACCACCAACTTGTGACATTGGATTCTTTATTGTGACATTTGCTCATCTACTGTGACAGAACCCTAGATTTGTTCATTTAATTTTGGAGCAATTTTGAAAATTTTATGCACTCGCCAACCCCAATTTATGACATTTGATTCTTTATTGTGACCTTGGATTCTTTATTGTGATATTTGCTTATCTATTGTGACAGAACACTAGATAGATTTATCTCTTGTGTTGTGTGTTGTGTTTTACAGGAAGAGAGATATTATGATATGTTGCAACATACGTGGATATTGTGAATTTATGGAGACAATTGTTCCACGAATGAGGCCTGAATATTAGAAGGCCTATGGATCCTCCAATTTCCAAAACTATATTAGTTTTGGGGCAATTCCTGCCGATAAAGCCACGATCATGCTCCTAATTGATCACCTAGATTTGGCTGCGGGAAATTTTTTGTTCAAGGATAGCCAAACCGGGAATAAGCAAGCCTACACATTTGATTTAGGTTGGGTGCAAAGACATACGCGGTTCAAGGATGAAGGGGAGATACCGAAAGCAAACCGCGACACGGAGAATAGGATATGGAATATGTACTTTAGCGAAAAGCAACAAGACAAATATAAGAGTGGCCGAGAATACCTTGAGGCCTTATTGGATAAGCTTGTTGAGTCGAAAAAGAAATCGGTTGTATCCGATTTTGTTATGCTTCAAATCCTATTCAATTGACAATGATATGGACTCCGACAGCTAGAATGAATGCACCGCAGAGTATGATGAAGTACATAACTCGGATCGATGTGGTTGATCATCTCCCATGGGCGACCATCATCTACGATGAACTGTGGGATTCCCTTAAAGCTGCGAAGAAGACTACAAAGGAAATGACGTACCTTAGTGGATGCGCACCCTTAAAGCTGCGAAGAAGGCTACAAAGGAAATGACCCCCTTCTCCCCTGCTTCCACAGCCGCCGCCCCAGAACCTCGTTGTTGCGCCGCTCGTTCGTCATTAGTTCGGGTCCTGATTCGCAGTCCACTAGTGCATGGCCGCCCCTAAAGCCGAAGACGCCCAATTCGTGTACGAACCAGAGACCGGCGTGATTGATTTACAACTTTCTCAGTGGTTTGACTACCAGTCCTTCGACACTCCAGACGGGTATATCGAACGCGTGACTCCTCATATCGTCGCTAGCGTGGAGAGTCATTTAGGAATTAGTTTGTGGCACCAGCGTTTCTACCCAGACGCACCTCTTCATCCCAATTACGTAGCTCTCGGAGGAGAACTTCCTCCCCTCATATTCGGAGTTGTCGTACCGCCTCCAGAAGCTCCTCTCATTGAACCAGTTCAATCCGACGAAGGTTTAACTTTCTTTCGCTCTAATATTTTCGGAACTGCTATTGCATGCATGTTATTATCAATTTTACTATCAGTTACGATTGTGCTATATGCTGCTTGATTAGTGAGCGAGTGATTCTGTTGCCAAGTATATTTACTTATCTAATTATTACAACTTGAACCTTTATTACAAGAACGAATCAATTATATTATATTTTTCTTGAATAATTTACAAAGGCTTCAACTAAGTACATTGCAACTTTGTTTAAAACCATCGGAAGCCCCCACTTCCTCTCGAGTTTCCTGCCTAGATCGATCACTGATTTGGTGAAGCACTGTTGTTGCTGATCTCCTTACCAGCAATCACATTGTTTCACATCAATTACTTTTTTTATTTATTACCAAGTCTAATCCTTAACGTATTGTAGCAGCTATGTTCTGTTATAGAAGCATCTAAGTAGAAAAAATAGTTACAAGATTGCTCCTTTCTATTTCTCTTTATTGAACTATTTGGTTGAATTCTGTGCGCTAAGTTCTTAGTAATATAGGTGATATAGAATAACTGAGGCTTTTCTCTCCGTCATTGTTGCTGTCTTAGCCACAATCTCCTAGATATTGAACTTGATTGATTAATGGTACTGAGATGCTTTGCCCGTCTGGTTTTATTTTGAGGAATTGGATTAGTGAGGTCTAATTAGATTTAATACTTTGAGATGAAGGTTGGCAGGCCCTTTATATAAACATCCTTCTTAATGGCCTCATTGAGCCGGAGCTGATGTAAAGTAACATGCAAAAGAGAAATACATTTCATGGAGAATCCTAATTGATGGCCTTCTGTAATATGCAACACAAAAATGAAATAATATAAAATGCAGGAAAGGTCCTAAAGTACCAAGACCCAAATAAATAAATAAAATAAAGAAAAAGAAAAAAAAACTTATGCATAGGAACTCATTTTTTGCAACCCATTTTCTCCAACAATATCAAATTACCATTATCCTTTATTTCGAAAAGTAAAGAAAAGAAGGGTATTCTTGGTACTATGCGTGGATTGCCTCTAGGAACCTTGATATTAACAGGTCAGAAAGTGCTACTTATATGACAAATATATTGTGATAATGTGTTGTTAGACTAGTATTTGAGCCCCAGCTACTAATTGCTGAAGAATATGTTGAAGATTATGAAGCATACAAACAACCACACACAAGAAGAGAGTGCAAGCAACAAAACAATACAAAGAGTTTTTGACGTGATTCGACTGAACATATATACATCCACGGATCCCTCTCAAGGAAAATCCACTAGCTTTACAAACCAATACAATCAATACAAGTGATATTAGTTTTGCAGGGACAAACTTGAAATCCCTCACACCTCACATCTCTCATGTAACCTAAGAAAACCACTCAAGAGCTCCAAGAAGCCTATCATCGCATTGCATCGCTCAAAGAACCCGAGAACACCAATCACTCAAGAGTTCTAACAGGATCTTCCCTCTCACCAAGAGGATAACTTTCTTAACACTAACACACATCCTTTTATAGGCTTCAAAAAGAAGTTCAAGAAGCATACTCATTAATGATTCATTTCATCTTTCTATGCATTAGCCGTTGAAATTTCCACCCTTTGCATACTTCATATTTACTAGCCTTTCAATCATCCTAGTCAAACAATGCACTCTTCATTTATGAGATTTGGGAAGAAACCTAATAGAATAGATATATCAACCAATTCGTCGGTTAGTATTATATCATGAATAGATAATTGGCACTATTTGTTTAATGCAAAAAACTATATGTACCCTTTAGATGAATTAGGCCGGCCGTGTTAACCTTTTGATGTAGGACGCGTAACAGATAATTTCATGAAGGAGCGGGACAATCACAAGCTAAATACGAATGCACACATGTTATTGACTTCCGCAAAGAAGCGATCATATCTTCTAATCTGGAAGGCGGATTGTTCGCGGTGAAAGTTGGGATGATTGTCATTGCCGATGAATTCGTTACACCTTTATGGATTTATAAACGGATTCAAAAATAACTCGCCTTTTTATAAGGCTTTACAATGAAAAATCAAAAAAAATTACAACTTTCTTTCACCAAAAAAACGAGGGATCTGTTTATCGAATCCTCGCTTGCGTGGGTGTCTTTGCCTATGCCGGGGACTTTATTCCGCTCGGTGGATCAATCGCGGATCCAAAGAAAGAGATCTACACGGTAAACGGGGGTTATCTCACGAAGGAAATAACAGCCCGAAGCGAATGAGATCGACCAAGCGAAATCAAAGCTCTTCTCGAGATCAAAATAAAGTTTAATCTGGAGGAATCACGTGTAGATCTGAGATTTGATCTCTCGAACCTTTTTGAGGGGATTATCTCACGAAGGAGGATAATAGCCCCGGGATTATCTCACAAAGGATGATAATAGCCCTTCGTGAGTTCGCCGAGATCCGGATCTCGTGTCGAAGAAGATCGGTCGCCGCCCCGAAGTTTAGATCCGAGATGAGAAGGCAATTTGGCGAGCTTCGGCTTCAAAAATTTTCCGCCTTGCAAATGAGACCCCACCTCTTATTTATAGGATTTTAAAGCGGTACGGTCGAACCGGCCCAAAAGCCCAAGAAACCTAGGTGTTCTACCGACCGAGACACCTTTAGGTGTCTCGCCACCGAGACACTTCTGTCCCGTGTTTGGCCGAAGTTTTCCCCGTGGCTTTTCTCTCGTTATTTTCCGAAGCTCGCTTTGAGGCTTCGCGGTTTGATTTATTCCGCCGCTGCACGCGATTCGCTGCTTCGAGTCCGGATCATCCCATTTGTTTGCACACGATTCGCCGCCGCTGACTTGAGCGTATCGCCGACTCACATTTGTTTCATACGCTTCATCGGTATGTCGGCTTTGACGCTTCGCCGACTTGCTTTAGGCGCTTCGTCGACTCGCCGACTTGACGCCTCGTCACTCGTTTCATGCGACGCCAACGCTTAGCGCCGGGCCGCTAAGGCCCCGTAATCACCGACGGACCACGGACCGCCGAAAACTCGCGTAGGGCATCTTTGATGAGAGGGTTTGCGTCGCGATCACTTGTAGTGTCGCCAACGGTTCGCCGTTACTGATCGGATGGCTCGTCGATTGTCAACTCACCGTTACGAAGCTATGTTCGGGACTTTAGGTAATTTTAACGCCTACACGGATTCCGACATATTATGGCCCGCGCTTCAATCCAAAACGCGAGCACATGGCCCGCTCAAGCCCCAAACGCGAGCACATGGCCCGCGCTTCAATCCAAAACGCGGAGCACATGGCCCGCTCAAGCCCCAAACGCGAGCACATGGCCCGCTCAAGCCCCAAACGCGAGCACATGGCCCGCGCTTCAATCCAAAACGCGGAGCACATGGCCCGCGCTTCAATCCAAAACGCGAGCACATGGCCCGCGCTTCAATCCAAAACGCGAGCACATGGCCCGCGCTTCAATCCAAAACGCGGAGCACATGGCCCGCTCAAGCCCCAAACGCGGAGCACATGGCCCGCGCTTCAATCCAAAACGCGGAGCACATGGCCCGCGCTTCAATCCAAAACGCGAGCACATGGCCCGCGCTTCAATCCAAAACGCGGAGCACATGGCCCGCTCAAGCCCCAAACGCGAGCACATGGCCCGCGCTTCAATCCAAAACGCGAGCACATGGCCCGCGCTTCAATCCAAAACGCGAGCACATGGCCCGCGCTTCAATCCAAAACGCGAGCACATGGCCCGCGCTTCAATCCAAAACGCGAGCACATGGCCCGCTTCAATTCAAAATGCGGAGCACATGGCCCGCGCTTCAATCCAAAACGCGAGCACATGGCCCGCTCAAGCCCCAAACGCGAGCACATGGCCCGCTCAAGCCCCAAACGCGAGCACATGGCCCGCGCTTCAATCCAAAACGCGAGCACATGGCCCGCGCTTCAATCCAAAACGCGGAGCACATGGCCCGCGCTTCAATCCAAAACGCGGAGCACATGGCCCGCGCTTCAATCCAAAACGCGAGCACATGGCCCGCGCTTCAATCCAAAACGCGGAGCACATGGCCCGCGCTTCAATCCAAAACGCGAGCACATGGCCCGCGCTTCAATCCAAAACGCGAGCACATGGCCCGCGCTTCAATCCAAAACGCGAGCACATGGCCCGCGCTTCAATCCAAAACGCGAGCACATGGCCCGCTCAAGCCCCAAACGCGAGCACATGGCCCGCTTCAATTCAAAATGCGGAGCACATGGCCCGCGCTTCAATCCAAAACGCGAGCACATGGCCCGCGCTTCAATCCAAAACGCGAGCACATGGCCCGCGCTTCAATCCAAAACGCGGAGCACATGGCCCGCGCTTCAATCCAAAACGCGAGCACATGGCCCGCGCTTCAATCCAAAACGCGAGCACATGGCCCGCGCTTCAATCCAAAACGCGAGCACATGGCCCGCTCAAGCCCCAAACGCGAGCACATGGCCCGCTCAAGCCCCAAACGCGAGCACATGGCCCGCGCTTCAATCCAAAACGCGGAGCACATGGCCCGCTCAAGCCCCAAACGCTGAGCACATGGCCCGCGCTTCAATCCAAAACGCGAGCACATGGCCCGCGCTTCAATCCAAAACGCGAGCACATGGCCCGCGCTTCAATCCAAAACGCGGAGCACATGGCCCGCGCTTCAATCCAAAACGCGGAGCACATGGCCCGCGCTTCAATCCAAAACGCGAGCACATGGCCCGCTCAAGCCCCAAACGCGAGCACATGGCCCGCGCTTCAATCCAAAACGCGAGCACATGGCCCGCGCTTCAATCCAAAACGCGAGCACATGGCCCGCGCTTCAATCCAAAACGCGAGCACATGGCCCGCTCAAGCCCCAAACGCGAGCACATGGCCCGCTCAAGCCCCAAACGCGAGCACATGGCCCGCGCTTCAATCCAAAACGCGAGCACATGGCCCGCGCTTCAATCCAAAACGCGAGCACATGGCCCGCGCTTCAATCCAAAACGCGAGCACATGGCCCGCTTCAATTCAAAATGCGGAGCACATGGCCCGCGCTTCAATCCAAAACGCGGAGCACATGGCCCGCTCAAGCCCCAAACGCGAGCACATGGCCCGCGCTTCAATCCAAAACGCGAGCACATGGCCCGCGCTTCAATCCAAAACGCGAGCACATGGCCCGCTCAAGCCCCAAACGCGAGCACATGGCCCGCGCTTCAATCCAAAACGCGGAGCACATGGCCCGCTCAAGCCCCAAACGCGAGCACATGGCCCGCTCAAGCCCCAAACGCTGAGCACATGGCCCGCGCTTCAATCCAAAACGCGAGCACATGGCCCGCTCAAGCCCCAAACGCGAGCACATGGCCCGCGCTTCAATCCAAAACGCGGAGCACATGGCCCGCGCTTCAATCCAAAACGCGAGCACATGGCCCGCGCTCAAGCCCCAAACGCGAGCACATGGCCCGCTCAAGCCCCAAACGCGAGCACATGGCCCGCTGCTCGAAGCCCAAAACGCGGAGCACATGGCCCGCGCTTCAATCCAAAACGCGGAGCACATGGCCCGCTTCAATTCAAAATGCGGAGCACATGGCCCGCGCTTCAATCCAAAACGCGAGCACATGGCCCGCTGCTCAAGCCCCAAACGCGAGCACATGGCCCGCTTCAATTCAAAATGCGGAGCACATGGCCCGCGCTTCAATCCAAAACGCGGAGCACATGGCCCGCTGCTCAAGCCCCAAACGCTGAGCACATGGCCCGCTCAAGCCCCAAACGCGAGCACATGGCCCGCTCAAGCCCCAAACGCGAGCACATGGCCCGCGCTTCAATCCAAAACGCGAGCACATGGCCCGCTCAAGCCCCAAACGCGGAGCACATGGCCCGCGCTTCAATCCAAAACGCGGAGCACATGGCCCGCGCTTCAATCCAAAACGCGAGCACATGGCCCGCTCAAGCCCCAAACGCGAGCACATGGCCCGCTCAAGCCCCAAACGCGAGCACATGGCCCGCGCTTCAATCCAAAACGCGAGCACATGGCCCGCGCTTCAATCCAAAACGCGGAGCACATGGCCCGCTCAAGCCCCAAACGCGAGCACATGGCCCGCTCAAGCCCCAAACGCGAGCACATGGCCCGCGCTTCAATCCAAAACGCGGAGCACATGGCCCGCTCAAGCCCCAAACGCGAGCACATGGCCCGCGCTTCAATCCAAAACGCGGAGCACATGGCCCGCGCTTCAATCCAAAACGCGGAGCACATGGCCCGCGCTTCAATCCAAAACGCGAGCACATGGCCCGCGCTTCAATCCAAAACGCGAGCACATGGCCCGCGCTTCAATCCAAAACGCGAGCACATGGCCCGCGCTTCAATCCAAAACGCGGAGCACATGGCCCGCGCTTCAATCCAAAACGCGAGCACATGGCCCGCGCTTCAATCCAAAACGCGGAGCACATGGCCCGCTCAAGCCCCAAACGCGAGCACATGGCCCGCGCTTCAATCCAAAACGCGAGCACATGGCCCGCGCTTCAATCCAAAACGCGAGCACATGGCCCGCTCAAGCCCCAAACGCGAGCACATGGCCCGCTCAAGCCCCAAACGCGAGCACATGGCCCGCTCAAGCCCCAAACGCGAGCACATGGCCCGCGCTTCAATCCAAAACGCGGAGCACATGGCCCGCGCTTCAATCCAAAACGCGGAGCACATGGCCCGCGCTTCAATCCAAAACGCGAGCACATGGCCCGCTCAAGCCCCAAACGCTGAGCACATGGCCCGCGCTTCAATCCAAAACGCGAGCACATGGCCCGCGCTTCAATCCAAAACGCGAGCACATGGCCCGCTTCAATTCAAAATGCGGAGCACATGGCCCGCGCTTCAATCCAAAACGCGAGCACATGGCCCGCTCAAGCCCCAAACGCGAGCACATGGCCCGCGCTTCAATCCAAAACGCGGAGCACATGGCCCGCTTTCAATCCAAAACGCGGAGCACATGGCCCGCGCTTCAATCCAAAACGCGGAGCACATGGCCCGCTCAAGCCCCAAACGCTGAGCACATGGCCCGCTCAAGCCCCAAACGCGAGCACATGGCCCGCGCTTCAATCCAAAACGCGAGCACATGGCCCGCGCTTCAATCCAAAACGCGAGCACATGGCCCGCTCAAGCCCCAAACGCGAGCACATGGCCCGCTCAAGCCCCAAACGCGAGCACATGGCCCGCGCTTCAATCCAAAACGCGGAGCACATGGCCCGCGCTTCAATCCAAAACGCGAGCACATGGCCCGCTCAAGCCCCAAACGCGAGCACATGGCCCGCTCAAGCCCCAAACGCGAGCACATGGCCCGCGCTTCAATCCAAAACGCGAGCACATGGCCCGCTCAAGCCCCAAACGCGAGCACATGGCCCGCGCTTCAATCCAAAACGCGGAGCACATGGCCCGCGCTTCAATCCAAAACGCGAGCACATGGCCCGCTCAAGCCCCAAACGCGAGCACATGGCCCGCGCTTCAATCCAAAACGCGAGCACATGGCCCGCGCTTCAATCCAAAACGCGGAGCACATGGCCCGCGCTTCAATCCAAAACGCGAGCACATGGCCCGCTTCAATTCAAAATGCGGAGCACATGGCCCGCGCTTCAATCCAAAACGCGGAGCACATGGCCCGCGCTTCAATTGCTCAAACGCCAACCTCGCTCGCTAGGTTGCAAGCGACCACGCTCTATCCCGAGACGCTGGTCTCAACCCCGCCCAAGCATTCAAACGCGACCTAGCGCTCACAATCTAAAACGCTGGTCCGAACCTCGCTCAAATGCTCAAACGCGATCTTCGCTCCAAGTGCCAAATCATCGCATATCGACGCCGCCACATGCGCCAAGCCGCCGTTGTTTGACCAATTGACAAATATCATTTGGTCCGCCAACGACGACACTCTCATAGGAGGGAGACTTCAGAGGTCGAATACCTTGGAGTCACTTCTAACATGATCGAGTAGACAGATCATCAATCTCTAGCTCCGATGAGCCAGAAGCAAATCAGTCCCCCGACTTGAGAGAGGCTTTGAATGACTCGACGGAGTTTACCGACATACTGACTCAACAGGGTCATATCCCCTGTCAACTATCAAAAGTTGGCTAAAGGAATTGAGTCCGATAATGAGCATTCAGCCATCGCAGAATCTCAATCCTCTAGTTCTTTCGTGGAGCATGTGAGCACTATCTACACGACGGAGAATGCTGAAGATTTCAAGAAGAGGCTCGAAGAGTATCAGGCAATGATGCAAGAAGCCCTGCGATCACAACAAGAGTCCATCGATCAACTTCAAGAAATGGTAGCCCAACTTATTGCAGATAGGGCTCAAGTTTACATGGCTAGCTCAACACCTCAGCCGGAATCATCTCGGAGGAGGAGTCAATCCTCAAAACGAAAAGAAAAAGTGAATGAAGCTCCCGATCAAGAAGCTCATCACGTAGAATCCTCCTCCTCAAGAAAGGGAGAGGCCGAAAACGAGCAAAGTCCTCAATCGGCAAAATGCGAGAACCGAAGCCCGCCAATGCCATGGTTAATAGGTGCGAGCTCCAAGATCGGGGTTGTCGACCGTATCCCGCAGAATGGGATACGGTTCCTTATCCTCCAAAATTCAAAGTCCCTACGCTACAAGCTTTCGACGGGATCACCGAACCAACATATCTACCATTTTAAGTCACGATCGAATGGGATGTCAAACGATGCCATAACATCTCGCTTGTTCATTGGCACCCTCAAAGGGGTTGCCTTTGAATGGTTCATGAAACCGCTCGCAGGATGTATCCAAATGGGCAGATTTAGAGAGACTCTTCCTGTCACGATTCTTGGAAGATGACACGGAAATCACTGTCACTTCTCTCCTTGCCATTAAACAAAAGGAGGGGGAGCCTATCAAAGTCTTCGTCGAACGGTTCCGAAGCATGACTCTTCGATGCTCGACATGTATGACACACCGCTCGATTGACACTGCCGGCACAATTTACAAACCAATCTCCTAGCTCGAATGGGGTTGCAAATGTCATTCCCGAAACAACTAGTCTCCTGTATTAACAGTGAAGCAATTATTGTTAGGATTGAAGTGAAGAAGAGGAGACCGACCAAGACTGGCTATTGGTGACCCTCTAAATCGCGAGGTCAAGACTCTGCTAGTATCAACCTAGAATAATTACAGATGGGGTTGATTATCTATTATTTTCCGAGTAGAATAATAAATTCTAAATATTGTCAAGTTAACAATGCACCTCGACAATCAACTTATCGACTCTTCAATAGAGCGATAAGTCCTCAAAGTTGTTCGACGCAACATATCCTTGTCATGTTAACCTAACACCTCGACAATCAACTTATCAATCCTTCCAATAGGATGATAGGTCCTCAAAGTTGCTCCGATCGCAACATATCCTCGCCAGGTTAACAATGCACCTCTGACAATCAACTTATCAATCCTCTCCTATAGGATGATAAGTCCACAAATTTGCTCCAATCGCAACCTATCCTTGTCATGTTAACCTAACACCTTCGACAATCAACTTATCGACTCTTCAATAGAGCGATAAGTCCTCAAAGTTGTTCGACGCAACATATCCTTGTCATGTTAACCTAACACCTCTGACAATCAACTTATCGACTCTCTTCAATAGAGCGATAAGTCCTCAAAGTTGCTCCGATCGCAACATATCCTTGTCATGTTAACCTCACACCTCTGACAATCAACTTATCGACTCTCTTCAATAGAGCGATAAGTCCTCAAAGTTGCTCCGATCGCAACATATCCTCGTCAGGTTAACAATGCACCTCTGACAATCAACTTATCAATCCTCTCCTATAGGATGATAAGTCCACAAATTTGCTCCAATCGCAACCTATCCTTGTCATGTTAACCTAACACCTCTGACAATCAACTTATCGACTCTCTTCAATAGAGCGATAAGTCCTCAAAGTTGCTCCGATCGCAACATATCCTTGTCATGTTAACCTAACACCTCTGACAATCAACTTATCGACTCTCTTCAATAGAGCGATAAGTCCTCAAAGTTGCTCCGATCGCAACATATCCTTGTCATGTTAACCTCACACCTCTGACAACCAACTTATCAATCCTCTCCAATAGGATGATAAGTCCACAAAGTTGCTCCATTCGCAACGTATCCTTGTCATGTTAACCTAACACCTCTGACAATCAACTTATCGACTCTCTTCAATAGAGCGATAAGTCCTCAAAGTTGCTCCGATCGCAACATATCCTTGTCATGTTAACCTCACACCTCTGACAACCAACTTATCAATCCTCTCCAATAGGATGATAAGTCCACAAAGTTGCTCCATTCGCAACGATCCTTGTCATGTTAACCTAACACCTTCGACAATCAACTTATCGACTCTCTTCAATAGAGCGATAAGTCCTCAAAGTTGCTCCGACGCAACGTATCCTTGTCATGTTAACCTAACACCTCGACAATCAACTTATCGACTCTTTTCAATAGAGCGATAAATCCTCAAGGTTGTTCTAATAACACCACAATCCACGCCTCACACGTGTGGGGAATTTTATCCCAAATCCTAAGTAGGGTAAGTCAACGCCAACACACGCTGTCGGTTTAGTCTTCTACCGATCAAAGAAGACACCGTAATTCAAATCGGGGAATTTTATCTCAAATCTAAGTAGAGATAAGCCCGCATCTAATACATGCACCGTAGTCTATTCCCGTGAGAAAGACGAAGTCTACGATTCAACATCGTAGCATTAAGCCTAAAAGAGTTTTATTCTTTTAGCACAACGCCACATGCAACTAATTTCGATAATCCGCATGCTAGCCCGATTCAAACGGTAATCGGTAAAGGCTCATCAAGTCCGCTGATGGTCGGGGTTGGCCAATAACCCTAAAGTCAACGCCTAACACGCTGCCTGCTAGTCTCTTACCCATAAAAGACGACAAAGTCTACGATTCAACATCGTAGCACAACGCCACGCATGCAGGCTTAACTCCTCAAATTTGCTTAAATCGCAATCAACTTATCAATCCTCCTCAATAGGATGATA
The DNA here is from genome assembly GCA_012295165.1 of Asparagus setaceus. Lineage (NCBI taxonomy): Eukaryota > Viridiplantae > Streptophyta > Magnoliopsida > Asparagales > Asparagaceae > Asparagus > Asparagus setaceus. The sequence goes on along the minus strand of CM022701.1, from coordinate 98,693,678 downwards.
AGTCCACAAAGTTGCTCCAATCGCAACGTATCTTCATCAAGTCAACACTATACCTCGATGATATAATCAACTTATCAATCCTCCCTGGCAGATAAGTTCCTCAAAATTGTTCAAATCTCAACTAAACCCCGTCAATCAACTCATCATTCCTTTCCAATAGAATGATAGATCCACAAAATTGTTCAAATTACAACACAATCCTATCAAAATCTGTACACATCCTCAGCAGAGTTTGATAACCAACTTATCAATCCTCCTCAATAGGATGATAAGTCCACAAAGTTGCTCCAATCGCAACGTATCCTTGTCATGTTAACCTCACACCTCTGACAATCAACTTATCAATCCTCCTCAATAGGATGATAAGCCCCAAGCCTTGTTCACATTACAAGCCCAAAGCCTTGTTCAAACCGCAAGCCCCAAAGCCTTGTTCAAACCACAAGCCCAAAGCCTTGTTTAAACCACAAGCCCAAAGCCTTGTTCAAACCATAAGCCCAAAGCCTTGTTAACACCACAAGCCCGAAGCCTTGTTTAAACCACAAGCCCAAAGCCTTGTTTACACCACAAGCCCAAAGCCTTGTTCAAACTACAAGCCCAAAGCCTTGTTCACACCACAAGCCATGTAAGCCTTATTCACATCACAGGCCTTAAACCTTGTTCAAATCACAGGTTTCATATTTTGTCCCCTGACAAAACCTAAACTTATCGACTCTCATCAATAGAGCGATAGGTCCTCAAAATCTTGTTCAAACCACAAGTACACAATTTTATCAAGTTAACTCCCCACCTCTGATAAAATCAACTTATCGACTCTCTTCAATAGAGCGATAGGTCCTCAAAATCTTGTTCAAACCATAAGTACCCAACTTTATCAAGTTAACTCCACACCTCTGATAAAATCAGCTTATCGACTCTCTCCAATAGAGCGATAAGTCCTCAAAAATCATCATCAAGTTAAAAATTTCACCTCTGATGATAAAACCAATTTATCAACTCTTTACAATAGAGTGATAGGTCCCCAAAAGCTTGTTCAAACAACAAGTATGAAAGGCATGCCAAGTTAACACTATACTTTTGGCACCTTAAAGAAAAAATCTAAAAGACTTAGTTGGAAACGTGGGGTTCATCCCCACGTTTTACTCATGAAACGCGAAGGACCACCCACGCGCGAGGGTTGCGCCCACGTTTTAAACAAAGAACGCGATGGCCATCTCCGTGTTTCAACCTCAAATCGCGAGGATCAGTCTCACGTAGCAAAGTTCAAGACGCTACGGTCACTCCTGCATTTCAAAAAAGGCAAAAAACGCCAGAGTTCATCCATGCAAGACGAATGACTAGCGTGGGCAAAAGCAGGACATGACTTCTTTGAAGACAGAATGAGGAGCAATACCTTCTCGTGATCGCAAAGAAGATATCCAGTATTCAAAGCTCGCCCCTACCAACCGCGAACTTTCAAAAACTTTGAGGGGGTTCTCAGAGGTCGAAAAAAAAAATTATCAAGACGTACCAATACCCGCAAACACTATCAATGAAGGTTGCAACCGACGACTTTCACGATAACAAAGGAGAATCGGTTAATGTCTCCGTGAGTACAAGGATTACGAAGTTGACAATCTTGTGAAAAGAGATCACAAGTATTGATCTCTTCAAAGCAAAACGCGGACTTATCCCCGCTTCAATCCAAAACGCGAGCACATGGCCCGCTCAAGCCCCAAACGCGGAGCACATGGCCCGCTCAAGCCCCAAACGCGGAGCACATGGCCCGCTTCAATCCAAAACGCGAGCACATGGCCCGCTCAAGCCCCAAACGCGGAGCACATGGCCCGCTCAAGCCCCAAACGCGGAGCACATGGCCCGCTTCAATCCAAAACGCGGAGCACATGGCCCGCTTCAATCCAAAACGCGAGCACATGGCCCGCGCTTCAATCCAAAACGCGAGCACATGGCCCGCTCAAGCCCCAAACGCGGAGCACATGGCCCGCTTCAATCCAAAACGCGAGCACATGGCCCGCTTCAATCCAAAACGCGGAGCACATGGCCCGCTCAAGCCCCAAACGCGGAGCACATGGCCCGCTCAAGCCCCAAACGCGGAGCACATGGCCCGCTCAAGCCCCAAACGCGGAGCACATGGCCCGCTCAAGCCCCAAACGCGGAGCACATGGCCCGCTCAAGCCCCAAACGCGGAGCACATGGCCCGCTGCTCAAGCTCAAAACGCAGACGCGAGGCTTGCTCCGTAACGCGAACTATGCGCTTTGACTCGCTCAAACACGATCTTAACAGTTCCAAAACTGTTTTGCACGATCCGAGGGCCATTAACCCTCATTTAGGAGCGATTATAGGGTCGCTTACACCCTTAAAACCCTATAAATAGCCAAAGGCTCTGCAGTGGAAGGAGGCTTTTTCTCTCGACATGCCACCTTTGGAGGGAAGTTGTATTGGCTTAGAGGAGGCTTCTTTGATTGGCCTCTCTTCGCTCGGCTTGGCATACAAACTCGCGGCAGAGTTACAAAACTCATATCTTGAGTTATCAAACTCGTTAGAGTTATAAACTTGCTTTATGAAGTTCTTAGACTTGCTCTCGCGAAGTTCTTTTCCAACCTCGCCCCACGAGTCAAGACGGTCGGATCGCCAACGGATACAAGATTCAAGCTCCCACCGCTACCGTGAAGAACCCAGATTAAATAAAGGGAAGGTTCTCCGCTGATCCTTCTCTTTGTAAATCGGCAACCGATCGAGGAATTTGTAATTTCTTTTATCTAAGTCGCTTAGAGAGAGAGAGATTGCATTCGAGAGATTGTATTCATTATTCTTCAAATAGAATAGATCAATTTTATAATTTTCCTCGCTAACGAGTCCATTTAGATTAGGAAACAAATTCAATTTTGATTGATGTTGGACTGATTTGTTTTCTATATTATAGGAGTCTTTTTAGGTAGGATTTAATATTTTCTATTTCTTTATAATTCTAGTCTTATTAGGAGTCTATTTTATTTTTCTATTTAAGAAGAGTCATGTAACCCCAATGAATAATATAACTTTTTATCAATAAATTCCTTTTTTAATATTTTCTTTGTGGATTCGGAGATCGTTCTTTCTGGATTCAGAGAGCACACCTTGGTGGATTCCGAGGTTTTTACTTCCGCCGTTATCTTTGCTTTCTGCAGTAGAAGTAATCTATCTATATATGTTGTGGTTTGTTGTTTTGACGATGCAATCAAAGTCGAAGAGGTGTAGACAGTCCGAGACAGTTTTAATGTTTCCTTCATAAACTAAAGGATAACAAGGTTCTAAGTAGATTCCTAGTAACAGTAATTTTCAAGAAAATTTACATTATTAATCATTTATATTTTTCTATATTTCTGTAGTATTATTTTAGCATGTGTTTGGCTAAGAAGAAAAACGGACAGGACTTTATTAATCTCAATATACTGAGATAATTTATTTCTTGTTTTATATACTAAACTTGGATTAGTTAGAACAACAAAAGATTAAATGAATGTATACAACTAGAAGGAAAAAGTTTGTTTTCTGGTAGAAAAATTAGAAGATGCATTTTTCGGTTTTGTCAGTAGGACGTCTCTTTTAGATATGTGATATCATTTAGCAAGGGAGTCTGACACAATTAATACCTTATATTGATGGGACCAATCTTATTATTATATAATTTTGAGACAAATTTCATTAGGCTGATTATAAAATTAACAATAAAACATTCAACTAAGGTTAAATAATTAATTTAGGATAGTCAATTGAGACAGGGTGGTAGATCATTGTAGTCTCATTACCATTTTCCATCCCAAAGATTAGGTCGCATGAAGTTTGGGTTTTGTTACCATATATAACTCAGTTCTTATGCAAGCTCTTAATGTCTTTTGTAATAAATTAACCCTCTTTAATAGGGCTATAATGACCATATGCTATGCAAACCGCATAACTTGCAAAATGAAAATTTAGTTATAGGCTAACCGGCATTTTAATACCACAGCTTTGGTCGACCTAACTCTTAAATACAAGAACTTGTATTTGGTGGCAAAAGGCGACAAGTTTTGAAAAAAATGACACATTACTACCATCCGTTAGTCACACGGGAATACTCCAAAGATTATATCTAATGTGATTCTCACGTGACCAAATTGAATGTCTTTTAACCTCATTAATTCTATTATTTTACGCTTTGTACCTACCCTCTCTCATTAAAAGTTTAGCGCTCAATTCTAAACCCGATTCCCAAATTCACTCTCTTGTCCTAAAATGATTGCAGAACCATGAAATCGAACTCAAGGGCTTCAAGTTCATCAAGTTTTAATCGACATTCCCAAGCACAACCTAAATTTCCCAAAACAAATTAAAGATCAAGTTTTAATCGATAATATCTCAAAGTGCAAAACCCTAGGTCAATTCCACAAAGAAATCTCCAAGTTTGAGCATGAAAACCCTTCACTAAGATCCCAAATAGATTTTGATCTCCAAATTTGGCCAAAATCCAAAATCGGCTCTAGGGCCATTCTTTGTGGAGTGACGTAAATATATGAGTGATTTGGGGACTTTTTTATAGTTGCAAGTATTAAATAGCTGGAAGGGATTTTTCGTCCAAACCATAAAAAATTAATGCTATTGCAAGTATTCTAACGGTGGACATCTTGTGGTATTTTTTTGCCATCAAATACAAGTTATGGTATTTAAGTGCTAGGTCAGGCAAACTTTATGGTATTTAAGTGTCATTTAGCCTTACTCATATTGTAAGAAGTTAAGGAGCTAGTTCACGAGTGGGTTGCAAATAGTTGACCAGACAAGTCTTGCGCTAGCTAGGTACATAGTGCTGCGTGGTGATGATAGATATTAAAATGCCAGCTAGAACCCCTTTTTTTTTTGTTGAATGAATGAATCCGCCATATGGGCTGCAAACAAGTTGATATATAAAGAAATGGCACAACTAAACTCGTTTTCTTAGTCTAATAGACTGATAATGTATGTTATCTTCTCCAAATAAATACTAAACTTTTGTAGCTGCTCACATACCAAAGTGTGGAGACTTTTAGCCGGTCAATTCGGATCTGCGTTAGCTGTCCGGCATCCTCTGAATGCTATTTGTCCTCTTAACATTAACATTAACGTTTTGCTCGTCTACTCTAATTATGTTTGTTGTATTGTTTTAACTTAATCATTGCAGATGAACCGTGTCATTTTATTTGCATCAACCTAATCAATCAAGTTCCCACTTACAATCTTTCTCTCTTTTACATTTTTCGCAATCAAATTTTGTTAAACCATGGCTGAAGCCTTAGCTATTGATGTGGCAAAGCCAGTCCTTGGAAGAGTGATAGATGGCATCATCGACCGTGTATCCAACTCCCTTTTCGTGGGTGATAAAGTGGGAGCCCTTGAGATCCAAATTGAGAGATTGAAGGCGAAGCGGCGAGATGTGGAGGACAAGATTAAAGCCGATGAACCAGCGGGGATGGTGGAGACAGCGGAAGCCAAAAGATGGCTCGAGTCCGCTGCACAACTCGAAGAGGGAGCCGAATCCATCGTCAACAAGTACCGAAACAGAAGCTGCGTCCTTTGTTGCAATTTCTCCGTCAATCTTTGGTCCAACCACTCCATCAGCGTGAAAGCAATTGAGGTGACCAACGCAATTGAGAAGCTGAACTCTCGGGCAATTGAGGTGACCAAGTATCCCCCTCCGCCTGTTGGGCAGCTCGTGTCCACGGGCAGCACTCTCGGTGCGGAGACTGGATCGGAGATCAAGTCCAAAGTCGAGAAGGCGCTCGACTTTCTCCGAAACAGCGCAGAAGGGATGCTCGGAATTTGGGGCATGGGTGGCGTCGGGAAGACGACTGTCCTCAACCACGTCAACAATGAGCTGGCAAAAGATTCATCGCTCGGGTTTCATCGGGTGATTCTTGTGACTGCTTCTAGAGAATGCACGGTCCAAAAGCTTCAATCTCTCATAGTCAAAGCTTTGGGGCTTCCTGAAGATGGAGATCACAAGAATACTATCTTCAACTTCTTAAGAAACAAGAACTTCGTCATATTACTAGACGATCTATGGGAGCGTCAGGATCTCGATCGGGTCGGTGTTCCACATCCTGGAGTGTCTGGTGAGCTCAAGCAGAAGCTGATATTGACGACGAGGTCACTTAAGGTGTGCGTGGACATGAACGTTCGTCGCACTAACACTATAAAGGTTGATTGTTTGTGCCGTGAAAAAGCTCGCCGTCTATTTCGGGAGAAAGTTGGAGAAGAAGTCATCAACTCTCATCCTCTAATTTCTTCTAAGCTTGCGGACGAGGTCGCTGATGTGTGCGACGGCCTTCCGATAGCTCTTATCACTATTGCCCGATCGATGGCTTACAAAAACAGTGCTAGTGATTGGATTAACGCCCTCAAAGATCTTCGTGAGTCAAAAATCTCAATGATCTCAGGAGGTATAGATGATCCTCTCCCACTTTTAAAAGTCAGTTATGATTATCTTAAAGATCCATCATTACAAGAGTGTCTCCTACTCTGTGCCCTGTGGCCCGAAGATTGCGGCATCTCAATAGAGAAGATCATAGAATGTTGGATGGGGCATGACTTACTAGGCAAGTTTGATACTGTGGGGGAGGCCTATGAAAATGGAAGAAAGATAATTGATGACCTCGTGAAAGCCAGCTTATTGGAAAGGAAAAGGAGTGTGAACCCTTATTTCTCTGATTCAGTGAGTCTTCACGATCTAATTCGGGATATGGCATTGTGGATAGCACGAGATAATGAGAGGAAGTGGGTGGTGCTTTCAAGAGTTGGGTCGGATAAGGCATTAGGGGACCAAAAATCATGGGAGGGTGCGCACAAAGTGTCACTTATGCGGAACAATATGTACATGTTGCCATCCAACATCCAGAGTGCGCACAATCTAAACACCTTGATGCTTCAAGCTAACGATCTTGGTTGTAAAGAGCTTGAGGTTGTCCGCAATTTCCATCAACTTAAATATTTGGACCTCTCTCGTAATCCACTAGATTACTTTCCACCTGCAATATGCCAGCTGAAGAAATTAGAATGTCTTGACCTCTCATTTAATTATATCACTAGTCTTCCTGTGGAGCTGAAAGAACTTACGAGGTTAAAATACCTACTACTAGAGGAAAATCGCATCTCAGAGGTACCTAGTCAATTATTTTCTGGTCTACCTAGTTTGGAGGTGCTATTGTTATCCAGCTATTACGTGCAATCTCAAAGCTTGATTATTGACAATATGAGCTGTCTGGAAGGGAGATTGAAAGGTCTCAGCATCAATGCGTGTTCACAAACAGATCTCGATAAGCTAGCTCTATTATCCGTGCCCATTCGGACCCTCCGTAGGTGTATAGCAGAGCAGGAAGGTTCGACCTCTCTACAATTATTGCCACGTCCAAACAGACCTAACGACCTCACATGGTCAGAGTTGGACAGGTTGGATGCAAGTGGGGTTGGAAATAAGATTGAAGAACTAGTCATCGACCAGCGCCACGGTTCATTTCCTGACAAGCTAGACCTTTGTAGTTTCTCTAATTTAAAGGAGATTGTATGGAAGGGGATAGGCCAGAATGATGTGATTCCCAGGCTTCGTTCTTTTGATATTTCGAACTGTGACAATTTGCAGCATTTGAGTTGGCTTGTCAACCTACCACTCCTTGAAATGCTAACCGTCTTTGGCTGCAATAACTTGAAGCAGGTGATTAGGAAAGAAGAAGAAACAGAGAGAGTAGGTAACAAGCCAGCTGTCGTTACGTTGTATAGCCTCAGAGCCCTACACTTGGAAATTTTACCCGAGCTGGAAACCATTTGTAATTGCACCCTTCATTTGCCATCTCTGGAGCGTTTGGGAGTAGTTGACTGTGGGAGGCTGAAGAAGCTTCCTTTCGACACGCCTGCCTCCTGCAGCAAGCTAAAGGAGATTGAAGCTGATGAAGAATGGTGGGATGATACTTTAGAAATGGATGACGACATGAGAACTCACCTCCAATATTCTTGTTCCATAATGTTAGTTGATTAGATCCTTAATGAAGGTATGTTCTTCTCCCTTTTCTTCATTTCTTGTGCATTTTCTTCCAATTTCCTGAGTAAGTAGTCATCTATTGTACAGGAGGAGTTGGTGTCGGATATGAAATGGAGGTAATTAGGAAGAAATAGATTACTCATTCAGATAATTTAATAAAGGGCAAGTTACACTTAAACACCCTATTGTTTACCTAACATTGCACCAAAGTACCCTCGGTTGTAAAACACCTATTCGTTTTGAGGTAACCTCACATTTCTGTTCTTAGAAACCTATATTTTAACTTTTTCTGAAGATATTTAGTTTCCTACTATCCCAATCTAAGGTATTTTGTTTTCGACATGATTTAATTGCAAGAATATCACCCTTTTTTGTTGATACATTTCATTCTACCGCTATTCGTAGGTATAATGATGATGAAAAAATTCGGGACAACAGGCATCGCAGATGACTTAACAAAGAGCTATGCAATGGGACTCGTAGTCCTCATCTGCGTCTTTGTTTCAGCTTTCGCTTGGTCATGGGGAACTCTCGGATGGCTGATCCCTAGCGAAATCTTCCCTCTCTAGAGATTCAATCAGCAGGCTAGAGTATTAATGTATCGGTTAACATATTATTTACCTTCTTCATTGCTCAGGCATTTCTCCCTATGCTTTGTCACTTCAAGTTTGGGCTCTTCTTCTTCTTTGGCTCGTGGGTTACCGTCATAACTGTGTTTGTTTACTTCTTTGTTCCTGAAACAAAGAATGTGCCGATTGAAGAGATGACTCGCGTATGGAAGAATCACTGGTTTTGGAGCAAGTTTATTGAGGAGGATGAGTCACAGGTATAAGGATTTGATGTTAGTTTGATTAATTAGAATTGATGTTTTTAGGTGTTTGATAATTTTCTTTAGCTTGGATGGATTGTGCCTGTAATAATTGACACAAGTAATTGTGAGTTTATTAGGGATTTTAATTTATTATTCTGTGTATTTATTTCAGATGTATTAACTGTCCCTGGTAAGTTTTTGCTAGATAAGAGATATGTGCAAAACTCACTATTATCAAATAGTTTCTTTTAGGGAAGATTATCAAACCTTTCATGCATGAATGTCTGAATGAAACAAAAATATTAATTGCCATCTCTATCAAATTTATTTGTTTCTTAACTCATCCACATGATCAAATAATGGTGAAGAAGGTTGTCCTATCTGAATCTGATATCCCCGGATAAAAACTTTCTGATTATGTTGGCATTACAAATTTGAGTGATCAATTTTCGGCAAATCATAATGACTAGTTTTATCAGTAATCTGATACAAGTACAACAATGAAATGCATAAAAATAAAACGTAACTTATTGATCTTACTGACCATTAGATGATCTTTTAAGTCTACAACCTGAAGTTTAATCAAGTTCTGTGAAGAAGCGCCACAAGCTAATAAACACTTCGAATAAAATCCCGCGAGAGGTGTGTATTCATATAGATCAAGATTCGGATTAATCTCGAATAGATGTGGTAAGCTTAGAAACGATTATTGATACACCATCTATAAGAAAAACACACGAGTGAGTAAACAACAATTAAAATGACAGATTTTTCTTTTTTTTTTTTTAAGAAAGAAGCAATCTTAGAGTTTGTTCATTAGAAAAGGTTAACAAAAACAAAAGCTATTTACGTAATTTGCCGTGATAAAATTTTTCACTTAATTTCACTTTTCTTCGGTAGTTTAAATTTGTCATTTTGTTTAATCTTACTAACCAGGTCGAAAGGCAAGGACTCATCCCCTCACCATCACTAGCGATGTTTAATCTTACTATGAAATCTTTAGTTTGGCCCCCAACAGCTCAAATACCACACCATTCTAAGCGACTCCTCAGAGCTCAAGCACTGCCCACCATTGGTGCTAGAATTTGGGCTGAATTGAGCCATCGACCATCCGAAAAAAGAACCCTTGCGTTTGAGGACAGAAGAGCTAGGTTTGGCTGCATGATCTTTCTGTTCAATGGCAGCCTTCATGCTACACAATGTGTCGTTATATATATATTCTTAGAGGGGAGATTATACTCCATTTCATCAAAGAGGCTGATAATGTAACCTAAACTGCAATTTTTTTATTAAAAAAAAAAGGAAAGAAAGAAAGAAAGAGAAGAAACATATACTTTGCATACCCATATGATCATGTACTTTGAAGAAAATGGGAATATCAGGAATCGGTGGACAGGGAAAGGGAGGATGATATTTGAATCTTGATAAACATATTATTAATGTTTATTAAGAGTGAGCCTTGACGCAACAATAAGGTTGCTACCTTGTGACCTAGAAGCCACCGGTTCAAGTCCATCGTGCACGGGTTTATATCACTGAATGGCAGATTTCCAATTATGTTTTTTAGTGCATGGCACTTGGTATCTTGTATTCAAGAATCAACGAATTCACAGCCTTCACGTCTCCAATTATATTTGCCATTATTCACAAGCACATATTACACAACATTTATACAAGCCGATATTCTTTCACTGAACAATCCAAAACCTTTTTCGAATTCATAGTTTAAATAACAAAAGTTTTCGCACTTGTGCAATCTCTTTCTTTGTGATTTTGTTGGCCTAAGCATTAATCTAAGGAGATTTGTGGCACACAAAGTAAATATAATAGAATATGAAAATATATAAAAGAAAGAATAACTGGAGAAAACACCAAATGGAATAGGCACTGATAAGATGGGAATAAGATAAAGCTTATATTCTCTCATAATAGAGAACAATAAAAGCAATAACTAGCTCACGTGAAATAAGATATCAAATGTTTAACACCTAATAAAGACTCAGATATTTTCCCAATTCCCATTTCTTGCTTTAAATTTTAAAAAATCATAAGCAGCTGCTTGAGATAGAGCTAGATCAGCATGCAATACGTACCATCAAGATTAACAAGCTATGGTTGATCCAATGAATACAATTTAGAAGCAAAAATGTCTCTGTTGAGGTTTATCAAACTCAAAGTTGCGAAAAGAAAAAAATTATCAAAGTTGCGTAAAGAAAAATTATTTCTAGACCATGAAATGCATCAATATGTCATATGTCTAAGAAACTTGTATGAACAAAGAGAAACATATAATAGAAAAAGAAAATAGAGTGAGCATAGCATAGTGATTTGAGCTGCTAAAAATGTCTAACATCAAAACACAAAATTGAAGTAGATATGTATTGGTCCTCTGTAATGCATCTCTAAAGAGTAAACACAACTAAGGAAACAAGATTAATTGACAAAGCAAAACCTTATCATTTACAGGTAACAACACAAAATCTAGAACAAGCAAACATAGATGTCAAAGTTTCATGCAAAATTATATGCACACTATTTATTTTTAACAAACACCTTTCGACAAACCCCTGAAAATCTCGAAAACAGAAGAGGATGAGCAGAAACAAGCTCACTCACTACAGCACAAACTAACCATATACTTCAACAGAACAAAACAAAGGCTTACATCAACAGATCAACTGCAATTTACACTGAATCAACAACTTCAACTTGCTGCTGAGCTAGGTATCTCTCCCTTCGTTCTTTCTGAAATATATAAAAGAGAGAAATAAGAAAAATAATTGTAAGGGGAAAAATCTGCGGCTTGAATCAAATAATATAGATGATAGCAATTACCCATTCATCGATCACAAGTCCTTCACCAACAATCCTAGGGCCATTATCTTCAGGAGGCTTCTTGCGTGCCTCCAGAGCGGCCTCAGCTTCTGCCAGCTGGCGTTTCAGTTTATCCAATTGCTTCAATGACACAATAATATTGTATATTTAATCAATTATTTAAAATGTTTAAGTTGCCATAGAATTATGCATGAAAAAAGAGGTCACAGAGTAAAATGTGGCTTACAGGGCTAGGGCGATCAACGTCCAAGAAGACAACTCGTAGGATTTTTTCAATAGCAACCTGGTCTTTTTGCTCGTCAAACTGTTCCATGGACATAGTTTAGTATTTTTTAAGAATACAAGAGAAAACTCGGAATAAAAAAGGAAAACTTTAATAAAGGAAAGTCTTATGAAAGAAAGTACTACATTTAACGATTAAGCATTAAGAAAGGGCTTAATCCTTGGGAGAGCTAGTTAAAAGTTTTGGCATCATTTTCTAAAATCTTCTAGTTAGCTTGAAATCTGGAGCTACTCAGTAAATGGAAGTAGGTTTGCATGATACTGATGATGATTCAGATCATAATGGTTAAAACTTATTTATGATAATCTAGTCCAAAAAGGAACATGGTAATGACATGATCTCTAGAACCTATTATTAGTTAGCCAATTGTTACTTACAATTAGAAAGGAACATCATTTTCCAGAAAGGCCTTGCTCCATTAGAATTACCTAGACCTATTGTTTATAGAAAGAAGTTATTTTCATTTTTTGGGAGAGAACAAAATCAATCCAATACATACAATGAGTATCTACTCTGATGAAAAGTACAGTGCTAGAAATTTAAAATATATATTTTTCTCTGTAGATTCTATATCACCAAATGCTACCTGACTAGTTTTAATACATACATTTATGCTTAGGCACATTCGAATAAACATTTAAAGAAGGTTGAACCAGACGGTATGACTCTTTCTACAGATTATAAATTCAGGTATCACATATTTACCATCTATCAGATAGCATTAGCAGATAGATATGCAGTACAAATATTTTGATTAGATCTATGCATTCTGATAATTGGGAGCAAAAGAAATTATACTCAATATTTTAGACAGTTTTATTGATTATGAGGAGCTGCCTAAGTAGCATGGAGATAGCAGTGTTGTCAATGCGCGAGGCACAATGCGGGGCGCAAAGCATCTTTACGTGCAGCAAGAAACATAGCGCTGATGCAGCCCAAGTGATCGCGGCACTTTTATAATTTTTCGATATATATATTCAAGCACGAAAGAACACGTTTAGGAATTCACATAAAAAATGTCAGGATAAATAATATCTTACTACAAAATCACAATATAAGGCCTTAATTTCTAATGCTAACACCCAACATAGTAGCAAAATTCATAAATTTTGAAATCAAATGTCAAATCAAGACTAATATCCAAGCAAAGGATTAGTAATGGTCCTCAATTGAAGGCTACTAAAAGGCCTAATGGATTTATTTTACTTTTTGGGATATGGATTATCGAGTATAAAGACTCGATTGAAATATTAACAAACAAAACTACATGAGGATATGTACTTCATGCACCCTGCACAAAGTTCCGATGTATGCGAGCAAAAGCCGCATCGAATCGCAGGCTCGCCCCATGCCTTCGCCAAGGCATGAGGCGATGGTAGCCAGCGCTTTGAAAACACCGGGAGCGGAACCACGGAACAAGTAAAGCGAACCACAGCTGAATTACGGAACCACAGTAAAACACGAGTACAGACAACCAACAACAAAATTCTTCAAAATAGGATATGGAGACACCAGAAGATGAATATTATTATAATATATAAGACACATAGTATTACAATGCTAATTATAGTCCTTATTCATATAAAGGAGAGTTTAGATGCATGCATACTGCATACATACACATGTTCATGCATTCAAAAGTCTAAACTATTATTTCAAGTAATATAGAACATATAATGATGATATATATGCTTATTTTTTGTCACCATACATTTTATGACTTTGCAAAAGGAAATTGACTTTGCTCTTCACCTTTGTAGAAAATGCTGGAAATTATCTAAACTAGTACTATATTGGTCGATATTTTATAGCATTTTCTAGTATAGTCTTTGGTATAAATGAAAATAAACAGACATTTCAAACATGTAATATCAATAAAGAAATGCCTGTGAAGTGTAGGATATATGTCCAAGAAGGTATGATCGTGTTTTAAGTTAAAAGATATATTATATGCTTCCAGACTCATTTGAATGGGTATATGTACATATCACAAGAGTACCAAGGAAGTGTCGGTATCTGGTACGGGTATTGGAGTGTTGGGTATGGTTACGAATTCATGATAGACGGTTACAAATTCATTATAGAAGTACCGATACTACGTAGGGAGCTGCTATAAATTAGATTTGGTAGAGAAAATGAACAGCACAAGAAGCTAGTTTACCAGAAAAAGAACTTTTTTGATTGCATGCTTGGAAACTTTTAGATGCTACATACACTATACAGAAAAACATATCATCTAACAATATGTAACGGCAATTAACTACCAGCATCCAGTGACAAGCTTTAACTTATTCAGAAAACGACACAACATAAAAACCAGATTTCCATGAAGGACAAACTCAAAATCATTCAAATTAGCATGTTTTATCACATGAGTGAAACATGTTTAAAATTAAAATCCCAAAAACTTTCAATTGATTTGGCATATTTTTTCTCCACTGTTGGATCATCTGTCCATCCTTTAAACTCTATCCAGAATACAAACTTAAACCACATTGTCAGAACCAAAAAGATAATATTATTCAACACAAAGTGGATCAGTTTTAAATACCCCAACCCATGGTGATCAAATAATGAAAGAAAATGATAAATCCAGTAGCCGACAACCCAATCTTCAACAAACGATTCCATTTGGAAGTGCGAAAACAATCTATCTAACCTTGGGGTTGAGGCTCTAATAAATGATTTCCAGTTTGAGAGGAAAAGAAAAGGAAGTTCAACTTTTGGTTCCATCATGGAAAAGTGCTGAATGTTTACTCATTTCCCATATTTATTTTTCTTCTTTACGTCAATGAAACAGAACCAAAAAGCATGTCAATTTGCTTATATGCAATTTACATCCATATGCCATCATAGTACCATTGGGTTAAGGCAAGAAGCAAACCCTAACTATAACAATTGGAGAAAGCAGTGTTATCAATGCGCAAGGCGCAATGCGGGGCGCAAAGTCTCTTTACGCGTACATGTGCAAGGCACAATACAATGCACGCGCCCGAGTGAAGCGAGGCGCACACCACACACATAATTTTTCAAGATGGTTATCAAGCATGAAAGAGCATGTTTATATATTTGCACATAAAAATATGTCAAGATAAATAATATCTATTGCGAAATCACAAAATAAGGTCTTAATTTCTTATGCTAACACATCCAATGTATAGCAAAGTTCATAGATTTTCAAATCAAAAGTCAAATCAAGACTACTATTGAAGCAAACTTATGTTCCTCAATCGAGCTACTATAAAGGCCTAACGGTTTTATTTTGCTTTTTGGGATATGAGTCATCGGGTATAAAGTCTCTTTACGCGTACATGTGCAAGGCACAATACGATGCACGCGCCCGAGTGAAGCGAGGCGCACACCACACACATAATTTTTCAAGATGGTTATCAAGCATGAAAGAGCATGTTTATATATTTGCACATAAAAATATGTCAAGATAAATAATATCTATTGCGAAATCACAAAATAAGGTCTTAATTTCTTATGCTAACACATCCAATGTATAGCAAAGTTCATAGATTTTCAAATCAAAAGTCAAATCAAGACTACTATTGAAGCAAACTTATGTTCCTCAATCGAGCTACTATAAAGGCCTAACGGTTTTATTTTGCTTTTTGGGATATGAGTCATCAGGTATAAAGGCCCGATTGAAACGTTAAAGAACAAAACTATATGTGGCTATGCCTAGCATGCTCCCTACGCGAAGCACATGTCACTTGCAAGGCGCAAAGGCGCTGTTGCATTAGATGCGGGGCGCTTCGCCATTGCCCCGCATCACAGGGCGCATGAGGCGCAGTGAGGCGCGCGCCTTTGAAAACACTGGGAGAAAGTAAAAGCTCCAACATTAAGAACACAAATGAATGCAAAGCAATCATAATAGCAACTAACTTACCAACTCAGGTACATACTCCATAGGCCCTTTCACCTTCAAGCTCATAATCTTAAACTTAACCTTGCTTTTCTGATCTTGTGGTTTCTCATTATTCTCTGGTTGCTCCACAAACTTGAAAACTGTCATTCAGAAACCAAACTAAAATCAAAACACTCTCCTTATAACAAAAGAACCTTCAAATGAAGAAATTTCAACCAAAAAAAAAAAAAAGATAGTGTTACCGGTTGCTATAATACTCTCTCCAGGAGACAATATACCGCCAGGAGGACGCATGAAGCAACTCTTCGGTGCAGTGGTTTGGAACTGAAACCATGAAAATAAAATACGTAAAATTGAGCTATATCCAAGATTTTTCGGTGTATATCAAATAATGAAATTTGTATGCATATCGAATGTCATATATTCACACCTTAAATGCTACATGAGACTTGCACGTATTCTTTATCCTGATTGCACTTCTGACCTGCTTCCCGGGTTCATCTACATCAAACAAACAAATGTAACAAACAATTAACATAGTTTATAAGAACTATGTAATATGATTTCAGTTTGAAACTTTGTAGCCTATAAGTCAACTAATTGTAGAGGATCTGAATCCTAAGCTAAATGATGCTTTTAATTAGTACCTAATTTATCTGCATCAATAAGGAAACAAATGAAAGGATTACTTAAACATTGATTATAAGCTTCTATAAGCAGCTATCTAAATTTCCACTAAATCTAAAAGCTAAATTCCCAGCAAAGCAAAGCTAATAACAAAATCAGACCTTTTATTATTAAAATGAAGAAAAAACAATTTCATTGATAGCTCCAATGATCTGAATAATCCACAAAAAAAAAAAACTTGCGAACCATTTTCAAAGGAAAAAACAGAGAGCACGGGATTTCCGAAATAAAAATAAAATCCCATAATTATATAAATAAAACTAAAAATTAGCATGGGCATTTTCATTTGAGAATTAAGCTAAAGTGGCGAATTTGGTGGATAGCCAATTTCTCTGCATCAATAAGGAAACAAATAAAGAGATCATTTAACAAGATTTTAAGCTCGAATAACCAGATTATGTAAATAAGAAATCAGAGCTTTTGTTACTTATAATAAATATAATAAAAAACCCAAGTCCCTAAATAGCTCCAAAATCCAAATAATCCAAAAAAAAAAAAAATTTTTTACTAAAACATGCAAACCATTTAAATATATTATTAAAAAAAGAGAACTAACATAGGTATCAGAGCTCTGCAACCGATCAACCTCTAAAACATTAACCCCACAAAATAGAATATTTATAATAAAACCATCAAAAAACAGTTTTAAAAAAAACCCCAATCTCCCAAAAATAAATAAATAAAATTATTTAAAAAATCTCACAAGGAAAATAGAGCTTAGTTGCAGGATCAAGCCGAAGCCTTCTCATCGTCGGCAACAGCGATTTCGCCACCGAAGAAACCGACTTCGGATTCGCTCCCGGACCCGGGTTCTTGCTCCTCGCCGACCCGTTAACGCTCCGACCCGAACCGAGCTGGACCCGATTCCGGGTCAAACTCTGGGTCGCCGAAGAATCCTTATTTCCGCCGCCGCCGCCGCCGCCGCTTAAGAAGGGGATTCGACACAGGGCCCACACTTTCCCTCCGACTCCGACGCAGATCCCGTCACCGCCATCACTCCATTCACCGATCGAGTCCCGTCACCGCCGATGACTTTTTTGGGTTTGAGACGGTTCGGACTTTAAAGATGAGGGTGAGGTGTATTTAGTAGGTGGCAGTTCAAGTCCGCGGGGTTCGGTCTTTTTTACATGTATACCCTTAAATTTATCTCTTTACATGTATACCCTTTAATTTTGAAATTTTCCTCATTTTTTGTTGAGAAGTAAATAAATGATTTATTAATGCTGAATAATTACGATGAGATAATATAAAATACAGGCATTAACGAGAAAAGAAAAGGCAATAAGGGCAAGCTCGGAAGCCCGCACAAACATCAGACGCCATTTTCAATGATTTAAGTAGATAAATCCAGATATTTAATGACAGACGTCCACCTTGCTTGAATCTCCCTGGGTCCTCTAATCTAATAGTGAAACAATCGTGTTTTTAGCCATTTTCGTCTTCGAATTATTCTCATTTTAGGATAACCTATTATTCATTTTCACAGATCCTCCGGGAATATTTGCTCAATTTTTGAACATTCTTTGCTCAGAGAAGATATAAAATAGTCAAATGCATGCCTCTCTAAAAATAAATAAGAATTTTTTTTTGCCTTTGTACACATCGAGCATACCATATTTACATATTTAAGTGCATATTTTCTAACTTATCCTTAAATGAAAAGATACAAAATGCAATAGGAAATAAATAGTGGTAAGTTAGCAAATATGCAGTTGAGGGAAGTATTTAATAGGTCCGCAGAGTTCTGAGTTTTTATTTGACCGGTCCCCACTATTGATAGAGAGGGTGAGGAAGTGATACGAGTTTGTATTGTTGGATCCGGTGAGTGGCAGTGAGGTTACCGCGCACTGAGGTCAAACAGAGTGGCCAGCGTGATGTGGGGTAAAGTAACCGGGGCGGTGACGGGAAAGGGAATGTTTTGGTTGATAATGAGTTAATTAATAGAGTAATAATAGAGTGGTTGACTTCACAAGTCCAGTGGGGTTCACGCGGGAGTTTTATCACCAAAGTAAGCAGCTTTGATAACTTGGAATATTAATAGCTGTTTTTCCTTCTAAAACCTTCGAAATTTTATATTTTGCACATTTAAATCTTTATATTTGATAATTTACTTTTAATTTGTTAATGGATTCTCTGAATATATTAGACCAATTTTTTCGTTAGAAAAAGAGAAATAAAATAAAATTGTTTATCAATCCTCCTCTTCTTCTTTTGTTATTTTCTTATTCCAAAAATAGAAAAGAAAAGAAAGTGGCAACTAAATTTTTTACTCTTATTGTAGACAGTAAATATATCTTACAAGTATATCAATTTCATGAGAAAAATATTGAAAAAATGAAAGTACTGTTATCGTTACTCTTATTAAACGCTAAATTTTACGAGAATAAAACTTTTGAATTTTGATTTCTGAGATCAAATTCTGAAGAGGAGATAGCTTACAATATTGGATCAAAATTACTTTTGTTGGATTTAGATTGAGATGTTATTTTATCGGAAAATTGTCAAATTGCAAATGCCTGTTTTGTTTTGTAGATGAGCTCTGGCCAATCCACAAAACTGCCTTCAATTTTTTAAAAATGATTGACATATTAACGTTAAATTTTATCGTATATCTTACACATTTATACATGCGCATATGTAAAATTAATCAAAATAATGACCATATTGTTAGATTTAAATCTAATTAAATCTATTTGTGGGCACATATGTTACATTAATGTGTAGTCTTTATCTCGTAGCTCCAAAAGTGATCAATCAAGTTGGGTTAATGGGTATTTAAATAAATTATGGGCTAAATGTGAGATACGGTTGTAATTACAATTTGATGAGGGCCAAATTGTAAAAGTGCAACACCTATATATATGGGGTTATGGTCCTAATCTAGGGTTAACATAAAATTCTCATCTCTTTACCCCATCTAAAGAGATCTAAGGAGAGAAGAACTAAGATTAGAAGATCCATCAATCCACACAGATCCAAATCAGGATTCGGTATGCTTCACTTATGATGTTTATCTCTTTGGATTAATCATGTTTAAGATCCTTCAGATCTAACACATATGTCATTGGAAGAAGTTAGGCAGTCCAACCATATCACATTAGAGAAGGAATATCTCTGTGTAATGTGTATACATGTGTATTAGGTCATCTAACAACAAAAGTGTCCATCATGGAATGTGACATGTAGCATTTAAAATCACCTCAATATCAAATCAGGGTATGTCCTAATATATGTACAAATAATGTTTTGAAAATGGATATTAGACAACTTGCTCCCATAAACAAGTTGCCAAAAGAAAGTTACTGCAAGTTTCTTCCTTCTAATATTCTAATTGAGTTAGCGGTAAGAATTGAGAGGATTAGTTCTTCTCTAATTACCATCTAGTTAGAGAGAATCAATCCAATAAGTTATTAGTTAATACCCAAATTTTCTTGCAAACTTTAGATGATCTAAGTTGAATATTGTCCTGGTCTATAAAAATATGGGTATATAAATTGGTACGCTTACAATGTCCTTTACAGGTGTTTAGTTAGGTTAGTTGTTGGGATAAAGTAGAGACATGAGGAGACTAATGCGATGAAAGATACCATTACAAGAATAATATATGAAGAAATCATGTACTTTTGTTTGCATTGAATAATGAAGGAAAACAATCTTTAAACCAAGAACAAATAACAAGGCATATTCCCCATCTTAATTACAAATCGGTAGGTATTATGGCATTGTTATCCTAACATTTCCTAAAAGAAACACTCTTGTCCTAGCTTTGTTCTCTTCTCATCTTTCTACCTATTTATTAATTTAATTTTTTTCATCCTATTCCAACTCTGCCAGGATCAAGAGATCTTATGCCTAATTATATACATTGGACTCTCCATGGACAAGTTTTGCTATAATAAATATGAAGTATATATCTAATACAATTTTTATTAAAGAAAATACAGAAGTTATTAATATTTCCCAAGGTTTCTTATACCATTATCTAAAGTATGACAATTAACCTCTTCTTTATATGAAAATAGTATCTTTCTATGATTCTTTCCGTCTATCGCGCAATATTTATTAGGGTATGATTTTGCAATTCTACAATTAATTCTATGAGGAATCTAAGAAATCAACATTCGACAAGTCGTCATTGACATTTTTAGCCAAATGACAACACTTAATTAGTTAAAGACAGTCTAATTTAGAAGTAGGAAGAGTTTGATGGTCTACTTAATCAAAGTTTTGATATGATAATCTTGGGTCCATGTAGGTTTTCCGATAATTTTGTTGTCTTAGCCTCTTTTGTTTACTATTGCTCGAATACAGAATAATTTAACTTACTGAGGATGACATTGTTTGTAGACGTTACATAGTGTAGTCTCACATAGTACCATTATTTGATTAAGGGTTCATTGCGAAGACACCCCCTTTGTAGTATCACCCAATTGTAAAGAGACTCATTATAGCACGATTTGTTGCAAATAGATATCTGTAGTTTTACCTGTTGCGAATAGACCCACTGAGAAGGCACATAGATCTCTTATAGTTCTATTGGTGAGGATATACACCAAATTGTTTTTTTTTAAGTACTTTTAAAAGGGTCAAAAAGTTCATTAAGTGGGTATATTCGCACTTTGGCCTATACTATAGAGGTCCGTTCATAACAAATAGAACTACAGAAAGTCTATTCGCAACAAATAAAACTATAAGGGGTCTCTTTGTAATTGGGTGATACTATAGAAAGTATGCTTGCAATGAACCCTTTGATTAATAATGACTTTCCTCCTGATTTATTTCTTTAATTTTGTTAGACTGATGTTCTTTTTGATAAAGATCTATCAGTGTGAACCTCCTGTATTTATTACATGATATAATAGAGGTAAATCCATGCATCATCCAAAGTTACAAGGTTTGCCAAAATAAAATTTGACAAATGTCTAGAAGTACAAAAAAATCTCAAATAAAAGTTGACTTTTTCTTTTTTCAATACTTAGATTTGGAAGTTAGAATCATCCCATTGAAGGACTGCAGACTCAAAGTCCTGCTCTCTCTTGAGCTTGTCTTTCAAGAACCAGTCACAAATTCTACCAGCATTGAGCTCCTCAATTGGAATTCCTTCTTGCTCTGATATCACCCTCAACAGATTCAGTGATGATATCTGAAACATGTATAACAACATTAGGACATATAG
Organism: Asparagus setaceus; assembly: GCA_012295165.1. NCBI lineage: Eukaryota > Viridiplantae > Streptophyta > Magnoliopsida > Asparagales > Asparagaceae > Asparagus > Asparagus setaceus. The sequence goes on along the minus strand of CM022701.1, from coordinate 98,671,991 downwards.
ACAATTTTACAATTATTTGCTAAATATATGCCAATAATGTTGAAGGTAATCCTAATTTGATACTGTCCATTTCCAAATACATATCTAGTCACCACAGTTTTAAAATATGTTTTGATTGACGTGCCTTAAACTTATCAAGCGTAAGTGAGAAACTTTTGTTTTCTTCCATGTGTTTTTTGACATTGGGTTTCTTCCATTTTTGTGCTATATTTAGCTTTAATTTTAAGAAATGGTACATCTAATTTACGTTTTTTTTGCTCCATTGACCCGTAGAGGTTAGACGCTTACTATTCGCAAACTTTTCTATTAGCACGTAAACCTTCTTATGTCAAACGGAGTTATCTCTATGTTATATGTGTTTATATTACAGAGGTTGTCTGTTCAATATCTATAAGAGAATATGTACTTTTTGCAACGCAGTGAAATATTATAGGCACTCTTTGCAACTAATGATAAACGCACATGACATTAATAACTTCACATGAACAATGCGGATAACTGAGAGATAACTCCATTCGAATATCAGAATGTGTAGTGCTAATAAAAACATTAAGGCATAGTACGTAGCTGATTTCTCATAGTACATAGGGTGTATCTGTAATTAAACTAACTAAAATTGCATTAAAAAAATAGTTGAGAAAATTAAATTAAATTAAAAAAGGGGAGAAGTTTGTTTTGTTTTGGTACCCACAGTTAGTCTACAGAGAAAGCGCTCATGAGTGCTGAGGCCAGAGACCTCAACAAGACCAGCTTCCTCCGAGCTGAGAAAGCTCCTCTGCCCTTTCTTCTCCTCTCCTGCACACTTCGCCATTAACACAAGCCCCCTCCTATCACTAACACTAAAATTCCCTGCATTTTGTAACAAAACAATCAAATTAAATAGATTCAAAAATTGGTATAAAAGTGAAAATGCTATGATGGTTACCTTGATGGAGAAATGATGATGGTCTTGTAGTAGTAGGAGAATTGAGAGGGGGAGTAAGTGAAATTGGTTAGGTTTGAGAGAGAGCATAGTTAGTAATTGTTTAATTGTTGCTTTTTCTTTAAATTAAAAAAAAAATTCCAGAGGAGGATAAAGTTGAGGAAGTGGAGAATGTTGGAGTATTGAAAGGATATTTTGGATAGAGGATAAATGGATGTGATCATGGGACACATCCACATGGGAAACAAAATATAGTAATATTGTATTATTAGGTGGGCTTAATCAAAAAATGGTTGCATTTCTATTTTTGGCCCATAAGGTTTATATTGGGCCTAAAAGCCCACTGCTATAGAGTGGTTGGTTGAAATGAGCATTTAAATTCATTCGTGACCTTTTATCATTTTATGAGAAAAATATGTAAAATTTGCTTATTCAAGAAAAATCTATCATGGAATTTCACTAAGCATCTTTCCTTGGATGTAAGTAAATTAAGTTTTAACCACTTCAAAAAATTTATAAAACTAAATTTATGCTACCTAGTTAAAATAAATCAAACTTATTATCCTCAATGAAGAACCTAAAATCGTAAATCCATGAAGCTAAATACTACTAATCATCAAGCATATGATTTAATCATCTCCCTTTTTATTACAAAAATGAAAAATGCAAAACTAACAAAATACAACCTCCATACAAACACATAAGACCAAAAGTCCAACAAAAATTACACACACTAATTAAAAACCTCATAAAAACCAAAACCAGCCGGAAAACCACTCAATTTGGGCCCCACAAAATCAACTGCATGACCTCCTCAACTCTCTCCACTTCTCTTGAAACCCCCTTCCTCTGCTCCCCACCACCACTCTTCCCCTTTGATCTATCGCCGGAAAACCGCCATTCTTCGATGTTCTTGACCGAAGGCGGTTTTCCGACAACCTTCTTGTGAGCCAACCTGAAGTGAGTCTCCCACCTGCAGTCACCCCCGTTGCACATGACTGATCAATTATGTATGCAACAAAAATTTAATGTTGAAGAAGCTAAAGTTTTGGTAGGAGATAATTAAAGTTAGCACTTTGATTGATCACATAAGCTAGCATGGGCTGTGGGTATAAATAATGGAGACCAAGTCCATGGTTTTGAGTCAGAATCCACGGGAATTAAACAAAAAACCAATAGCTGATTCATGCTTGAGTGTGACAGATGATATTTCCTAGTATTAGTTAAGTCCAAACGCATACTCCAAATACTTGCTTCAACATTTTGTGCACTCTATCCAATTTATTTTTTAACGGCAAGCCAAATAAGCATAAACTATTCTTAGATTGAAGAGATTAATATGTTGGATACATTACAGCTAATCTCATACATTTTCTTTCTCAATTTAATCTCACTTTTTCGGCACAATGAAAAATATCTTAGAAATGAAAGTGATGTTTAATTTTTTAAAAAAATAGAGATTCAATAGATATGTTGGAAATTCATGTGTGAGTATATTTTCACATCAGAAGAGTTATAAAGAAGTTGCGGCCAATATATAATAGGTTAAAATTTTGGATTAACCTTTATTTAAAGCCCATAAACAAAAAGAAATTGCTCTATTTTACATTTCTGTTTATGATTGTGGGTTTGAACCAAGTCACATTAACCTAAAAGACTACCGATCTGATAGTTGAGATTGTTCGTAAAAGTCATTAAAGTCTAGTTAGTTTATAAATAGTGGAATTTTGCATATGTTTATAATCATGTTGTCTCCCATGATTGTTGGTTTAGATCAAATCAGCAAAGGATCCACATTTCCCATGGATGATCGAAAGCTATGTTCACAAATGCAAGAGAAGATATGTTGTTGGAAATTTCGTGGATAATTATGTTTGCGCGCTTGATAAATCTCATTATTGTCGTAAAAAACCAATGAGTATATATATATATATATATATATATATATATATATATATATATATATATATATATATATATATATATATATGTGTGTGTGTGTGTGTGTGTGTGTGTGTGTGTGTGTGTGTGTGTGTGTGTGTGTTTTTTTTTGTTTGTTTTTACTAAGGTATATTGAAGTTCAAATTTGATGAATTTTTATGTGTTTATTAAGGTATATTGAAGTTCAAATTTGATGAATTTTTTATGTCCAAGGACATGATATAATATCCTTGAAGGAGAGTTGGTCCTACTTGGTACCTTCCTCCATCACCATTTTCTCCATCTAAAACGTCACATACCCCACCAACTGAGCCCACAGTCTCCACTCAAAACCATTAATAATTAATAAAAAAAATCAACAAATTAATAAATAAAAAACAGCCCCCTGATTCTAGCAACTTGATTTGTCAAAAACCATCAAACCCACCAGTTCAAAAATTGGCTCTATAAAATGAGAGGCTATCTCCTCTCTTAGCTTATTATCATCTAAGCACATTGGAACTGAACTTGAACCAAATATGTCTCTTGTTGTAGCTGCAAGCATATCAACAGTTGAAGCACTCAAAGATCAAGTGGGTTTGTGCAGGTGGAACTATGGATTGAGAGCTCTCCAAAATCAAGCTCAGAGAAATTTGAGATCATTGTCTCAAGATAAAAGGATGAGTTTTGACTCGGAGAGTGAGGAGTCTATGAGAAAAGTCATGTATTTGAGCTGTTGGGGTCCTACCTAACTAGGGATGGGGTGTGTTTTGTAATGTTTTCTTTGTAATTTTCTCATGTTTCTGAATTGTATAGTTGAGAGAAATATAAGGGAAAATGAAATATTTTAGACATGTGATTATCTGTTTTTGGGTTTTCCTGATATCAAAGTTCTAATGATTTGATGTTTGATGAAATATTTTAGTTTAACAAATATGCATAATTTCTATTTAGATACATGAGCTTTTTCAAACATAAAAAACAAGAAGTGATAGAATGGATTCATGCATGTTGTATCCGGATAAAACAATCTTTTGAAAGTGAAGAATGAAGATTAAAAGGAAACGATGAGATACTTTAATGATAGAAACTTTGAATGCATTATATCTATCATACACATTCCTTAGATTTTCTACAACTACTAGAGAGAACTTAACAATAGATCAAAAGCAAGTAAGATGCAACAATTTTCTTATGACCTCTAACTAGCACACTGGCTGCATGAGATCCCAATCACTTGTACATTCAAATCCAATCACCTTCTCTTCATCGGATCCGGTTAGATCCTACCATCTTTAGTTATTTACCATTTACAAGTAACATGCCTCTTCCTCCTAAGTGAGTATTTTTGAATTCGGATCCTTTCCCATGGATGATCGAAAGCTATACTCACAAATGCAAGAGAAGGTATGTTGTTGCAAATTTCGTGGATAATTATGTTTTGCACAAATCTCATTATTGTCAAAAAACCAATGAGTATATATATATATATATATATATATATATATATATATATATATATATATATATATATATATATATATATATATGTGTGTGTGTGTGTGTGTGTGTGTGTGTGTGTGTGTGTGTGTGTGTGTTTTTTTTTGTTTGTTTTTACTAAGGTAGATTGAAGTTCAAATTTGATGAATTTTTATGTGTTTATTAAGGTATATTGAGGTTCAAATTTGATGAATTTTTTATGTCCAATGACATGATATAATATCCTCGAAGGACAGTTGGTCCTACTTGTTACCTTCCTCCATCACCATTTTCTCCATCTAAAACGTCACACATCCCACCAACCAAGCCCACAGTCTTCACTTTAAAAAACAACAAAACCATTAATAATTAATTAAAAAAAAACAGCAAAGTAATAAATAAAAAACAGCCCCCTGATTCTAGCAACTTGATTTATAAAAAACCATCAAACCCATCAGCTCAAAAATTGGCTCTATATAATGAGAGGCTATCTCCTCTCTTAGCTTATTATCATCTAAGCACATTGGAATTGAATTTGAACCAAATATGTCTCTTGTTGTAGCTGCAAGCATATCAACAGTTGAAGCACTCAAAGATCAAGTGGGTTTGTGCAGGTGGAACTATGGATTGAGAGCTCTCCAAAATCAAGCTCAGAGAAATTTGAGATCATTGTCTCAAGATAAAAGGATGAGTTTTGACTCGGAGAGTGAGGAGTCTATGAGAAAAGTCATGTATTTGAGCTGTTGGGGTCCTACCTAACTAGGGATGGGCTGTGTTTTGTAATGTTTTCTTTTGTAATTTTCTCATGTTTCTGAATTGTATAGTTGAGAGAAATATAAGGGAAAATGAAATATTTTAGACATGTGATTATCTGTTTTTGGGTTTTCCTGATATCAAAGTTCTAATGATTTGATGTTTGATGAAATATTTTAGTTTAACAAATATGCATAATTTCTATTTAGATACATGAGCTTTTTCAAACATAAAAAACAAGAAGTGATAGAATGGATTCATGCATGTTGTATCCGGATAAAACAATCTTTTGAAAGTGAAGAATGAAGATTAAAAGGAAACGATGAGATACTTTAATGATAGAAACTTTGAATGCATTATATCTATCATACACATTCCTTAGATTTTCTACAACTACTAGAGAGAACTTAACAATAGATCAAAAGCAAGTAAGATGCAACAATTTTCTTATGACCTCTAACTAGCACACTGGTTGCATGAGATCCCAATCACTTGTACATTCAAATCCAATCACCTTCTCTTCATCGGATCCGGTTAGATCCTACCATCTTTAGTTAATTACCATTTACAAGTAACATGCCTCTTCCTCCTAAGTGAGTATTTTTTTGAATTCGGATCCTTTCCAATTGGATAGTGTCCAATTGTTCCAATTCTCACAGTCTATTCTAATTTTAAGGGAAAAGATGATGCTACATATAGGATTTCCATCATTGCAAAATTAGTTTTTCCAATAGTAGTTTTTAAGGCAATTATGGTTTTCAAGATAATAATCGTGTGTGACCTCATCTTATCTTTTGAAATTAGAATACACGGTAAAGATTGGGATAATTAAATACTCTCCAATTACCATCTCATTGGAGAAAATCCGGATCACATCTTGAATAAATTTTGTTACTTACCAATTACAAGTAAGAGGTCTACTGGGAAAAGTTTAAACCTAAGAAAATATTGTGAGCAACCTTAGATAAATTTTTTGAAGGGGTTCATGTAGGTGCAAAACCTCCCAAAGTTCAAAGGAGATTGTGAAATTAGTAGGATTCTGTAGATGCGAACTGCAGCCTATAGAGGTGACAAGCCCAATAAAGCCTGCACCAACCAGGGGCGACACCATCTGTGGACCGCTTCTGGTTTTCCCCATGGACCGCGCACGGATTCACTACCCTCGCTTCTCAAACACTCTCCACGTGCAATTTTCCCAGTCATCACATGTCATATCTTACTATAGATTTTTCTTTTGGCTAAATAGCACTTAAATACGTTATGGTTTTACTCAATTAGCACTTACCTATCCTCACTTGTCGTAGCATTTACATACCTTCAGGGGCTGTTTGGTTCACTTAATTTTATAGAAAAGTTTTGAGAAAATATCTAACAATGGCATTTTTGTAAACAATAGTTTTCTGTATGTGTCTTTAAACTCTGTTCGGTTCACTCAAAATTTATAAAAATGTTTTCTATAAAGTAATAAAAAGGGAGGTATTTTATAGAAATCGATTTCCTCTCCATATAGGCGGAAATTGCCTAAAAATCTGACGCATTGAATCAAATAATAATTTTTATACAAAACTTACCCATTTCCACTCCTCAACCCATTTTCTATAAAGTTGATTTTCCTCTTTTCATATTTTGAACCAAACAAAGAAAAAGTATTGAAATAAGAAAACACCACTTTTTAATTTCTATAAACTTTTCCTACAAATTTTTATAGAAGTACATAGAAATCAAATTTTGAGTACTTTTCCTTTTCCTTTTTTTTAGAAATCAAACCAAAGTGCCCCTAACTTTTTAAAAACTGGCATGTTAATTAGTGCCATCAATCATGCAAGCGTCAAAATATTCTTCTCAATATTCCTCTAGAATACTTATATGTGAATTATAGAGCATTTAAAGTATTAATATTTGCTAATTTTTCTATTAAACCTACCAAATTATATTTTAATGTTATCTTAATTCTACTTTAAATTAGAGTTGGAATTTGGTTTAAAGACAAATTTAACAAATATTAATGGTTAGAAAGCTTTATAATTAGCCTATAAGTATCACAGAGGAAAATTGAGTGAAAATATTCATGTTTGCATGATAAAAGGTATCAATGCCTCAGTTTAAAGCAACTTAAGGTATATACATGCTACAAAAATAAGCGAGATTATGTAAGTGAGAAGTGAGTGAAACTACAAGGTATTGAAGTGCTATTTAGCCTTTTCTTTTCAAGGAACTACTCCTAACTTAGGTGATATTGTACATTACTATCCTTAATTACCCTATTTTAGAAAATTACCCTATGCATTATTCTATTGACATAGAGCCACCCAAGTAATTTTCCATCCAATTTTCTCATTAATATTAATGAAATATTGAGTAGGGTTGATAACTACATAATACTACACTTTCCATTCTATTTATTACCAAAAGGTGGGGTGATGATGAGTCATGCACCTTGAAAATATAGAATGTAGTGTAGATATAGTGTAGTTATCCTTTTCCTTTTTTAGAAATCAAACCAAAGTGCCCCTAACTTTTAAAACCGGCATGTTAATTAGTGCCATCAATCATGCAAGCGTCAAAATATTCTTCTCAATATTCCTCTAGAATACTTATATGTGAATTATAGAGCATTTAAAGTATTAATATTTGCTAATTTTTCTATTAAACCTACCAAATTATATTTTAATGTTATCTTAATTCTACTTTAAATTAGAGTTGGAATTTGGTTTAAAGACAAATTTAACAAATATTAATGGTTAGAAAGCTTTATAATTAGCCTATAAGTATCACAGAGGAAAATTGAGTGAAAATATTCATGTTTGCATGATAAAAGGTATCAATGCCTCAGTTTAAAGCAACTTAAGGTATATACATGCTACAAAAAATAAGCGAGATTATGTAAGTGAGAAGTGAGTGAAACTACAAGGTATTGAAGTGCTATTTAGCCTTTTCTTTTTCAAGGAACTACTCCTAACTTAGGTGATATTGTACATTACTATCCTTAATTACCCTATTTTAGAAAATTACCCCTATGCATTATTCTATTGACATAGAGCCACCCAAGTAATTTTCCATCCAATTTTCTCATTAATATTAATGAAATATTGAGTAGGGTTGTGATAACTACACTACAACCCTACACTCCATTCTACACTATTCTCTCACAAAAGGTGGGGTGATGATGAGTCGCCCCACCTTTTGTGAGAGAATAGTGTAGATTATAGTGTAGTTATCATTTTCCTATTGGGTATACTCTTTAGCTGAAAACTGTTAGTACAAGAGAATTAATTCTTTGTAGTTTTCGGGACACTCGAAGTCTTACATGGTTGAAGGATTAAAATAAAAGCTAGCTTTTGTTATCACTTTAATGTAATTAGTCTTAAGATGTATGAGCAGTCATTATAATTTCCATTCCGGATAGAAAGAACAGTCTCCTGCAATTCATCTTTCTCAAACTGTAAAACCTTATGATAAAATGTTAATGAAAGAATTCAAAATAGCATTAAATGTGTGACTGTGACATTTATTCATATCTTCTGACATGAATAATTATTTTCATTTCGTTAAACTAAGGGCATGTTTGGCTAATACTAATTTTGTAAAACCGTATAAGTTATTTATTACTTATTTTTACTTGTTAAATAGCAAACTAGTCTTTTACGAACAACAAGTAAAGTTGTTTATTATAAGTGCGAAAAACAAATTAGCAAACCCTAACTTGTTTTTTTTTCCCTACTTATAAGTTAAAGATAAGTAATAAGTAAAATTCACCAAACATGATGTCGGATTCTTATGCGTAAAAGCTTACTTATAGATTTAAATTAGTAGGTTGTCAAACATGCTCTAAAGTTGCTTTCTACGAGCCTGTTTGGTTACAAGGAATAGAAAAGAAAATCTTGAAAAGAGTCTGACAGTGTCAGAATGCCAGAAAATAAGGAAAATAGCCCAAAAGGGATTCCTAGACTTGGGTTTGGTCCTCTCAATTAAATGAGAAACACTTTTCTAAAACATCGTGCCCCGTCAATTTTTAACGAATGCCCAATTCCAAGCTTTTTGAGCAAAATTGGGCTGAAAAGAGAATATATTATTCATAAAAAAAATTAGAAGAGAGGTATTTGGGGGTTTCTTGAGGGAAATATTAACAAAAAGTAGTTTAACCATTTCCTGAAGTTAGTCCATTCCGTTGCGAAGCAAGCTAGCGTAAATTACTAGAAAAGATTCCCAGCAATTGGCTGGAAAACGCGAAAATATGTCTTCCAGGAGTCAAACAAACAGGCTCTACATCTCTAGAAAACAACCAACAGCATCCAGATTCCTGGCAACACCAGCAACACCGAAAGAAAACAAAGCCCAAAACCAACAGCAACCTCAGCCCCCAGTTTTTCCCTCCCTCTATAAATACTACCAACTCCGAACTCTCTTCTCTCCAACCAAAAAACCAATCAAAAAAAAAATCCTCATTTGCTCAACTCTGCAAACTCTTCAAACAACATGGGCTCATTAAGCAGAGCGTCATGGGCCGTGGCAGCGAGCGTGGCCGCGGTGGAGGCCCTCAAGGACCAAGCAGGACTCTGCAGGTGGAACTACGCGCTGAGAGCCCTCCAGCAGCATGCAAAGGCCAAGGCCAGGTCGTCGCTGGGTCCGAAGGCTCGGAGTTCCGACCGAGCCAGGTTCGCGTCGGGTGCGTCCGCGGTTAAAGGGTCGGGTCTGGATGAGATGATGGCGAAGAGGAGGAAGGCTGAGAAGGATGAGAAAGTCTATCATCTTGTCTGCTGGGGTCCTAATTAATTGATACATTATTATTGTTGAAGAAATTGGCTGATGAAGTTCTGTGTAACTATTCAAGGGTTAGTGTTGTGAAAAATGTTTACTTGGGGGGACATCAAAGTTTGATTAGTTTCATCTTTGAGCATTTGCATGAATGTTTGTGAGTACAGGTCATGCTTACCCATGTTGAAAGGGTTGAGTCTTCCTTTGTGAGGGCTCAAACTCGGGCTCTCCCTTAGGCGTAAGAGTCCCCTAATCAAGTTTCTCCTGTTGCAAAAAAGTATACATGTCATGCTTGGATCTGATGAATATTGATCAGGCTATGCGAGATTTTAGTAGAATGTATAGGAATTATTGTACCAAAAAAATATGAGATCGACTAGGGACCAAATGATACGGTACCTTATTTCGCACTGGATGACATAGATTTTGCATCCAAAAAGAATATGCTCCTGGTAATATCCTGAACTTTTCCAGCACTGTTAACCTAGTGATAGAAATATAGCTCAGTTTTCTGTCGAATTAAAACATTTATGTACAGAGTCAACAACAACAATAAATACAATGATCAAAATTTCATTTACCAACATTAATGGGGAAAATACTAAATCAAAGATTTTGAAGTTATGATAGAGATTGCTTTTTATGTATACCTTTTCTAGTCTAAACAACAATTACAACATGAATGTGAAAGGAAAAACCACAAAATATTCATAGAGCTAAAATTACATCAGCAGTTTTCAACCCAAAAAAAAAAAACAATTCACAACAACAATTTCAATAGAGTCAGCACAATCTACAAACTCATTCAACTGAGATGAGCAATGTCAACATCCTCAGGAAGTCTGAAAGTATCAGCAGCCCCAAACTTCCTCCTCTCCTCCCACTCCTCATCTGAATCCTCACCTCCGCTGTCTTCATCGTCATGATGACTATTGGCAGCTGAAGGAGTCGATGGATCGTAGACACTCTTAGCGATGCAGTGCTGAACTGCAAGCATGTTCACTTGCCCGAGGTGGGAGATTTCCACCATTACAGTGTCATCATTCTCAGGCAGAGGCTGCTTCCATGGCTCTCCGTCAATTCTCATGTATGTGCAGTCTGCTGCGCCCTTGTGGAACTCGAAGCGAACTTTACGAGCCTGAATGTAGAAGAACGGGTAGATATTGAATGAAGTGAATTTTAGGAATGATCTATCTGCATTATTTGTTAATGCTGTTCAAATTAGTGAATTCTTTCCTGGAGTTAAAATGTACCGTTAATAACAAAACCATTTAGTTTTGCTTTATTGAATACAACATGCAAACCTAAAGGGTCTCTTTGGCAACTGCAAAGTGAACGGAGAGTGAACTAGAAATGAGAAAGTGACTCTCCTTTCTTTCTTTCCTATATCAGCATTTTAGCCCTTTACTCCAAAATTTGGAGAAAGCGGGTGAGAAGTGAATAAGGCGAGAGAAATTATTGTTTTATTCTTTTTATTTATTGTTTCACTTATATAGTTTCTAGTCTTCACTTTTCATGACAATCAAATGTGACATAAATAAGCGAATGCCACATCAGTTATCATCTCAACTTCTCACCTTCTCACTTTCTAGTGTCGAAAACAAGATTTGCAAATAAAAGGTGAAGAGAAAGTGGTTACTAAACAAAGTATTTTTTTCTCACTTTTCTAGTTTTCATTTACTTCCTGATTGTGAAACAGCCCCTATAAAGGAGAGAGGTTCAACATGCTCTCTATAACAGATATATACATGCACATATTGATGTATGTAAGTTTCTCACCTGTGCAAGGCGAGTGCCATGTCCTTTGGGAGCAAGCAAAACGAGTCCATGCCAAGCATCTCGGAACCCAACAATCTCAATAAGGCCGTCATCTACGTATGGTGGGGTCAAGTCTCTCTATGGTATATCAGAACTCAAATATTAGAAAGATGTGTAAATTTTGAAATGAAATCAAGTAAACAGTCCACTTGTGGAATAGAAAGTATTTAATTGACGAACTATTGAACTCACATCTCGTGTTTTCCTTGGATTTGGAGTTCCCCAAGGGTTTAGTCCTCCAGAAAAGCTAGGCAGGTTCAGACATATGATTGACCTTATGCTGTAAAAGGTATTGCACATTGAATATAACCCAAGGTAACAATATCCAGCTATCTCATTAGGAGATCAGTTATACATTTAGTGTGTTAGTTTTATTGAAATGACTCAAATGAAGAAATAAAACAAAAAAATTGATAAAGTTTATACAAATTGGACTTATGTAAACAGAATCCAACAGAAAAGAGATTCATTAACGTCCATTGTGTGCAAGTCTGCGTGCAATTAGGTTATAACAGTTTTAACGTATTTTCAGGATTCTCAAAAACAGGTATGTCAATAACTTGTCTTTTCATTTAACGGTTCTAAGAAGGAACCTATAGTACAGGAGGGGTCTACATGCAGTTTACTTTTCATTTAAACAACTTGCTAAAGTGACATCAGAAATAACAATGTTGCTAGACAAAATGAAAAAACAAAAAAAAAATCATATGATTTAATTAAGAAAATAAATTAAGATATCAAATTTTGATGGATTACTGGGATAGTTTATGGTGATGGCTCACAAGAAATTGCCAGTCCATGTTTAACTAACAGATTTTGGACACACATGAAAGAAGATATTTAAAATCATTGATGCGGACTGCCATTTCACAGGAGAATCCAGGCCTAGAGAGAAGTAAATCAAACTGTCAGAAAGGAGACCACATTTTTATAGGCTTTTCCTAGGGGTATTGAAAACAATTATGCAGCAATAAAGAATGCCATGGTCAGGATACTCTCAATTCCTTGCAAAAATGTAGGGAAAAATCACTAAGAAATAATCACAGATACCAAAGGAATGATACATAAAATTGTTACAGATAAGACAAACATGAGATTACCATCTATGCTTCCTGTTGATTTATCAATATAAGTATACATATCAAGGAAATCATGCCATACCAAGAAATGTAGCAGACAAAGTTATAAATATTAGCCTACCTGGATGGAATGCGAAGATCTTCCCAATGGCCATGCCTTTTTAGGATTTTAACTTTTGCAAGCTGTGCTATATTCCTGCATTTGAAGTAAAGCATCTGTTTGTATATACTAAATATAAAGAAAGTAGAAGGATAGTTCCTTTGGTCTCCGAACTTAAACTGCATGACCAAACCAGAAAGTTATGTTTTCCTTACTGCCATCAGATTTTCAAGGTTTAGTGCCGACTGCCGACCTCATGCTGTAGTTGCCTTGGAAAGGAAAGCTAGTACCAAGACTAATGATTTACTGCAGATCGACTGAATGTCATAAAATTTGACCACCTCTAGAGGAACCTTCTAAATTTAGAGTTACGCTCCTAAACCAACCCACCACTTAGACAGTAAAGAGTTTAGGATCATGATTTTATTTTATAGTGCTCGGTAAATCTCTCATATATGAATTTTAAGCCCACGTTGACATGTTTGGGTTGCCACAAAACATTTTCTCAATAATTTAACACAGAATTGTTTAGAAAAGTAAACATTTGCATCTTGTCTATGAAAGTTATGTATTACTCTTCTACACCAAATGCAAAAAAGAAACTTGTCCTTAATTACTAAGGTTTACTTAACACAGTAAATGTAGATTGGAAAACAGATATGGTGTCGCCAGCAGGCCAAATTTTATGAACTGATGCAAACATTTAATGTCAATATTACCTTGAAGAAGGATGAAGAAGAGATGCACAAAACCATCCTTGAGTACATCCAAGCTTAGCATAGGTAGTCTACATTAAAAGAATGGTATTATTGCATTTAAACTTTGTAAACCAAAAATATTATTGGCCATTTGAAAGTGGAAAACGACCTGATTGACTAACTGGTTCTTGAATTTTTCTGGATGGAGCTTCGCTCGAATGAAATGCATATGATACTTGGCGTCCATTCCTACAGCATAGGAAAAGCCAGTAATCCACATACCCATAAAGTATCAAGCACACACTGAATCACACTCAATGGCCACAATATTTTTATTTATTCTTTTTATTTATTGTTTCACTTATATAGTTTCTAGTCTTCACTTTTCATGACAATCAAATGTGACATAAATAGCGAATGCCACATCAGTTATCATCTCAACTTCTCACCTTCTCACTTTCTAGTGTCGAAAACAAGATTTGCAAATAAAAGGTGAAGAGAAAGTGGTTACTAAACAAAGTATTTTTTCTCACTTTTCTAGTTTTCATTTACTTCCTGATTGTGAAACAGCCCCTATAAAGGAGAGAGGTTCAACATGCTCTCTATAACAGATATATACATGCACATATTGATGTATGTAAGTTTCTCACCTGTGCAAGGCGAGTGCCATGTCCTTTGGGAGCAAGCAAAACGAGTCCATGCCAAGCATCTCGGAACCCAACAATCTCAATAAGGCCGTCATCTACGTATGGTGGGGTCAAGTCTCTCTATGGTATATCAGAACTCAAATATTAGAAAGATGTCTAAATTTTGAAATGAAATCAAGTAAACAGTCCACTTGTGGAATAGAAAGTATTTAATTGACGAACTATTGAACTCACATCTCGTGTTTTCCTTGGATTTGGAGTTCCCCAAGGGTTTAGTCCTCCAGAAAAGCTAGGCAGGTTCAGACATATGATTGACCTTATGCTGTAAAAGGTATTGCACATTGAATATAACCCAAGGTAACAATATCCAAATATCTCATTAGGAGATCAGTTATACATTTAGTGTGTTAGTTTTATTGAAATGACTCAAATGAAGAAATAAAACAAAACAATTGATAAAGTTTATACAAATTGGACTTATGTAAACAGAATCCAACAGAAAAGAGATTCATTAACGTCCATTGTGTGCAAGTCTGCGTGCAATTAGGTTATAACAGTTTTAACGTATTTTCAGGATTCTCAAAAAACAGGTATGTCAATAACTTGTCTTTTCATTTAACGGTTCTAGGAAGGAACCTATAGTACAGGAGGGGTCTACATGCAGTTTACTTTTCATTTAATCAACTTGCTAAAGTGACATCAGAAATAACAATGTTGCTAGACAAAATGAAAAAAAAAAAAAAATCATATGATTTAATTAAGAAAATAAATTAAGATATCAAATTTTGATGGATTACTGGGATAGTTTATGGTGATGGCTCACAAGAAATTGCCAGTCCATGTTTAACTAACAGATTTTGGACACACATGAAAGAAGATATTTAAAATCATTGATGCGGACTGCCATTTCACAGGAGAATCCAGGCCTAGAGAGAAGTAAATCAAACTGTCAGAAAGGAGACCACATTTTTATAGGCTTTTCCTAGGGTATTGAAAACAATTATGCAGCAATAAAGAATGCCATGGTCAGGATACTCTCAATTCCTTGCAAAAATGTAGGAAAAATCACTAAGAAATAATCACAGATACCAAAGGAATGATACATAAAATTGTTACAGATAAGACAAACATGAGATTACCATCTATGCTTCCTGTTGATTTATCAATATAAGTATACATATCAAGGAAATCATGCCATACCAAGAAATGTAGCAGACAAAGTTATAAATATTAGCCTACCTGGATGGAATGAAGATCTTCCCAATGGCCATGCCTTTTAGGATTTTAACTTTTGCAAGCTGTGCTATATTCCTGCATTTGAAGTAAAGCATCTGTTTGTATATACTAAATATAAAGAAAGTAGAAGGATAGTTCCTTTGGTCTCGAACTTAAACTGCATGACCAAACCAGAAAGTTATGTTTTCCTTACTGCCATCAGATTTTCAAGGTTTAGTGCCGACTGCCGACCTCATGCTGTAGTTGCCTTGGAAAGGAAAGCTAGTACCAAGACTAATGATTTACTGCAGATCGACTGAATGTCATAAAATTTGACCACCTCTAGAGGAACCTTCTAAATTTAGAGTTACGCTCCTAAACCAACCCACCACTTAGACAGTAAAGAGTTTAGGATCATGATTTTATTTTATAGTGCTCGGTAAATCTCATATATGAATTTTAAGCCCACGTTGACATGTTTGGGTTGCCACAAAACATTTTCTCAATAATTTAACACAGAATTGTTTAGAAAAGTAAACATTTGCATCTTGTCTATGAAAGTTATGTATTACTCTTCTACACCAAATGCAAAAAAGAGGCTTGTCCTTAATTACTAAGGTTTACTTAACACAGTAAATGTAGATTGGAAAACAGATATGGTGTAGCAGGCCAAATTTTATGAACTGATGCAAACATTTAATGTCAATATTACCTTGAAGAAGGATGAAGAAGAGATGCACAAAACCATCCTTGAGTACATCCAAGCTTAGCATAGGTAGTCTACATTAAAAGAATGGTATTATTGCATTTAAACTTTGTAAACCAAAATATTATTGGCCATTTGAAAGTGGAAAAACGACCTGATTGACTAACTGGTTCTTGAATTTTTCTGGATGGAGCTTCGCTCGAATGAAATGCATATGATACTTGGCGTCCATTCCTACAGCATAGGAAAAGCCAGTAATCCACATACCCATAAAGTATCAAGCACACACTGAATCACACTCAATGGCCACAATATTTTTATTTATTCTTTTCTATGCTGGAAAAGAGTTACAGAATAACATAGGAAGTGTCAGCAGGAAAACTATATACCAGAAATATTTTTTATACATCAATATTGCACGAGGTAAATTTTAAGACAATACATGTGTGAGCATATAATTACCTTATTGATGTGCGGCTTGAATCACCAAAAATAAAATATACTATATCCCACATTGCTCAAGTTATTCAGTAATTATACAGAGTTACATAACAGGAAGGTCTGCTTAGCAAGCTATTTAATGCTTAGGAACATTGCAGATTGAATCGACGATCTAATAAGTTATTTAGTAATCATACTTTACTTGCAATTTCATAATCAAAACCATCTTTTGCTACTTCTTTCACAATGTGTGTGCTTATGTCCTTGACTGTTGGCTCCTGTGCAAAGAAGTCTTCCCGATGAATATTGAATATATCTAGTTAAGAAAAATCAATGTATTAAGGATTTTCTCCAGTAAAGAGAAGTCCATTATAAGCACCCAGATCAAAGCAGAATTTCACAACAACAATTTCAATAGAGTCAGCACAATCTACGAACTCATTCAACTGAGATGAGCAATGTCAACATCCTCAGGAAGTCTGAAAGTATCAGCAGCCCCAAACTTCCGCCTCTCCTCCCACTCCTCATCTGAATCCTCACCTCCGCTGTCTTCATCGTCATGATGACTATTGGCAGCTGAAGGAGTTGATGGGTCGTAGACACTCTTAGCGATGCAGTGCTGAGCTGCAAGCATGTTCACTTGCCCGAGGTGGGAGATTTCCACCATTACAGTGTCATCATTCTCAGGCAGAGGCTGCTTCCATGGCTCTCCGTCAATTCTCATGTATGTGCAGTCTGCTGCGCCCTTGTGGAACTCGAAGCGAACTTTACGAGCCTGAATTTAGAAGAACGGGTAGATATTGAATGAAGTGAATTTTAGGAATGATCTATCTGCATTATTTGTTAATGCTCTTCAAATTAGTGAATTCTTTCCTGGAGATAAAATGTACCGTTAATAACAAAACCACTTAATAACAAAACCATTTAGTTGAATACAACATGCAAACCTAAAGGGTCTCTTTGGCAACTGCAAAGTAAACGGAGAGTAAACTAGAAATGAGAAAGTGACTCTCCTTTCTTTCTTTCCTGTATCAGCATTTTAGCCCTTTACTCCAAAATTTGGAGAAAGCGGGTGAGAAGTGAATAAGGCGAGAGAAATTATTGTTTTATTCTTTTTATTTATTGTTTCACTTATATAGTTTCTAGTCTTCACTTTTCATGACAATCAAATGTGACATAAATAAGCGAATGCCACATCAGTTATCATCTCAACTTCTCACCTTTTCACTTTCTAGCGTCGAAAACAAGATTTGCAAATAAAAGATGAAGAGAAAGTGGTTACTAAACAAAGTATTTTTTCTCACTTTTCTAGTTTTCATTTACTTCCTGATTGTGAAACAGCCCCTATAAAGGAGAGAGGTTCAACATGCTCTCTATAACAGATATATACATGCACATATTGATGTATGTAAGTTTCTCACCTGTGCAAGGCGAGTGCCATGTCCTTTGGGAGCAAGCAAAACGAGTCCATGCCAAGCATCTCGAACCCAACAATCTCAATAAGGCCGTCATCTACGTATGGTGGGGTCAAGTCTCTATGGTATATCAGAACTCAAATATTAGAAAGATGTCTAAATTTTGAAATGAAATCAAGTAAACAGTCCACTTGTGGAATAGAAAGTATTTAATTGACTAACTATTGAACTCACATCTCGTGTTTTCCTTGGATTTGGAGTTCCCCAAGGGTTTAGTCCTCCAGAAAAGCTAGGCAGGTTCAGACATATGATTGACCTTATGCTGTAAAAGGTATTGCACATTGAATATAACCCAAGGTAACAATATCCAAATATCTCATTAGGAGATCAGTTATACATTTAGTGTGTTAGTTTTATTGAAATGACTCAAATGAAGAAATAAAACAAAACAATTGATAAAGTTTATACAAATTGGACTTATGTAAACAGAATCCAACAGAAAAGAGATTCATTAACGTCCATTGTGTGCAAGTCTGCGTGCAATTAGGTTATAACAGTTTTAACGTATTTTCAGGATTCTCAAAAAACAGGTATGTCAATAACTTGTCTTTTCATTTAACGGTTCTAAGAAGGAACCTATAGTACAGGAGGGGTCTACATGCAGTTTACTTTTCATTTAAACAACTTGCTAAAGTGACATCAGAAATAACAATGTTGCTAGACAAAATGAAAAAAAAAAAAAATCATATGATTTAATTAAGAAAATAAATTAAGATATCAAATTTTGATGGATTACTGGGATAGTTTATGGTGATGGCTCACAAGAAATTGCCAGTCCATGTTTAACTAACAGATTTTGGACACACATGAAAGAAGATATTTAAAATCATTGATGCGGACTGCCATTTCACAGGAGAATCCAGGCCTAGAGAGAAGTAAATCAAACTGTCAGAAAGGAGACCACATTTTTATAGGCTTTTCCTAGGGTATTGAAAACAATTATGCAGCAATAAAGAATGCCATGGTCAGGATACTCTCAATTCCTTGCAAAAATGTAGGAAAAATCACTAAGAAATAATCACAGATACCAAAGGAATGATACATAAAATTGTTACAGATAAGACAAACATGAGATTACCATCTATGCTTCCTGTTGATTTATCAATATAAGTATACATATCAAGGAAATCATGCCATACCAAGAAATGTAGCAGACAAAGTTATAAATATTAGCCTACCTGGATGGAATGCGAAGATCTTCCCAATGGCCATGCCTTTTTAGGATTTTAACTTTTGCAAGCTGTGCTATATTCCTGCATTTGAAGTAAAGCATCTGTTCGTATATACTAAATATAAAGAAAGTAGAAGGATAGTTCCTTTGGTCTCCGAACTTAAACTGCATGACCAAACCAGAAAGTTATGTTTTCCTTACTGCCATCAGATTTTCAAGGTTTAGTGCCGACTGCCGACCTCATGCTGTAGTTGCCTTGGAAAGGAAAGCTAGTACCAAGACTAATGATTTACTGCAGATCGACTGAATGTCATAAAATTTGACCACCTCTAGAGGAACCTTCTAAATTTAGAGTTACGCTCCTAAACCAACCCACTTAGACAGTAAAGAGTTCAGGATCATGATTTTATTTTATGGTGCTCGGTAAATCTCCCATATATGAATTTTAAGCCCACGTTGACATGTTTGGGTTGCCACAAAACATTTTCTCAAGTAATTTAACACAGAATTGTTTAGAAAAGTAAACATTTGCATCTTGTCTATGAAAGTTATGTATTAATCTTCTACACCAAATGCAAAAAAAAGAGGCTTGTCCTTAATTACTAAGGTTTACTTAACACAGTAAATGTAGATTGGAAAACAGATATGGTGTCGCCAGCAGGCCAAATTTTATGAACTGATGCAAACATTTAATGTCAATATTACCTTGAAGAAGGATGAAGAAGAGATGCACAAAACCATCCTTGAGTACATCCAAGCTTAGCATAGGTAGTCTACATTAAAAGAATGGTATTATTGCATTTAAACTTTGTAAACCAAAAATATGATTGGCCATTTGAAAGTGGAAAAACGACCTGATTGACTAACTGGTTCTTGAATTTTTCTGGATGGAGCTTCCGCTCCGAATGAAATGCATATGATACTTGAGCGTCCATTCCTACAGCATAGGAAAAGCCAGTAATCCACATACCCATAAAGTATCAAGCACACACTGAATCACACTCAATGGCCACAATATTTTTATTTATTCTTTTCTATGCTGGAAAAGAGTTACAGAATAACATAGGAAGTGTCAGCAGGAAAACTATATACCAGAAATATTTTTTTATACATCAATATTGCACGAGGGTAAATTTTAAGACAATACATGTGTGAGCATATAATTACCTTATTGATGTTACGCTTGAATCACCAAAAATAAAATATACTATATCCCACATAGCTCAAGTTATTCAGTAATTATACAGAGTTACATAACAGGAAGGTCTGCTTAGCAAGCTATTTAATGCTTAGGAACATTGCAGATTGAATCGACGATCTAATAAGTTATTTAGTAATCATACTTTACTTGCAATTTCATAATCAAAACCATCTTTTGCTACTTCTTTCACAATGTGTGTGCTTATGTCCTTGACTGTTGGCTCCTGTGCAAAGAAGTCTTCCCCGATGAATATTGAATATATCTAGTTAAGAAAAATCAATGTATTAAGGATTTTTTCCAGTAAAGAGAAGTCCATTATAAGCACCCAGATCAAAGCAGAATGCCACTACAGCAGCAATAATAATAAAAGCAAGTGTTTTGTGTCGAGGGATGACAAAGGTAATATGATAATCAATTGTACCCTGAGGCTAAACCCAAAAAAATAAGTTAAGTCTCAAATTCCCTCCTTATATATGTCTCCCTTTTTCACTTAAGGAGTTGAAATAGCCCCTAACATAACTGAGGGGAAGAACAGAATTCACATAGCCCGCCCCAACATTTTGGAATAAAGGCTTTGTTGTTGCTGTTGTGCACAAGTCTTTCTTTCATTTTCCTTCTTAGTTGTGGGCACTCATACGAGCCTATATCCAGATCATTAAATTTTAAAGAGAATAGATATGTGTCCACATTATATCAGCAAACATATTTCATAATGAGAAAGAATAAAACAGTTATTGTTTTAAATAAATTAATTTGGAATCAGGATTACTCTTTCCGGATTGCCCCATACTTTTTTATGTTGTAAGCTCCAGAGACAATCTTGTTCAATTAAAAGGAAAAGCCTTACCCATACTGAAGTAGTTCCAAAATCCCCCACGGAATGTATGATAACCTTCCTAAGAATTAATCAACATCAAAGAGTCGGTCAAATTTGAAAACAATAGCAAGATAGCAACTTAATCTGCCAATAACAGTTGTATATGTACTGATTTTACTGCTGGTGTCTGCAGAGCTAAATATGTCAAGAAACAGATTGACTTACCACATTAAGTTCGTCCATATGTGAGACACGATGAAATGCATGAAGAGAATGTGGCAATTCAAGGGGCGCAATGGGATCACAGGTGCTTTCATTGGGAGCTCTCATCCTCATAATAATATGCCAGCTGAATTAAAGAAGAACATTCAAGTGAACAATATATCCTGTGCTTTAAAATCTACATCAGGTAAGGAGTAAATCTCCTCTTGACACCTAGTTACATGTAAAAAGAAAGGGAAAAACTTTGTAAAAAGTATAAATCCTCAGAAATTCAAGTCAGTAGCTAAAAAAAATTATAAATTGTGAACTTTTGTAAGCCTATATCTGTAAACTGTAGTCTAGGACCACTCAAATGTACTGGATAACAGGCTCAGAGGAGAGACCAAGGAGCTTTAACAATTATAGGGAGGTCGATAGTTGTCAGGTTCACATTAGATAGGGTTGCTACAGCTCACAAATCAACGCATAATTAAAAAAGAAAGAGTGTGGAGAAATGACAAGTAAGAAAACAGAAGGTAACTGTTTGCTAATAATATGGGCTAAGGCCCTCTTTTCACCAAAAAAAATAAAAAAGATAGAAGATAAATGATTCACAGATAAGTGAAGATGTTCTAGAAAAGAAGATAATGCCACAAATCTGAAGTACCTATCAATTTTCATCTCCCTTGCCTTCAGCACCTGATGCAAAAAAGATTCCACAGCTTGGCGGTCTGTACCGGGATTCTTCTTTCCCTGCAGAACAGTTTAAATGCATATCATGAAGTAAACATTTTTGTGAACATAAGTACTCAATGATCTATTATAGGAAATTTATAAATATAAGCTGTCAAAAGTCAATCTTACGAAGAAAAAAAAATTGTGCCCAGAAAAACACACTAAACAGAACACTAGTTGTATCAAGTATTCATTCGGCTTCTTTGTTGCCTTTAAAGCTTCAAACTATACGTTGGGGTCTTCAAAGATGGTCATTAATTGATAGAGAGGATTTTTGTCAAGGAAAAACCATTTATATGTTTTCTGGTGATGTATCATTGACCATATACTCTACCAAATATAACTATGAGATGCTAAGGATCACTAACATGGCAAGCCTTGGCCTCATATCAAGGACTCAAAGATCAAGTGAATAAACGTGAAGTTTCCCACATCCAAAGATGTCTAATATGTAGGTTACATATTGAATACATACATACAAATCACACACAATATTGCACAGGTAATCACACACAATATAACATACATGTACGGACACATGAACAGCACTCATCCATGTGCCACATGCCCATACATGGCCACCTGCCCGCACCCACAAACAGGACATGAACAAATGATAGATTTGAGCCCCTCTTTTCTAAAATGTTTCATTTTTGCATGATACATTTTAAATATAAATACAAGAAAAGGAAAAGTTTTTAAAAAAACATGACGATTGACCTACCCAGCCAAATGAATATGGGAGGTTGTTTCCAGTTCCCAAAGGCACAGTAGCAATAGGAGGTGGATGAGGCAATTTGAGGTCAGAAACCACTCCAAGAAGCCAACTTGCCGTTCCATCACCACCAGCAACCTAGTCAAGTACCTTTAGGTTAGTAGTAAAACTAGTCAACACTGGTGAAAAGAAAAAAAAAAATCTACTAGGACAGGAAGTACCGCCTTTCACCAAGACTCACAATTAATCTCAAGTTATTCTGAACTTGTACAGCAAGATTGTCACCACTGGACTTTAGCTTTTCCAAATTGGAGTAAATCCCGTGCAACACCTTGTCAGGAGCCTCCTCTCCTAAATCAAAAACCTGAAGAACATGGAAATCAAAGCATAAATAAGAAAATTAATGGTTACAAAAATGGTTAATACACCAAACTGTCTACAAACAGCAATGCCAATACCTAAGGCCTAGCTTGGCAACCTGGTTTCAGTTTTCCTTCAAACTACATGTTTGAAATCAAGCCAAAATAGGGTTTTCTAAGCATGGGTCAATGAAACCCATGGTTCGGAAAATCCCTCTCAGAGCAATTTTCTGAAACCATGATGAACCAAAGTCTCCCACTTAAGTTAAATTGTGTTTCTGAAACTACAGCTTGAATACATACAATCAACAATTTCAATTTAACTTAAATGAAGCCACGGTTTCAGAAATGTGGTTACCAAAGTAGGCCTTACTCCGGTTCAGTGACTTTTCTGTCCATAGATCTTGAAACTTCAAGTTTAATATTTTTGTTTGGAGCTTTGAGAGTGATTTTACTCTGAGCAATCGATAACTACCTGATCCTTGTTGAGTAGCTCGCGATATGTTGTAAGCAAATTACCTCCAAGCTGACCGCCACTTTTGGAATTGATGAAAACTATGATAGGGCACTTGGGTACATAACTAAGCTTCTTGACCTCCAAGTTTGGTACTAGTATATAGTCTGGAATATAAAACTCCTTTAACATTTGATCAGTTTCAGCTACATTGCTGCCCATCTCTCTACTCAGCCTACAGAAATTACACCATATAATTCAGCAATATTAACAGTTTAACTTGATCCTTAAAGCTATTCACAGAACATTGTGGCACAAGACAAAATAATAAGAAACAAAGCTTAAGAAAAAAGAATGTCACTTACTACATAATTGTCTATCAAAATTATAAAAACTAATACATGCATTATATAACAACTGGTATCAGCTGTCGCCCTACTGGAGCATTGAGGACCAAAGGAACTACAAAACCAATAAAATTCTGAAACTGTGAGATAGATGGTAGTGGTTTTCCCTGGTTTGTTAGCAAAATCCAAGCTACATTATTTTGAGAGGTGAAATGCTTCAACATATCAGAAAGTCGACGTAGTAATAGCAGCTCCATCAAGACCCTATGAGCTGCCCAATCTGCTATCAGACACCCGAAGCCAACCCCGTGTCAGGCAATACATGCACAGGAATTTCATCCATTCCAAGCTCTTAATGAAATGATTCAAGCTGAGCTCTCTCGCTCCCTCACCGAAACTCCTCAACGATAACAGCAATACATATCACGAACTTGCACGCTGAGCACGTCTCATATGCATTATTTTAGATTTTTTCGTGTGTGTCAAAATTACAGTACCAATCACAAGGTTCACGTATCGAAAAGATCGACTCATCGAGATCAAATTGTCTACATAACAATCAAGATTCCTACTTCATCCCTATCCCCAGCTCAAATGAGTTTAATCTCCACTGAACATCGATCTAATCCTCAGAATCTGATTAAATTTAAAATTAAAAAAAAAACTCACAGTTTGGAGCTATGAAAGGATCCAAGAGAGCGATATCTGTAAGATTTCACATCGCGAAGCCTAACGCGGCAAGATCTCACGGAATTCCTCAACCGATTCCACAAGAGGCGAGCGGATCCGCTCCCTTTCTTCTCCATTTTATCGATTTTATTTACTTTTTTTGAAAAAAAAAATGAAAATTTTGGGAGCGAGCTATAGAAAAAAAAATTGAAAATTAGAGAAGCTTACCGGTGACGAGGATGAGGATCGACGCAGAGCGAGGTTTGGGAAGCGATTCTTTCTCCCGAATTGAATCCAGACACCGAAAGGCAAGCACTGAGGAGGGAAAAACAAAACAAAAGCTGCTTCTTTTGACCTTTTCTTTCTCTGGTCTAATTTGTACATAACCCCCTTAATAGAAGGAGGGGGTTATATGCAATTATCACTACTCTAAAATCATAGGGGTAACATGAGGATGAAATCTATTTTGCATTGTGCAAGAGATTGAGATCCAAATTCCACTCAAGAAAGTTATTAATGCTTGGAATTTATTAACACGAGTGTTCTTGAAATATTTGTTAAGCAAGAGAGAGAGAGATGGGGCCATTAGTTCTCTCTCTTTTTCCAGTTCTCTCTTCTACTTAACGAATTTCCCTTGTTAACAAAATATTGGATTTTTTTAATATTGTTCTTATTATATTTTCAGCTATGTTACTACTTTTTTTTTTATTACTGTACAGCCTCTTTTAAATCTCGAATATTTCATGTCTCAATTTTATCCCTTTATTATCTTAATACTGACTTGACAGTACCAAGATTACAGTGTGGAACAACATTTTTGCAAAACAATCCAAAAATCAAAAGAACCAAAAATGTAAATAGAGAAAATGCAAGGTAAACCATGCACTGACGTGACGTTACACAAAATATCATGGAATCTGAGATTTCTCCATGTGCACTCATGAAGCACGAGACCCGAAAACACAATGTCAACGTCCATTGTTGGCCCACATGAAAATGATATTGGAAGCTTTAGGAAGTGGTTGCTTTCGAATCTCATTATCTCCCATATATATATATATATAAATGAATGGTAAAAACCACCTTAGGGTCTGATTGATTGATAGGAAGTATTAGGAGTAAGAAGTAAGAGTAAATCAAATTTTTTATTTTTGAAATTATGAAATAGGAAGTAGTGAAAGTACTATTTTTTTTATTTGTTTCAGAATTTTTAAAGTAGAGGAAATAATATTTCTTTCACTTCATTAGCTTTTTTTGTTTGGTAGCAATTATATATATTGTTAGGAAGAGAGAAAGATGATATTTCGGGATTTTATTTAGAGTATGAGAATATCCATATAATGATAAAAATGATTTTGTTCCTAAATCGACTCAATTTCATCTACTTCCGAGGTACTTCCTAGCCGTGAGGGGAGGAAAAAGATTCAAGAAGTAGAGATGACACATATACTATATAATATTTATATAATACCTACCTAGATGGAAGAAAAGTTTGAATGATACAATAGGAGATATATATTATCCTCATACCCAAAAACATTAAAAATAAAGTATGGGGATAAACCCCATACGGACAACTATCTCCTTCATGTCATACATAATATTTAGTACTCAGATTTAAATTTTTTTTAAGGACACCAACGTTGCTTCCATACACTTGACTACACCACTATGGTCGATTTTAGCCTGAATATGTAATCTGTTGTCTCCCCTTAAGGCTGCCTTCGCATACTCGAGCATTTCAAAATATGACTAGGATCTATGGGTATGGCATTATGGATACACCACCATAACATTGTCCACCAAAAGATAAAGATTATAATCAAGAAACTACTTCACTAAATTCTCATGTATAACTCGATTGATTTCCATGCACAAAGTCATTAACGGATAATGACAAAATGAATTTCAAACCTTTTATTACGCTAATGTTGTGTTGTTTACCTCTGAGTCTATTTCAGTCTCTCCATCATCAACTACCTCACTCACTTGGAAGGGGAGCAGCAATGGTAATTATCAGCTTTTTTACTGGATGCACCCAAAAGGTACCATATATATATATATATATATATATATATATATATATATATATATATATATATATATATATATATATATATATATATATATATATATATATATATATATATATATATATATATATATATTCATTTAATCTGTATTAAAGAAAACAAAAATTTCATATAACATTGCAGGAGCTAAAATCAAGTAGATAATACTAAGACAACTTTAGTATAGAAGGCTTTACACTTCTTTATCAGGTTGGTCTATTTATAAACAAAAGATCAAAGCCTTAGGGTGCTTTGAATGATAGTGGATATGGAAATAAATTAAGTTTTATGCACAAATTAATATAGGAGTATGGTGACTAAATTATCTTGAATAAAATAATTAAAGTTTAAACATGGAAATTAATATAGGGAAGGGGGACCATTTTGACCACCAACAGATAAACAACCATCATTTACTGCTTCTAAATATTCCTGAACGCAAGCCTCAAATTTAACACCTGAATAATCATCAACGTCGATGAGCGTGTACTTCACATACTTCTCATTTTTTCCTCATTGAAAGAGACCTGTACGATAATGTATTCCTGTCACTACACCAATAACCATCAATGTTTTAATTCAAATTGGAATAATACATTATAGAAAATATAAACAACTAACCTCAGGTTGTTTTGAAAAACAGTAACATATTGAAAAATGTGAACAATAACTATGAACGAAAGGGACAATTTCACAAATAACTATTATTAAATTGCATCGGGATTTCAACCCATAATTAGGATATTGATAGTTTAAAAATTTATAATTGTAGAATTCAGATGGAAAGTTCTTATAAAATTTCTTTTAATATGATTACTAATTTTAAGTATGCGATAATAAAATAAAATAAAATCAAATGTATAATTAAAACTAAGAGAAACACATATTTAAAATGGAATGCTAGAAAAATACTACAGTGCTTTGCACTCCGGTACATACTAGTATAAATGAATGGTAAAACCACCTTAGGTCCGATTGATTGATAGGAAGTATTAGAAGTAAGAAATAAGAGTAAATCAAATTTTTACTCAAATTTATTTTCAAAATCTAGGTTTTCATTCAATTATGTCCTTTCTAATCACTTAAGTAAATTACTTTTTAAAGTACAAAATAAGTTAATTAAGATTACTCTTTTAATATCTCTTTCTTGAATCAATCAATCAATCAATCAATACTATACTAATAAAGTAAAAACTTGGTTGCATATTTTTGCCACTTGGCAAATTCTAAGGCTATAACATTTAATAACTAATAACCCTTTTTAACCATCTCATTTTAATCCATGATGGGGTAAAACGGGATTACCTTTAAGTTGCAAGTATACAACCTTGATCAAGTTATAGTATATAAAGTTATCGATCCCACGATGAGCGTGAAGTAGGAGTTATCCAAATTTGGTTCTTTTAGATTATGTGACAATTAGGAGTTATTCAAAATAAAAGTAAAACATGGTGAAAGTGGTGGTGAAGAGGTTAGAGAGTGGTTGTGGATTATAAATAGCAAAGGAAAAAAAGTGGAAGATTAGAAAATGTGTGATAAAACGAGGAAGAAAGTGAGTGTGGAGGATTTAAAGATGGAAGTGGTAAAGTGAAAATAAAAGAAAATGAGTTTGAGAGATGGAGAGTGATTGTGATTTGTTAAAATCAAAGAGGAGAGAAAAATAAATAACAGGATAAGGAATAAAAATTAAAGTAGATCCACCGCTTATAATCTTGGGTAAGTTGTTGTTGCTAGTTCAATAATCTCTAGATCCATAGCCCACTCAGTAAATTCAAAGGTTCAAAATTAGATCTAGAATTAAATACAAAAATTAAAGACATTGTATGAAACTAAATTGCATGAAAGTAAATCTAAACTACAAAACATATAAATGAACAAGAAATGAAAAGAAATAAAAGAAAAACCAACAACTCGATCTTCATCTCATCCTCATTTTGGTCCTTGGACAAGAAGAAGAGAAAGGAAATTGAAGGGGTGAAAAAATTTATTTATTGTGTAACAAAGTTACAATTTTTGGAAGGTCTTCTCAATTAAGAGTAACCCTCCTCTCCAAATGGAATTTTTACAAAATATTTCACACTCAAACCCCTCACCCTCTATCCCTATTTATAGAGTATTACAACCAATATCAACCCTTGGATTAAACTTGATCCCCAAGTTAATCAATTTCAGCCTTTAAATCGTAACAGAAAACTAGGTATCGATATTGGTATCGATACTGGTATTGATACCGATCTCGATACCGGTATCGATACTAGTATCAATACTTGGATCAAAAATCTGACTTCACAGATGGCTTCGTTTCGTCGAGATAGGCGATTTTCATATATTATATGTTAATTCCGCCTTTCGGATTGGGAGATATCATCATTTCTTTGTAACGCATCATCCGAGTATAATTTTGACTTGATTTCATTTTATTTTCGATCTTTGTTTCTTTGACTTGTGTAGATTGCTTAGCTTGATCCCGGGCTTCAATAAAGGGTTAGAAAATGAGGAAATTTGATTTCTTTTGAGCTTTTATTCATGAATCTTCATTAACACATTAAGATAAAACATATTATTAGTGGTATCTTTATTCATATAAAATAGGTAATGAGGGTATAAAATTGTAATTAAAATGTGATTATCAATCCACTACCCTCTACATGTTGAAAATCCTATTATTTGTCTTTCAATTTCCTATAAATCATTTCATTTTGTTCTTTTTTTTCCAAAAATCTTATTTTCATCTTCTCTTTGCAGAAAGTCTAAGATAGATACAAGAATATTAATTTAACCCTATGCATTGCACGGGTAACAACTAGTATATAACAAACACAGCCTTAGGCCCTAATCCCACAGTGTGATAATTGCACACATTTTGTATGTGCAATGAATTTGCTTGATAGTTAATGTCTATGTCCATGGTCTTTTCTTAGCGATTGATACTACTGATTTCTCATTATGATTGTGAAAGAATCTAGGGAAAATGTGTCAGGGCCCCAAAATTGAAACTACATGTGCCGGGCCTCAATTATTGAATGTGTGGATCATTTAAGCTTGATTCTTGCGATTTGTGTTCGGGCCCTCCACGTCGATAAATACAATTGGCGTATTTTGGAAAACCCAAAATGCCCTTCTCCTTCTTCCCGGACCGTATCTACTCAACCATTAATGGCGTCGATGGGGGTGGAGGAAATCTCCCTCCCTTTTGCTCTTGAAAACTCTTCTTGTCCTAAAATTCTCGCCATTACTCCTTCGCCATTACTCCTTCTACCTTCCCTTCATAATGGCAGAAGGATATCATCTGCGTGGTCTCATCGGTGACAAAGCCGTTTTCTTAAAGATTAATTTCAGAACCACCATGATGGATATCAAATTTGATCGCCGAGAGGTTAAAAATCCCATATGAGTCTTTATCTTTGTCATACAAGGATGAAAACATCTGACAACCTCAATTTGTCCATTGAGAACGAAGGTGATCGGCATCTATGATGGAGCATTGCCGCAATGTTGGGTTAAAAGAGATTCACGGAAAGCTACTCAAGTAACGAGGATTCATATATTATCTATGACGAGGAGCAAGATCTAGAAGACCGGCAAGATCTAGAAGACCAAGAAGTTTAATATTTATGGCGTTACATGTTAAGTCAAAAGAGTTTTATGTTAAGTCTAATTTATTTCATGTTAAGTCTAATTTATTTCATGTTAAGTCTAATTTATTTCATGTTAAGTCTAATTTATTTCATGTTAAGTCTAATTTTATTTCATGTTAAGTCTAATTTATTTCATGTTAAGTCTAATTTTATTTCATGTTAAGTCTAATTTTATTTCATGTTAAGTCTAATTTTCATGGTAACTCTAACTCCGGTTCATGTTAAGTCTAATTTATTTCATGTTAAGTCTAATTTTATTTCATGTTAAGTCTAATTTATTTCATGTTAAGTCTAATTTATTTCATGTTAAGTCTAATTTATTTCATGTTAAGTCTAATTTTATTTCATGTTAAGTCTAATTTATTTCATGTTAAGTCTAATTTATTTCATGTTAAGTCTAATTTATTTCATGTTAAGTCTAATTTTATTTCATGTTAAGTCTAATTATATGGTTAGTTTTGATTATTTGTTTCTATTCAAAACATTTGACCAAAAATAAAGATTGGAGCGTGATAGACATCTACTTCGATTCAGTTAGTCTTTCGGATAGGATTCCCGATAATCCTGCGGAAAATGTTATGATGATTGATGACATGATAAACAATACGAGAGGATTCTGCTTGGTGGCACAATGCTTTAAGCGATGAGGGGCAACGATTTGAGGGCCAAAGAATTAAGATTAGCTTTGCAATACTATTCGTTTGCCAAAAATTTGAGTACGATTTTGAAAAGAATGAACCAAAGCGTATTCGGTTTGCGGTTTAAGAAAACCAAAAGTTGCCCGTGGATGTTATTTGCCTCTCCACCCAAAGATGAAAATAGACTTGAAATAAAAAAGTTCGTGAACAATCACACTTGTGGTCAGCATGGCAATAATGCCGGTCAACGTAGGGCCTCCCGACAATTCATTGCGACCCAATTACAACCCATGTTAAAGGACCGGCCGAATATACGCCCTATTGATGTAAAGAAGGAGCTTTTAAGTTCTTTTGGGCTAAGGGTCGAGTATAGTAAGGTATGGTGGGGTAAAGAAAGAGCACAAGAACAATTATACGGTGATGCTCATGAGTCCTATGATCAATTACGATGGTAAAGTATCTATCCTATACAAATTAATTTTATGAATGGAATGTAAGTCATTACACTGCATGTTAATTCTATTTCACTGCATGTTAATTCCATTTCACTGCATGTTAGTTCAATGTCACTGCCTGTTAATTCTATTTCATTGCATGTTAATTCTATTCAACTGCATGTTAATTCAATCTTACTTCATGTTAATTCTATTCCATTGCATGTTAATGCTATTCAACTTCATGTTAATTCAATCTCACTTCGTGTTAATTCTATTCCATTGCATGTTAATGCTATTGAACTTCATGTTAATTCTATTTCATTGCAAATTAATTCTCGCATTTCCGTTAGTTACATTTATTCCAACTTGATTCCGTTATCTTGTTAATTCTAGCTCTTTTCTTAACATGAAATTTAGGTATGTAGAAAATGTTAAGGAGACAAATCGAGGAAGCTATATTCATGTTGAACAAAATGAGGGAAGGTTTACAAGATTATTCATTTGCTATGCAGCTTGCATAAATGGTTTTTAGTGGTTGTCGACCACTTATATTTTTGGATGGGACCTTTCGAAAGATCGATTCAAAGGAATACTCCTGTTGTTGTAGCATCACGATGGAAATCGGGGATATTTCCACTAGCCTATTGCATATCGATAAAGAAAAAAATCTATACTAGAAAGTAAATACAAAAATTAAAGACATTGTATGAAACTAAATTGCATGAAAGTAAATCTAAACTACAAAACATATAAATGAACAAGAAATGAAAAAGAAATAAAAGAAAAACCAACAACCTCGATCTTCATCTCATCCTCATTTTGGTCCTTGGACAAGAAGAAGAGAAAGGAAATTGAAGGTGAAAAATTTATTTATTGTGTAACAAAGTTACAATTTTTGGAAGGTCTTCTCAATTAAGAGTAACCCTCCTCTCCAAATGGAATTTTTACAAAATATTTCACACTCAAACCCCTCACCCTCTATCCTATTTATAGAGTATTACAACCAATATCAACCCTTGGATTAAACTTGATCCCCAAGTTAATCAATTTCCTTTAAATCAATCAAAACTAGGTATCGATATCAGACGATATCGGGTATTGATACCAAGATCGATACCTAGATCGATACTAGTATCAATACTTGATCAAAAAAATCACGACTTCACGTCAGATAGAATGATTACATATTATATAATGTTCTTCTGGATTGGGAGATATCATCATTTCTTTGTAACGCATCATCCGGAGTATAATTTTGACTTGATTTCATTTTATTTTCGATCTTTGTTTCTTTGACTTGTGTAGATTGCTTAGCTTGATCCCTGCTTCAATAAAGGGTTAGAAAATGAGGAAATTTGATTTCTTTTGAGCTTTTATTCATGAATCTTCATTAACTTCACATTAAGATAAAACATATTATTAGTGGTATCTTTATTCATATAAAATAGGTAATGAGGGTATAAAATTGTAATTAAAATGTGATTATCAATCCACTACCCTCTACATGTTGAAAATCCTATTATTTGTCTTTCAATTTCCTATAAATCATTTCATTTTGTTCTTTTTTTTCCAAAAATCTTATTTTCATCTTCTTTACCCTCAAAGTCTAAGATAGATACAAGAATATTAATTTAACCCTATGCATTGCACGGGTAACAACTAGTATATAACAAACACAGCCTTAGGCCCTTAATCCCATTATGATAATTGCACACATTTTGTATGTGCAATGAATTTGAAACGATAGTTAATGTCTATGTCCATGGTCTTTCTTAGCGATTGATACTACTGATTTCTCATTATGATTCGTGAAAGAATCTAGGAAAATTGTGTCCGTGCCCCAAAATTGAAACTACATGTGACCGGCCCCTCCAATTATTGAATGTGGATCACCCCAAACAAGCATATGTGACGGTTCTGCCCTCCACGCCATAAATACAAAGAAGTCAGATTTTGAAAACCCAAAATGCCTTTCTCCTTCTTCCTCCTCAGACACGCCCATCTACTCAACCATTAATGGCGATCCGATGGGGAATTGAGGGAAATCTCCTCCTTTTGCTCTTGAAAACTCTTCTTGTCCTAAAATTCTCGCCATTACTCTTCGCATTTTCCTTCTACCTTCCCTTCATAATGGTGGAAGGATATCATCCCAAGGTGGTCTCATCAGTGACAAAGCCGTTTTCTTAAAGATTAATTCTCAGAACCACCATGATGGATATCAAATTTGATACGAGAGGTTAAAAATCCCATATGAGTCTTTATCTTTGTCATACAAGGATGAAGCAACATACGCAACCTCAATTTGTCCATTGAGAACGAAGGTGATCCGCATCTATGATGGAGCATTGCGCAATGTTGGGTTAAAAGAGATTCACGGAAAGCTATCAACAATGAGGATTCATATATTATCTATGACGAGGAGCAAGATCTAGAAGACCAGAAGATCTAGACACCAAGAGTTTAATATTTATGGCGTTACATGTTAAGTCAAAAGAGTTTTATGTTAAGTCTAATTTATTAACGTTAACTGAAGTCGTTACATGTTAAGTCAAAAGAGTTTTATGTTAAGTCTAATTTTAGTTCATGTTAAGTCTAATTTTCATGGTAACTCTAACTCCGGTTCATGTTAAGTCTAATTTTATTTCATGTTAAGTCTAATTTTATTTCATGTTAAGTCTAATTTTCATGGTAACTCTAACTCCGGTTCATGTTAAGTCTAATTTATTTCATGTTAAGTCTAATTTTAGTTCATGTTAAGTCTAATTTATTTCATGTTAAGTCTAATTTTAGTTCATGTTAAGTCTAATTTATTTCATGTTAAGTCTAATTTTATTTCATGTTAAGTCTAATTTTCATGGTAACTCTAACTCCGGTTCATGTTAAGTCTAATTTATTTCATGTTAAGTCTAATTTTAGTTCATGTTAAGTCTAATTATATGGTTAGTTTTGATTATTTGTTTCTATTCAAAACATTTACAAGACAAAAATAAAGATTAAGTACGGGCCAAGAGACATCTACTTCCATTTTCTCGATAGATTCCCAATGATAATCCCATCATGAAAATGTTATGATGATTGATGACATGATAAACAATACGAGAGGATTCCCTTGGTGGCACAATGCTTTAACCGATGAGGGGCAACGATTTGAGGGCCAAAGAATTAAGATTAGCTTTGCAATACTATTCGCTTACAAAAAATTTGAGTACACGATTTTGAAAAGAATGAACCAAAGCGATTCGAAGTTTGTTGCCGGTTTAAGAAAACCAAAAGTTGCCCGTGGATGTTATTTGCCTCTCCACCCAAAGATGAAAATAGACTTGAAATAAAAAGTTCGTGAACAATCACACTTGTCAAGATGGCAATAATGCCGGCCAACGTAGGGCCTCCCGACAATTCATGCACCCAATTACAACCCATGTTAAAGGACCGCCGTAATACCTATTGATGTAAAGAAGGAGCTTTTAAGTTCTTTTGGGCTAAGGGTCGAGTATAGTAAGGTATGGTGGGGTAAAGAAAGAGCACAAGAACAATTATCACGTGATGCTCATGAGTCCTATGATCAATTACGATGGTAAAGTATCTATCCTATACAAATTAATTTTATGAATGGAATGTAAGTCATTAACCGCATGTTAATTCTATTTCATTGCATGTTAATTCTATTTCATTGCATGTTAATTCTATTTCATTGCATGTTAATTCTATTCCATTGCATGTTAATGCTATTCAACTTCATGTTAATTCAATCTTACTTCATGTTAATTCTATTCCATTGCATGTTAATGCTATTCAACTTCATGTTAATTCAATCTTACTTCATGTTAATTCTATTCCATTGCATGTTAATGCTATTGAACTTCATGTTAATTCTATTTCATTGCAAATTAATTCTACCGTGATTTCACCGTTCTGCTTTATTCCAACTTGATTCAGATGTGTTAATTCTAGCTCTTTTTCTTAACATGAAATTTAGGTATGTAGAAAATGTTAAGGAGACAAATCCGAGGAAGCTATATTCATGTTGAACAAAATGAGGGAAGGTTTACAAGATTATTCATTTGCTATGCCAGCTTGCATAAATGGTTTTGTGGTTGTCAATTTATATTTTTGGATGGGACCTTTCAAAAGATCGATTCAAAGGAATACTCCTCACAGAGCATATGATGGAAATCGGGATATTTCCACTAGCCATATGCGTATCAAGAAAATAACGTTAACTGAAGTGGTTCTTACAAGGTTTTATGTCAATACTCTTTCTAGGCTATCTTTATACTTATTTTGAGTCATGTTAAGTATAATTTCATTTCATGCCTAACTTGTTTCGTGGTTTATTCTAAATTCGTGATGTTAATTGCAAATTTTGACAGTTTGTGGTCTATACTCTATGAAAGGCCGGATCCATACAATCCTCCACATCGCCTAGTTATAATATCTGATGGATAAGGGAATCGAGAAGTTAGAGAGTTTTTTCGGATGCTCTACACTCGGATGTGTTCTACATCTAGTGGAAAATTCAGTCAAAATTGAAGGACTTGGGACTAAAGGCAAAGGATACTCAGATTCGGTAATCTATTACAATTTTGTTACAAGTATACTAAAGCAATGGAACGATTATATGGACGACATTAAGCCGATAAACGAAAGGGCATATAATATTGTCATGAACTACGCCCGAGAATCGGGCAAACGCGTACTTTCCCCGGAATTAGGTAAAGTATAAGCAATATAATGTTAATTGTATGATGAAGTAAAAATCCATCGCATGTTAATTCTATTTCATTGCATGTTAATTCTATTTCATTGCATGTTAATTCTATTTCATTGCATGTTAATTCTATTCAACCGCATGTTAAATCAATCTCACTTCATGTTAATTCTATTCCATTGCATGTTAATGCTATTACACTTCATGTTAATTCTACTCCACTTCATGTTCTTTTTTTTCCAAAAATCTTATTTTTATCCTCTCTTTACCCGAAAATCTAAGATACATACAAGAATATTAATTTAATCCCGTGCATTGCACGGCTAACAACTAGTATATAACAAACACAGCCTTAGGCCCTCAATCCTAAAGTGTGATAATTGCACACATTTTGTATGTGCAATGAACTTGAAACGTATAGTTAATGTCTATGTCCTTGTTCTTTTCTTAGCAGACTGGTACTACTGATTTCTCATTATGATTAGTGAAAGAATCTAGGAAAATTGTGTCCAGGCCCCAAAATTGAAACTACATGTGGCCTCCAATTATTAGAATGTGTGGATCAGCCCCAGCTTGATTTGATTGTGTTCGGGCCCCTCGCGTCGACAAATCTGGTGAAAGGCTGTATTTTGGAAAAACCAAAAATGCCCTTCTCCTTCTTCCCGAACACGCCATCTACTCAACCATTAATGGCGATCGATGGGGGAGTGGAGGAAATCTCCCTCCCTTTTGCTCTTGAAAACTCTTCTTGTCCTAAAATTCTCGCCATTACTCCTTCGCCATTACTCCTTCTACCTTCCCTTCATAATGGCTGAGAAGGATATCATCTGCGTGGTCTCATCGGTGACAAAGTTTTCTTAAAGATTAATTCTGTAACCACCATGATGGATATCAAATTTGATCGTCGAGAGGTTAAAAATCCCATATGAGTCTTTATCTTTGTCATACAAGGATGAAGCAACATCTGACAACCTCAATTTGTCCATTGAGCGAAGGTCATCTATGATGGAGCATTGCGCAATGTTGGGTTAAAAGAGATTCACGTGAAAGCTACTCAAGTAGAGAGGATTCATATATTATCTATGACGAGGAGCAAGATCTAGAAGACCGACAAGATCTAGAAGACCGATAAGTTTAATATTTATGGCGTTACATGTTAAGTCAAAAGAGTTTTATGTTAAGTCTAATTTATTTCATGTTAAGTCTAATTTTATTTCATGTTAAGTCTAATTTATTTCATGTTAAGTCTAATTTATTTCATGTTAAGTCTAATTTATTTCATGTTAAGTCTAATTTATTTCATGTTAAGTCTAATTTTATTTCATGTTAAGTCTAATTTTATTTCATGTTAAGTCTAATTTTCATGGTAACTCTAACTCCGGTTCATGTTAAGTCTAATTTATTTCATGTTAAGTCTAATTTTATTTCATGTTAAGTCTAATTTATTTCATGTTAAGTCTAATTTTATTTCATGTTAAGTCTAATTTATTTCATGTTAAGTCTAATTTTATTTCATGTTAAGTCTAATTTATTTCATGTTAAGTCTAATTTATTTCATGTTAAGTCTAATTTATTTCATGTTAAGTCTAATTTTAGTTCATGTTAAGTCTAATTATATGGTTAGTTTTGATTATTTGTTTCTATTCAAAACATTTCTGACACAAAAAATAAAGATGCGGAAGCGTCGACATCTACTTAGATTGATTAGTCTTTGGATAGGATTCCCGATGATAATAATCTGCGGAAAATGTTATGATGATTGATGACATGATAAACAATCTGAGAGGATTCTGCTTGGTGGCACAATGCTTTAAGCGATGAGGAACGATTTGGCGGGCCAAAATTAAGATTAGCTTTGCAATACTATTCGTTTGCCAAAAATTTGAGTGCGATTTTGAAAAGAATGAACAAAGCGTATTGAGTTTGTTGCGGTTTAAGAAAACCAAAAGTTGCCCGTGGATGTTATTTGCCTCTCCACAAAAGATGAAAATAGACTTGAAATAAAAAGTTCGTGAACAATCACACTTGTGGTCGACATGGCAATAATCTTGGGTCAGCGTGAGGCCTCCGACAATTCATTCGACCAATTACAACCCATGTTACCGGCCGAATATCGCCCTATTGATGTAAAGAAGGAGCTTTTAAGTTCTTTTGGGCTAAGTCGAGTATAGTAAGGTATGGTGGGGTAAAGAAAGAGCACAAGAACAATTATACGGTGATGCTCATGAGTCCTATGATCAATTACGATGGTAAAGTATCTATCCTATACAAATTAATTTTATGAATGGAATGTAAGTCATTACTTGCATGTTAATTCTATTTCCTTTGCATGTTAATTCTATTTCCTTTGCATGTTAATTCTATTTCCTTTGCATGTTAATTCTATTTCATTGCATGTTAATTCTATTCAAGCTGCATGTTAAATCAATCTCACTTCATGTTAATTCTATTTCCTTTGCATGTTAATTCTATTCAAGCTGCATGTTAAATCAATCTCACTTCATGTTAATTCTATTCCATTGCATGTTAATGCTATTGAACTTCATGTTAATTCTATTTCATTGCAAATTAATTCTCTGCATTTCCGTTAGTTCTGTTTATTCCAACTTGATTCAGGTATCTTTGTTAATTCTAGCTCTTTTCTTAACATGAAATTTAGGTATGTAGAAAATGTTAAGGAGACAAATCCAGAAGCTATATTCATGTTGAACAAAATGAGGGAAGGTTTACAAGATTATTCATTTGCTATGCAGCTTGCATAAATGGTTTTTTAGTGGTTGTCGACCACTTATATTTTTGGATGGGAC
This sequence comes from Asparagus setaceus, assembly GCA_012295165.1. Lineage (NCBI taxonomy): Eukaryota > Viridiplantae > Streptophyta > Magnoliopsida > Asparagales > Asparagaceae > Asparagus > Asparagus setaceus. The sequence continues at coordinate 98,633,014 of CM022701.1, read as the reverse complement.
CTTTACGAAGATCGATTCAAAGGAATACTCCCATTGTGTAGCATCTGATGGAAATCGGGGGATATTTCCACTAGCCTATGCATATCGATCAAGAAAATAACGTTAGCGGAAGTGGTTCTTACAAGGTTTTATGTCAATACTCTTTCTAGGCTATCTTTATACTTATTTTGAGTCATGTTAAGTATAATTTCATTTCATGCCTAACTTGTTTCGTGTTTATTCTAAATTGGTATGTTAATTGCAAATTTTGGCGAGGTTTGTGGTCTATACTCTATGAAAGGCCGGATCCATACAATCCTCCACATCGGCTAGTTATAATATCGGATGCGGATAAGGGAATCGAGAGAAGTCGTTAGAGAGTTTTTTCGGATGCTCTACACTCGGATGTGTTCTACATCTAGTGGAAAATTCAGTCAAAATTGAAGGACTTGGGACTAAAGGCAAAGGATACTCCGGATACGGGTAATCTATTACAATCGACTTGTTACAAGTATACTAAAGCAGAATGGAGCGATTATATGGGCGACATTAAGGCGATAAGCGAAAGGGCATATAATATTGTCATGAACTCGCTCAGTGGAGCAAGGCATACTTTCTGGAATTAGGTAAAGTATAAGCAATATAATGTTAATTGTATGATGAAGTAAAAATCCTTGCATGTTAATTCTACTTACGTGCTTGTTAATTCTATTTCATTGCATGTTAATTCTATTTCCTTTGCATGTTAATTCTATTCAAGCTGCATGTTAAATCAATCTCACTTCATGTTAATTCTATTCCATTGCATGTTAATGCTATTACACTTCATGTTAATTCTACTCCACTTCATGTTAATTTTTTGAACTTGATGTTTATATGGATTTAATCTTGTAACATGAAAACCCTCAAATACCCCATCCTTAATTTGCGGCGTCGGCGGCTAAACCTTAGCTGACGATGAGTCTGTCGAAGAACAGGGAGGAGGAGGAAGCTGCGAGAACAAATCGTTAAAGTTCGGCAAGACCTACGCGATGGACTACTCAAGCTGTCGCCGTCAAGGCGGTTCATGGAGATGTCCATTTTGCATCAACGGAAGATAAAGAGGTGGACTAAGCGGCAACTAAGCAGACGCACATGGCATGGATGCTGAAGGATTGTCAAAGAAAAAGATGGCGATTATCGCAAACCCGCAGGGCACGGAGAAATTCCTAGAGTAGGAATAGAATAAATGGAGAGTGTAAGATATTTTGTGTAATTGATGTAGGATATTGTGAACTGAACTTTCTCTTGTGTCTTTCGCTACTAAGTAACTTTCTAAAGGCGTTGCTTTCGTCACTTCATATATTTCAGTTCTTGTTAATTCTATACAACTACATGTTAATTCCACTTCTTTGCATGTTAATGCTATTTTATTTCATGTTAAGTCTAATTTATTTCATGTTAATTCTATTACACATCAAGTTAATTCTATTACACATCAAGTTAATTCTATTACACATCATGTTAATTCTATTACACATCAAGTTAATTCTATTACACATCAAGTTAATTCTATTACACATCATGTTAATTCTATTTCCTTTGCATGTTAATTCTATTACACATCATGTTAATTCAAATACACATCATGTTAATTCTATTACACATCATGTTAATTCTATTTCCTTTGCATGTTAATTCTATACACATCATGTTAATTCTACAATTGTATGTGAACTGAACAATCTCTTCTGATTATACCAAACCGTAATTATATACATATATATTCATAAACTCAGTCATCTTAGGTGTAGTGTTCCTTTTTCTCTCTTTTTCCGTCCTTCTATTAGTAATGCGGCAAGTCTAGCGCCTTGTGTGGCTCACCTTCGAGTCAGCGGTTGTCGGCGACCATCAATTATTGCCGAATATAATGGTAGCGAATACACCACAGTCATAGCTAGCGTGAGCATATAAATTTAGTTTAGTGTATCGTTATTCCTTTAGAAATTTATCATGTATTTAAGCGCGATACTAACCTCCGGCTTGTTCTTAGCATTTGATGGCTTCATATCGAATTTTCTCGCATCTACAATCTTAAAATCATTTGCCCATAGTCAAAATATGTTATGATTTTATTCTGAGGAGCCTTATCGTGGCGTGGGGCGAACTATAATGTCTCACGACCCTTTCATCCTCGTTCAAAAGGACTTCAACTAGATGCCGGTGATCGTCCACGACCAAAGGAATCAATAGGCATTTCGTCTGCGGTAGGTATATTTTCAAGATAATTCAAAAACATCATGTAAAATTGAGGCGATGGTAGTGAATCTTTGTAATCAAAGTAAAATGAGTTAACATGAATTAGACTTAACATGAAATGAAATTAGAATAAGTGAAAATTAGAATTAACAAGAGTGGAAATAGGCTTAACATGAAATTTGGGGCTAACATGGTAAATTACTTAAGGCTGCAATTTAAATTAACATGAGCTGACTTAACATCAACATTTGGCTTAACATGATATGGAATTAGACTTAACATGATATGGAAATAGAATTAACATGAAAAGTAGACTTAACATGATCGAAAAATAAATTCACATGAGATGGGAATAGGCTTAACATGAAAATTAGACTTAACATGATATGGAATTAGACTTAACATGATATGGAATTAGACTTAACATGAACTTCAATTAGATTAACGGGAACTGAAATACTTACACAAAAGAACGACACCGAGGCCATATTTTTTGTCATAGGCTTCTTCGGAAGCTATCTAATTCTTCTTCCATCGTAATGAACACGGAAATTAGCATTCATTATAAATAAGGCTCATTCAATTTAGAAATTTAGAATCTTACTTTGTCGTCAAGCCGACCACCGAAGCAAGTATAGCGGCTCATAATACGTTCATCTTTGGCGTTAGGCTGTTCGATAACATCATACCTCACGAAAAAGTGGGAATTATCATTTACGAGAAAACATATACGAACCAATATTGAGTTAACATATACTCCAAAACAAAAATTAATTAATTAATGGAAACTTACCTATGACACCTTAGAGAGCAAAAATGTGTTAGAAATTTATTCTGTTGGGGTGAGTGGAGGATATCAAGGTGGTATCCTAAAATTGTGCAAGAATGTCCCTGGCTATCAAGAATCGTGCAGCTAAACCACGAAGGATCGGAATCCACGCATTTAAGTCTTTCAAGCAGAGATTCCTCATCCTCCGTCACTAAGTTCATCTTCAACACATCCCACTTGATATCTTGCTTGTTGAGGTATTCCGTCTTTCCATGGTTAAGGAACCATCGATAAGTCGACCCTCCACGCGTGTGAGTCGGTGATTGGTGAGCATTTTATTTGTCCGCTATGGGGCCGGCTACAGTGTCAAATGCGGGTAATTTGAGGGTCCGTATGGTCTATTCGCCATTAATGAGATGGGATTGCGGCCTGTAGGCTGCATAGATCGAGTCTTTAAATCACCGTGAGAACCAGGGAGTTAAAGGGTCGCCGCTGCATTTAATGCGATGTTGATGGGCTCGATGCTTGTGTAACCGTCGTTCGAGCGGAGAACCGAGACGGGGACAAAGGGGATGAGGCCGGAACTACCGCCGCGGCTGCTTCGGACGCCCTTTGAGTAATCAACGAAAGACGACAGTCATCTTCGCCGCATCGTCGAAGGATTGGTGGTCGAGAAGAGGGCCCCGCACTTCGCCGCATTGTCCGGAGAGGCCGACGATCGGGTTGGATGGGGCTATAATGGGTGCGGGTTGGGAGGGCAATCGAAAACCGCTTCGCGTCGTCAGAAGCGGACTAGCGGTTGGAAGGTGTTGAATTACGTCGCGTCCCGGTTAATTGGACGGCGGCGATGGAATAGCTCTGAAGCGATCAATGGTAGTGAGACGGCCAATTCTACGCTTCAGCGTCGTCCGTGGAGAGTTGTTGTCGGACCGGCTTGCACCGCCTTCGGCGTCGGCTATGGTGATAGTCGCTAACGGACCATGGCGGGTCGGTAGAGTGCGAGCCGCCTGCGGAGTGGGAGTCTTGAGGAGGCATTCTCGATGCATTCGGCAAACGCGTTTATCCATGTCGGCTTGGTTTTCTCTTTAATCACGGTTAGTGGTTATGACCATAACAAAAGATCTTTGTAAATTTCTTAAGGTTGCGTTTGGATTCGAGGATTTGATTTCAAATTCGAATTTAAAATCGAAATTTCAAATTCAATTCCTTTGTTTGGGAAACATCCAAAATTGAATTCCGAATTCAATTTGAAATTCATGTTTGGCAAGCTTTAGAATTTCAATTTTGAAAATTTCAATTGAGTTGTTTGTCAACTAGTAGAATTCTAATTTCTAAACTAAAATTGTAGCTCGAAGATAATTTAGAAATAAGATAATCAATTTACACAAGTTAGGCATCAAAATTGGTGAAAATAAATGCTTCAAATAGTATATCAGATATCTAACTAACTTGACATATAGATAAAATACCTTAAAACCTTAAATGCAGGAATGTCAATAGTTGACCTAATAATCACCACAAAAGGACCAAAATCATTCATCAATAAAACTTTGTAAACTCATCCACCACTAACTATAACAATAACTAAAGTAGAAACATCAAATATTGCATATAACAATTCAAAATTCTAATTTCTAAACTAAAATTGTAGCTCGAAGATAATTTAGAAATAAGATAATCAATTTACACAAGTTAGGCATCAAAATTGGTGGAAATAAATACTTCAAATAGTATATCGGATATCTAACTAACTTGACATATAGATAAAATACCTTAAAACCTCAAATGCAGGAATGTCAATAGTTGACCTAATAATCACCACAAAAGGACCGAAATCATTCATCAATAAAACTTTGTAAACTCATCCACCACTAACTATAACAATAACTAAATTAGAAACTTCAAATATTGCATATAACAATTCAACAAATCAAAGATCCAAAATATCCAACAAATACAAACCAATAAAAGTTAATATTTACCCATTATACAGTGTCATGCTTAAGTTGCTCTCGCACTAGTTTCTTTAAAACTTTTACATCTGATTCAAATGAGAGTTTCTTTCTAATGCTTATACACTTTTACTTTGTATTTCTCATTGTAGCTTTCTCTCCCCGGTTCAAGAAGTAAGTCCTGCTTTGCGAGGTCTTAAATCACCTGAAACAACAAGAAGACCAAATCAGCTCCATTTTAAAGTGTGATACTATAAAGGGATACATTCAAGTAATACAGCAGTGTACAATTTTCTTTGGAATAATAGGAGAACTTATCGGTTCTGACACGATCTACCGTAAAGTACTTGTGTTTATACAACAGCATTATTGGAATTCATCTTCATTTGCCAAGCTAAGGATTTTGTTTGTGGGGAGTAGATCATATACGATCCGTTGTCAGTAGAAATATTTTAAACTTTCGCTAGTGGATATGTGGTACTCTTCATACATAGATGAATAAGAATAGTTGTATGCTCTGGTTTTGGGGCTGTCGATGTCCTAATTATATTATAAAGAAAGTATGATTTTCCTTCGATCCACAAATTCACCTTCTGATGTGAGATTGAGGTTTCATTTGAGCAGTAATAACTTTGGTAATTGGCATATTTGCAATTAGGATGTTATGATATGGGGTATACCATTTAGGGCACAAGAGGCTCAGAGAGCGAAAGACCTTGCTATCTTTCCTTCTTAAATATGTCTCTATGCTTGTGTGCACACAACACTTGTGTTTATAATCTTATAATCTTGCACTATGTTTTTCTTTTTATGTAATATGACTGCACATGATCTGGGTGCTATTACAAATTAATGTTTATATGACAACTAATCTCAACAATATACATCAAACAATGCTCCAAATTTGCAAGAGCTATGGAAATTAGGAAGAAACGTAGAAACATTTAGCCACACCTTCCAAGGTTATCAGAGTTATATAGTAACACATGATTTTGTCCTGAAAGATATTACTTTTGCAATCAACCTCTACATTTGCCAGGCCCAAGCACAAACTAATGGTAAAACGATCAAAAGTACGAGTGTAAAGGTAACAAAAGAAAAAGAAGAAGAAAAACTATGTATCGTGATGGTAAGAAATTGAAAGAAAAATATATATACCTCTTTAGCAAGAAAACAAAGGGACGACAGAAGGGAAGACAGTTAAAATGGAAAAAGAAAAAACATAAAAGTGTGATACTATAAAGGGTCTATGTGCAATTAACCCTCCATGGTGTTCAAACATTTGATATGCACTAACTAAAACTACCAAAACTAGAGCTTAAATGCAAACGGAAAAGTTAATGAGTTATTTTTTTACCTTGGTCTGAGTTTTCAAGACATAGCATAATCCAATCTAACTTTTGATTGTCTGGAAGTAACTTCAACATTCGGAAATCATGTGCAGAACCATCAATGAATCTCTTAACCGCCCTTAAAAATTAATGTGGAAGAATACCCCTCACTTTAGAAACCTCGCATAAATCTCCCCGCAATCAGCTTTTGGTGGGTTCGTACTCACTAGATTCTCCTTAAGCATCTCACCAACATCACTTACTGTATCTGCTAAAGGGTACAAGTAGCAGAATCTCTGATACTGTTCTCTTGTTGTGCTTGTACCTTTGCCTTTGTAGCAATATTATAGGCCTTCTTCATGATGCCCTTGGATTTTCTCCTAATTTGGCACTAAAATAATTGAACAAACAAAATTACCATAGATGTGAATGACTAGAATTTGTGCTTATTGAGCATGCTTCTGCAAATGGCATATGAAGGTGTCCTGTGTTATTTTCTACATGCAAACTCTAAGACATGAAGAGGAGGGTAAAGGTAACAATATTTCCTTACTATTTCTTATAGACTGCAAAAGAGTGCGGGATTATCGAAAAGATTTTCTGAACTAACACAAATTAATACAGGTCTGAAATAAACTGTGGACTTCTTGTTTCATGATTCGACAAGGCATTCTTTCCTCTCTTGCACAATATAAACCTTACCTCCTGATAATAAAAGAAGGAAGCACCACTTAGTCTAATAGGTTCTAAATAGTTTTGCATTCCATGTAACAAATTTTACTTGTAGACTAATGCACACAACAGCTAAAATGATTAATGATTTCCAATATCAGGACCATCAAGTAGCAAATTCTGTCTTTATATTCAATCATAATGTTGTTTCTCATAGGTTACATGTCCAAATATTATCGATCACAAACCAGAAGCACTTGTACAGGACTAGAACTTTGTTTCCTTTACAGAACTCCTATATTACAGCCAAAGAATTCTACAAACATAATAATGTGAACTGGAACAATAAAAAGAAAATAAATTACCTATTTATGCTGAGTATTTTTTTCTTCATATATGTGCCGTGAGATTTGTCACTAAATAAGCTGTCAAAGATCAGCACCCAACATCAGGCTCTCAATTGGCAAGGAGGTTTCCATTGCAGGAAATAACGTGCTGAATAAATTGTGACAAAAGTGAGCATAATAAACTCACAATCTCAACTTTTTATTTTTATTTTTTGTTTATTTTTAGGGAGAATGAAACTAGTTTTTTTTAAAAAGGAAGGTTCCTTACAGGCTGATATGTTTATTGGATCATTGGAGAAACAACTAAGCTATGTACAACAAAAATCTAAACCACACATTCATAGATAACAATTAGTTGAATTTCTTCACAACCCTCAACACATAGCTCATAGATTCACAATTCAGAGGCCTTCAAAGAAAGCTCATGGATTTAGATATTTAGTTCCTGGATTAGCTTGTTTAAAACAATCAATGAAAACTTGTGGTGACACATATTGATACATATTCCACAAGACTTAAAATTGATCAAATTATAAAACCAATGTAACGAGCAAACATCGCAGTTCTCCTAGATCTATTAACAAAAGTTACTCTTTTTTCCCCATAAATTTCAAGTAAGTCAATGGACGACAAACCAACGAACATCCTACTATAATTAATCGATCGAACAACTACACTATTCATCGCAAATAAACGAAAATAATGCTTTTGATCGCAATTTCTACATCCAATCAATGTAACGAACAAAATGAGAGCTATTAAGAAACTGACCGCAGATCTTGATGGGAGCTTCAAGCTCCAAGAGATTGGGCAGCTGAAGAAAGATCTCTCTCAAATCAACGCACAGCTGCCTGATCTCCGCCTCCGATAGCTGAACCTGCTTCCCTGGCCTCGCCGATCGAACCTCCAGCAGCCTATTGATGATATCGTCGAGAATAAAGTTTGAATCTAGGATCTAGGGCATCGGTGGAACTGGAGATAGAGGATCGGAGGATCTCACCGTTGTATTGCCGTCGTCGCCGGAGGTGAGATTAGTGCTTGCGAGCCGTCGCCGTTTGGAGCGTCGTCGCCGGTTGGATCTAGGAGCTAGGGTTTTGATGGAACTGGAGAAAGCGATTGAGAGCGGAAATGAGAGATCGCGGGTCGAGAAGCAGCGGAATTGTAAATGATAGGGTATTGGGTGGGATTTAGACTTAACATGAGAAGACATTAGATTTGACATGGTGAAATTAGACTTAACATGAACCTAGTTTAGACTTAACATGAAACCAATTAGACCTAACATGAAACCAATTAGACTTAACACAAACAAAATTGGAATTAACATGAAAAATAGACTTAACATGAGAAGACATTAGATTTGACATGAACTGAAATTAGACTTAACACGATTTAGGTTTGACTTAACATGAACTTCTTTTACAATTAAACCGGACTTAACATGAAACACAAATGGTTAACTCTCCCGTATAGGATTAGAATTAACATGAAACTTCGGTTTGGATAACATCCAAAGGGGTTAAGTTCTTTAATTAGATTTTTCCTAGCACACTTCTTTTGGGGTTGGAATCATCCCCTTCTTGTCTTCTCTTCGGCCTGACCTCGTGGTTCGCCTTTGCATTACCATGGGGTCTTGGCTTCCTCGTCTTTGCCTTTCCCGGATGATTCAAGACGTCGGCGTGGACGCCTGTGATTTCGCTTCATCTTTCTCCTTCGTCCGCCAATTTGACTTGAAATCGTTAACCGAGGCTTCCTTCGACGACATTTTCCGGCGAGCGAAACCTAGATCGAAATTAGAGATGTTTGGGATTTTCCGGTGGTGTGCACGAGCAGTTGAAGGCCAAGAGGGAGAGAGTACTTGAAGGAGTGGAAGGGGTGATTCTGGGAGTTCGGTCACGTCGGAGGGATAGTAACCGGAGTGCTATCTTTCTCTCTCACACTCACATGGCGGATTTTGGGGCTGGACACAAATACTGGTGTATTGGGGCCGAAACACATGGCAAAATCTGAGAGGGCCATCACATGGGCTTCCAATTTTGGGGCACAGGACACAATTTTCCCAAGAATCTAACGATAACTTTATTACAAATCCTATGCAATTCTTACGTTGATAAGAAAGTAATCGACATATTAATGTGACAATTACTAAATTTAATAGGTTGATGAAGAGAAGATGAAAAAGTCTGAAAAATGTTGGATAAAAATAAAATAGTCATTCAGAAAAACAATAATAAAATGTTCAATTGCCATTTATCATTCCCATTTTGAAGTAAAATAAAACAATTAAAAAACAATTAAAAAGATCTCTGTAAATTTCTTAAAGCTAAAATAGCTCGGTTGCCGGACCATTAGTTAATTATTAACAACATTCTTCTTAAAATTATTAATTATTTTAAGTTAATAAAATAACTTTTTCGCCTCCATTCTCTTTAACGGCTAAACAATTGTCTATATCACAAACCCCACTCGTTTGGTGCGGGGAATGAGTGGGAATGGAATGCAATTCTAACACCGATCAATGCTACCCAAAGCGATGTGTTTTGGATCTTGAAATGTTATTCCACTTCTATCAATTCTACAATGTAGAATTAATTGATGAGTTATCGAGGAATGATATTCCCACTTAGGTGAGAATGAAAATAATAAAATAAATTGGATATACCCAAAGATATTCCACTTAATTCTCAATCACACCGGCAGAATGGGAATGAACATTCTATTCTCACATCAATTCCATTCTATTCCTACCTTCATTCCATTCTCACCACTATATTCAAATTGTCTCAACGAGGCTGAGCTCCTCCCGTCTCTTTCTCTCTCTACTGCAACAACCCAGCCCATCTCCACCATATCCGGCCCAGTTCCAGGCCCACAATCAAACCCCCTCTCTTCTCAAATCCTCTCTCATTCCAAATGCTGCTCCATCACTTTTACAATCTATGATCGATGGGTGCCCTCAATCTTTGGATTTTGACAGTGCACATAAGGTGTTTGAGGAAATGGCAAACAGAAATGTGGTTTGTTGGAGCATGATGTTCTCTTGGTCTGTGAGTTGTGGTTAATTGGAGGAAGCATTTGGAGCAGTATAAGTGGGTGCAAGTTGTACTTTGGGAATCTCGATGTGTTTTCGGGGAATTCGATAATCGATGTGTACAATCGAGGGTATTAACAAGGAGTTGAAGATGTTTTGGAGATCGAGGAGTGTGGAGCTATGCCGAATGATATCGCTTTTAGTGGTGCTTGTTTTTCTCGTAAACATGAGACATGAGGCTGGAGATTTGTTGGATTCTACGTCGATGGTGCAAAGTTGGCCAAAGGTCAGTAACCAGTAATTTTTTGGATTTTATAGTTTTACAAGGGCCAGGTAGATTTGTTTGTTTTAAAATTGCGAAGTCTTACTTTTAAGCTTACCTTTGTTCATGATATTTTCCAACCAGTACTGTATATCTCATGCATGAGATTGTTATCCAATGATTTGCATTTGGTAAAACTGATGGCTAACTTACCTTCAGACACATTGCCATTTCTTATAAGGAATTTGATTTCTTTTCGAGGTATCATTTCTTCTGCTGCTTAAATGTGTTTTCTTGCTATTCAAGAATCTGTTACCAGGTTCTTGGCAAAGGAGGGACCAAATCAGGATATTTAAGAAATATTTCTAATGATATTTTAGCGATAGGACATCTTGAGAGACTGTTATTTGCATATGCAAAAAAAGGTAAAGTCTCGAAAGATATACAGACATCCACATTGATCAGTATAGAGGTTTGGATATGATTTTTTCTTATTTTGAGGTAATTCTGATTTGTATTGTGATTGAATTGAATTTCAATAACTACGTACAGATGACCGGAGCAACACATCTATGCTCAGAACGATAAAAATGTCGACAAATACAAGAATCATTTCTATTTACATGAGAATCATTTCTATTTACATGAAATTATTTACAGAAACATTTGATATCGTGCGCCTACAATTCAACCACTTCTCTTGAAAACTTCATCTTTTACGCTGAAAAACTCGTCCCTCTGCATCTTGTTGAAGAAACCTTGAAACTTCGTCAGGAGGCACATCTCTCCATATTCTAGGCTTATTCATTTTGTACCTATACCCCATTTTAGCAAACCCATGAGCAACTTTATTCCCTTGTCTATAAATATGAGACACATTAAGCACATCCAATTGAGGAATCAAAATTCTAATCTCTCTAGCATGCCTAATATCGTCTTTTGATTTCAACCTCAATCCCTTTAACACAAAATCCACCACATTCTTTGCATCTCCTTCTAGCCAAATATTCAACCATTGATTTTCCAAAGCTAATTCAAGCCCTCGTTTGGCTGCAACAAATTCTGCAACAGAGCTCGTAGCTTTTCCAATGCGCTCAGCGTAGCCAAGCAAAAATTCTCCCTCGTGGTTTCTATAAACACCTCCGACGCTTGCATTGTTGCTACCAACTTTTGATGCTCCATCGAAGTTTAACTTGATGCAACCAATTTCGGGTTTTCCCCATGAAAATGGAATTGTATTGTTGTGGTTGTTTCTTATAAACAATCTCACTGGATTCAAACCCAAACCTTTTGAAATCATTTTACAAGTATGAATCATCTTTGGAAATGAAAGAAGAAGAGGGAGAGTATGAATTACTTTTGAAGGTTTGAAAGAGAGAAAACTTGTTTTCTCGTAAACATGAGACATGAGGCTGGAGATTTGTTGGATTCTACGTCGATGGTGCAAAGTTGGCCAAAGGTCAGTAACCAGTAATTTTTGGATTTTATAGTTTTACAAGGGCCAGGTAGATTTGTTTGTTTTAAAATTGCGAAGTCTTACTTTTAAGCTTACCTTTGTTCATGATATTTTCCAACCAGTACTGTATATCTCATGCATGAGATTGTTATCCAATGATTTGCATTTGGTAAAACTGATGGCTAACTTACCTTCAGACACATTGCCATTTCTTATAAGGAATTTGATTTCTTTTCGAGGTATCATTTCTTCTGCTGCTTAAATGTGTTTTCTTGCTATTCAAGAATCTGTTACCAGGTTCTTGGCAAAGGAGGGACCAAATCAGGATATTTAAGAAATATTTCTAATGATATTTTAGCGATAGGACATCTTGAGAGACTGTTATTTGCATATGCAAAAAGGTAAAGTCTCGAAGATATACAGACATCCACATTGATCAGTATAGAGGTTTGGATATGATTTTTCTTATTTTGAGGTAATTCTGATTTGTATTGTGATTGAATTGAATTTCAATAACTACGTACAGATGACCGGAGCAACACATCTATGCTCAGAGCGATAAAAATGTCGACAAATACAAGAATCATTTCTATTTACATGAGAATCATTTCTATTTACATGAAATTATTTACAGAAACATTTGATATCGTAGCCTACAATTCAACCACTTCTCTTGAAAACTTCATCTTTTACGCTGAAAAACTCGTCCCTCTGCATCTTGTTGAAGAAACCTTGAAACTTCGTCAGGAGGCACATCTCTCCATATTCTAGGCTTATTCATTTTGTACCTATACCCCATTTTAGCAAACCCATGAGCAACTTTATTCCCTTGTCTATAAATATGAGACACATTAAGCACATCCAATTGAGGAATCAAAATTCTAATCTCTCTAGCATGCCTAATATCGTCTTTTGATTTCAACCTCAATCCCTTTAACACAAAATCCACCACATTCTTTGCATCTCCTTCTAGCCAAATATTCAACCATTGATTTTCCAATGCTAATTCAAGCCCTCGTTTGGCTGCAACAAATTCTGCAACAGAGCTCGTAGCTTTTCCAATGCGCTCAGCGTATCCAAGCAAAAATTCTCCCTCGTGGTTTCTGTAAACACCTCCGATGCTTGCATTGTTGCTACCAACTCTTGATGCTCCGTCGAAATTTAACTTGATGCAACCAATTTCGGGGTTTTCCCATGAAAATGGAATTGTATTGTTGTGGTTGTTTCTTATAAACAATCTCACTGGATTCAAACCCAAACCTTTTGAAATCATTTTACAAGTATGAATCATCTTTGGAAATGAAAGAAGAAGAGGGAGAATATGAATTGCTTTTTAAAGGTTTGAAAGAGAGAAAACTTGTCTTGTTAACCATCCAACTGAATAGATACTCAACCCCACATTCTAAGAAAAGCATGTGCATGTTAACTGCCATTGAAAGGCTTTCATTCATTAATGAAATGCCTGAAAATAACTATAAGAGTTTGAGGCAGTGGTTGATGATACCTGAAATTAACTACCTAGATAATTATAGGAGGGAGTTGTGGCTAATATTTGGCATCAAAAGATAACCATCAAAATTGTAGTAGATGCATGGTAGCAAATTTGCCGCTTTTGAGCTGTAAGGTTTTATCTATATATCATGCAAATTCCTTCAAAAGTTCAGATTTTTGGGAGTAAAAATATGATGATTTTCTCCATTTGAAAATTCAATATTAGTTAAGTGGTCGTTTTCTTCATTTGCAACTAGTAGATAAATGAGTTTGAAATTTGAAATGCTCAAAGCACAAAATCTTTTGATTATATATTTCATTGAATTAGATCAATGAACATGTTTAATCATCCATCAATTGACCCCATCATGTTTTATTGGTTGGTGGAAACAAATTTTTTCCGTAGTTTATTAATAGTAAAGAATAAATAATATATACAATTTATATTTGTTGTATCAAAAGGCTGTTTAAAGATTTGGAAATATTGAAGTTTTGTGTAATGAAGGAATGTGAGCAAAGTATAATCTGAGACGGGCTCTAGTATATTGTGGGTTGTGAAAGCTTATTGGGCCAGGTTTGGGCCTCAGCCTTTTATTTCCCAGAGTTAACATTTTAAACTTATTTGTCCTTTCCCCCGCTTTTCGGGACCCATTTTTTAACATTGTTCTTCTCATGTTTCAGTACATACTTGGAATCAAATATTGAGATGTTAGTATTTGTATTTGTCATAAAATCTTTCACTTAGATGGATTTTTGTTTTATTCTTTCAGAAACATCCGACTTTGTGAAATTATTTGATGATTTTGGTAGAGCAAAAACTTCTTTTATAAAGTGAATCAGTCCTTAATTTCTTTGGTCCCTGTTAAGTAATAACTAAGAATTAAGGAAGTTAAACCTATTAGGCCTATTTGATCCTTGAATTATTCACTAATAATACAACAAATTAAAAACAGGAGGTGCTTGATCAAGCTGGATTTCTCGAAGGCAATTTGGACAATGTATGTCGGGGTTTGCTGTTCAACTTAATTTCTCAGCGAGAAAGGTCTCAAGCAAGGCGATCCTCTCTTCTGTCATTTCTGTTCATCTTTTTGATTGATATTGATACGGGTCGAAATGTCATCCTGGAATCACATCTGTTTGCGACGGAATGTTTCGAATAACCCAAAAGCTGAGAACGACCAAGCAGGTCGTGACTCAAAAAGACCTACCCGTTGTAAAGAGAATACAACAAGATAAACAGGATAATAGTGACAATTAATTGTACTAATCTACAGAATCACAACCATTCTGTAATTGTCGTGCCTGCAAAAGGTGACAACCATAATGGCAAATTTAACAACATTATCATTCTTTTACCTAAATGATCACGATAGAAATCTGGGATACTATCTAAACAATTACCAAGAATTTCCTTTACTTAGATGTAATCTTCTGAGTAGGATATATACTGACTTAGAATTAGAGGGCTGACACCAGGAAATAACCCCAAACGGTCACCTTGTTTGTCCTCTACGTGCATATCTGCGTGAATGTTGTTGGTTACTCTGGTTTTCCAAACTACGTAGAAATCTTGTTGATGCTTGCCTGAATACCTGAACCCAATTAGTTGGTTCAGTATTAAATGCTCTTCAAAGAATCCTAATTCTTGCTAGAAATCACTCAACTATTGAAGATGATGCTGGTTCTCTGACATTTATCAGTCTCTTCTTAGGGCCGGTTTGGTTAGGACTGTTTTTGCTTGGAAGTAGCTGTCAGGCTACAGTAACTTTCACGCCTACCCTGTTTGGTTGTACAAATAGAAGACTGATGTGGCAGTGAAAAAACCCAGCTGACAGCCTCTGCACAATTTCCTCCATCTTCTTCCGTTTTGGTTTGATTGTTACTGTAGTAGCTGTCAGGTCCAGTTGGACGGCTGAACTCCTAGCTACAATCACATGTTTCACAAGAAAGGAACCAAACAGGCCCCTATTCAACCAAAATCTCAACAATACAATGGGAACGTAAGAACAACATGAAAGTGAAGAAAATTCAACATAGTCATAAAGAAAAGTCATCATCGTCTTCATCAAGCTTGAATTAATACTAGAACACAAAGATGAACCTGGACTCCACAATATCCTCTTATTCAAACCAAAACCCCAACGATACGACAATTAACAAGAACACCATGCCAACTCGATTAAAAAAAGGATAATGAAGCGCAGCGCTGCATCGACGCTCTTTCACGTCCATCATTTATGTTTTTAATACAATATTTGTACGATAGTTTTATGATTAAACCTACCAAAGTCATACAAATAGCCGATACAAACTATAAAAACTAAGCACGTGCAAAATGTTTTGGTAAAGAAAAGCTTAGAAAATATTGTAAATATATATTGGTTAAGACCAAGATTTGGCTGCATCATCATGTTTTTTTCTTGTAATTCGTGTTTTTCTCCCTTTTCGGGACCCATTTTTAACGTTGTTCTTCTCATGTTTCAGTACATACTTGGAATCAAATATTGAGATGTTAGTATTTGTATTTGTCATAAAATCTTTCACTTAGATGGATTTTTGTTTTATTCTTTCAGAAACATCGGACTTTGTGAAATTATTTGATGATTTTGGCAGAGCAAAACTTCTTTTATAAAGTGAAGCAGTCCTTAATTTCTTTGGTCCCTGTTAAGTAATAACTAAAATTAAGGAAGTTAAGTCTATTAGGCCTATTTGATCCTTGCATTATTCACTAATACAACAAATTAAAAACAGGAGGTGCCTGCAAAAGATAAACAGGATAATAGTGACAATTAATTGTACTAATCTACAGAATCACAACCATTCTGTAGTTGTCGTGCCTGCAAAAGGTGACAACCATAATGGCAAATTTGACAACATTATCATTCTTTTACCTAAATGATCACGACAAAAATCTTGGATACTATCTAAACAATTACCAAGAATTTCCTTTACTTAGATGTAATCTTCTGAGTAGGATATATACTGACTTAGAATTAGAGGGCTGACATCAGGAAATAACCCCTAACGGTCACCTTGTTTGTCCTCTACGTGCATATCTGCGTGAATGTTGTTGGTTACTCTGGTTTTCCAAACTACGTACAAATCTTGTTGATGCTTGCACGAATACACGAACCCAATTAGTTGGTTCAAGATAAATGCTCTTCAAAGAATCCTAATTCTTGCTAGAAATCACTCAACTATTGAAGATGATGCTGGTTCTCTGACATTTATCAGTCTCTTCTTAGGGCGGTTTGGTTAGGACTGTTTTTGCTTGGAAGTAGGCGTGGGGCTCTGAGAACTTTCCGCCTACTGTTTGGTTGTACAAATAGAAGACTGATGTGGCAGTGAAAAAACCCAGCTGACAGCCTCTGCACAATTTCCTCCATTTTCTTCCGTTTTGGTTTGATTGTTACTGTAGTAGCTGTCAGGTCGAGTTGGACGGCTGAACTCCTAGCTACAATCACATGTTTCACAAGAAAGGAACCAAACAGGCCCCTATTCAACCAAAATCTCAACAATACAATGGGAACGTAAGAACAACATGAAAGTGAAGAAAATTCAACATAGTCATAAAGAAAAGTCATCATCGTCTTCATCAAGCTTGAATTAATACTAGAACACAAAGATGAACCTGGACTCCACAATATCCTCTTATTCAAACCAAAACCCCAACGATACGACAATTAACAAGAACACCATGCCAACTCGATTAAAAAAAGGATAATGAAGCGCAGCGCTGCATCGACGCTCTTTCACGTCCATCATTTATGTTTTTTTAATACAATATTTGTACGATAGTTTTATGATTAAACCTACCAAAGTCATACAAATAGCCGATACAAACTATAAAAAACTAAGCACGTGCAAAATGTTTTGGTAAAGAAAAGCTTAGAAAATATTGTAAATATATATTGGTTAAGACCAAGATTTGGCTGCATCATCATGTTTTTTTTCTTGTAATTCGTGTTTTTCTACTATAAACTTAATTTACATGTTGATTTCTACTCTAAACTTTTGGTATTACATGTGATACTTGCTTGGGTTTATATCTGAATTCTTTTTAGTGCATGTGTAAGGCCTTTTTTATTTATTTATTACTTTTTCTTTATTTCACCAATTAATCATTTTTCAGCTCATTTTATCATAATAGCTAGGTCTTACACGGTGTAGTTGGTAGTCCAGTCTAATTAGCATGCAACTTTAAGGATCGGAGCTAATTAGAAAATGAAAAACCTATATATATATATATATATATATATATATATATATATATATATATATATATATATATATATATATATATATATATATATATATAGACACACACACACCCCTAAGGAGCCACCTTAGATTGAATCTAAGGATGCACCTTCAAAATTATGTTATATGCAATTAATTTACTTGATCCACTCCGTTCATTTTTTTTGATGGCAATCCACTCCGTTCATTTTGATCTATATGTTTTGGATGGTGTATAAATAAAAAAATTAGGCATATTGGATTGTAGTTACTCATACATTAAATGATTGTAAAATTAACGGTTTTACGACAATACAACTAAAGTGACAAAGAAAAATATGTGTTAGAAGTATTGAAACACCATGATTTTTGTTTTATAGATGTTTTAAGATATTTAGATCATGATGAATGGAGCGGATCGTCCATTGAAATAGCCTAATCCACGCATCAAGAGGCATCATTAGATTCAATCTAAGGTGGCTCCTTAGGTACATATTTCCCATAGATATATATATATATATATATATATATATATATATATATATATATATATATATATATATATATATATATATATATATATATATATATATATATATATATAGTAGAACTTTGATCCACTTAAGTGGATAAGGAAAGTTGTCCACCCAACTTTTCCTCCATTGGATTTCCTGGGATCCATGCAAGATATGAGCTCAATTTTTATTTGTTCCCACTACAAATCCCAAGAGAAGATGGAGGGTTAAAAGTTGGGTGGACAATTTTTCTTATCCACTCAAGTGGATCATAGCAAGCCTCATATATATATATATATATATATATATATATATATATATATATATATATATATATATATATATATATATATATAGTAGAACTTTGATCCACTTAAGTGGATAAGGAAAGTTGTCCACCCAACTTTTCCTCCATTGGATTTCCTGGGATCCATGCAAGATATGAGCTCAATTTTTATTTGTTCCCACTACAAATCCCAAGAGAAGATGGAGGGTTAAAAGTTGGGTGGACAACTTTTCTTATCCACTCAAGTGGATCATAGCAAGCCTCTATATATATATATATATATATATATATATATATATATATATATATATATATATATATATATATATATATATATATATATAGTGTAATGATATTGTGAGATGGTGAGCTCAAAATTTATCGTGAGTTAGACTAATCGGCTCATTTAGATGGATCGGTGATAAGGGCGTACACGTGGCAAAAAAAATTGAATTGAAAAATCTGATGTGGCAACCTCCTGTGAGTTTTGTAGTCATTTGGTTCTACTTTAGAGTAAACACTAGTTAAGATTGGATTGTTTGGTATTTTATATATTCTAGAACAAGATGGTCACTTTAAAGTATTAATCTTTTATTATTTTAATAAAGAGTATTGATATTAAACCCACTCAAATTATTATGTGATATCATTAAGATTCCATGCATCTTAAGCAAATAATAATAATAAATTAATTAATAAATAAAAATTCCATGCATCTTTAAATCTTTTATTATACATCCCTCTGTCATAAGTTGACTGTTAAATTTAAAATTTTTTTACAAGAGACATATGTTCTTCCTGTTAGAATAAAAATTATAATCCCCAACCGTCATCATAACTTTAGAATTTTGGTATAGTGATAGGTACTTTAAGATGGTAGCAAAGCAACCTAGGTTAAAATCCTACTAGCTATGAATTTAAATCGTATTTTTTAAAAAAATGTCACTAATGTATGCAGTCTAGGTTTAGGCTCATAGAAAAGGGCGCTAAATCTATGGGGCATGTTAGAATATGAAATTATATACTTCAATTTTGACCATGGTTCATTCATTTACTGTTTTTTAACAATAAAAGTATCAATCAAAGCATAGTAAAATGGCAATACCTGATTGTTACAATAAACAAATTTCAGTGTATAGTTGCAAGTGCATGTATTAAGCTCAATTGCAAATAGACGATTTGAAATCAAAATACAGCCGTAATTTTTAGATAAGTATAAAAATATCAACTCGATTGATAGTTTTGGGTTGATATGTAATTGTATACATAATCCCTTTAAAGACAGGGAGCTAGCATCCAAGCTATCCATGTTTTTTTGTGTGTAATACATACAAATTTGGAAGAAACAAAATTTCTAGACGTAAAGAAATATGAGAAACCAAGTGAAGGAGAAGGAGAAGGAGAATTTTACTGATGTACAGAGTGCGAGAAATTAACAACACAAGATGTGTCATATATCAATGTGTCGATATGCTAGAACTTTGCATAACCAAGGAAGTCTTTATGTCTTATATATCTAACAACGACTTTAAGTTTCAAAACTTGATCATATATACATTAAGTTGTTTTCTTGCATATCTTTTCGTCGTACCTTTAGCCTATCTTAAGTAAACTTTTCAACTCTTAAGAAAGGTTATTGCGTACTAGTTGCTTACAAGTTTTAAATCTATTATCACACGGAGAAGGTTGTGATGTCTATATCACTCGTTTAAATCAAACACTCTACCAATTTCTCCATTAATTATAATTTAATTAGTACATGTGATTAAAAACCTCATCTTGAAAGAAAACTAGCTGGCATTAAGATATTGGCAGACACTAGTAAATAAATTTTGTTGGATGTAAGTGTATTTTCATTGTGTAAGTCAATGATGTGGATGTAACTGGTAGTCCAGACTCAATACATTTTTGTATCACTAGCTCCTCTTTTAATTACTAATCTGAATGAAGGATGTTTTTTAATATTTATTATCCCTCAATTTTGAAATGCCAAAATCAACATTAATTTCAATATTGGGATTATCAATTTGTCATCAACCATATTAAATTCATTAATTTATTGTTCAACTAAGTTACTGTTAGATTTATAATAAGGAGAAGGTCAATTTCTCTATTCTCCTCACGAAACAAATAATTGAATAGTATGAAGAATAGAAAGGAATGGAAGAATAGGTTTCATATTGCTGACCATAAATATGAAGATCTTTTTATGTTGTTGTTGGTTAGAATCCATTCGAGAAACTTGTCAAACCTATGCAAATCTCATTCTTTTTAAATCCAACAAGATCTTGATATGTTTAGAATGATGCCTTCAAGATGCTACCTTGACTATTACAAGGAAACAATGATATGCTCTCATGTGTATTCAAGAAAATACTCAAACTCAGAGAACATGCTCTCATGGGTATTGATATATCTCCTACTGGTATTACATGGAAGGGTGGCAATCCTCCCTACACATCAAAGAATACTTATCAATTACTTGTGGGGGATCATCCTAAAGCTAAATGGAGCCATCTGGTATGGGGGACAATGTCTATCCCTAAGCATTCTTTCATTTTGTGGGTTGCATGTTGGGACAGGTTGCCTACAAAAGCTAGACTGATTAAGTATGACATTTTGAATGATGATAAGTGTGTGCTATGTAATCTACATGTTGAAAATAGAGACCACTTATTCTTTGAATGTGGCTTCAGCAGCTATATATTGAGGAGCATAATGTCATTTGTTCAAGAAAATGATATTTCTGTTAAATGGGGGGAAGTCTTACCATGGATGAAATCTAGGAGAAGGAGAAGCTCATCAATAGCAAGCATAAAAAAGGTTGCGGTTGCGACAGCTATCTATTACATATGGAGAGCTAGAAACTAGATAATTTTCCAGCAGAAGATGGTCATGATAGAGGAATGCATAAACTCGGCTATTTTTGACATTAAAATCAAGTGCAGCTTTATACAGAAGCTTTGGGAAAATCAGAAAAACAGAGAATGGTGCTCTGCCATGTTCATAACACCAGAGTTTGTGAAAAAGTGCAAAGACTGAATGATCTTCTTGGGAGCTTATTTTCTTTGATAGTGTTATGTTTTCATAGTTTTTTTGAAAATTTTTGAGGTTTTTAGGCTTACACTTGGATGAGCCTTAAAATTCTGTACAGGGATAGTATGTACTTTACTGCAATTTTGGAAATGAAAGTTTTACTTACTTACCAAAAATAAAAATGATATGCAACCCACGGTAGAGATCCCACCATTCTAGGCGGCCATAACCGTCTAGGATGTAGCAACAAACCGTCTAAGATACATATCCTAGGCGGTTGAGCGTCTAGGATCGCCGTCGAGGATAAATCCGTCTAGGATGCCTCATCCTAGACGGCACAACCGTCTAAAATAAACCCATGACGGCTTTACATCCTAGACAGAATAGCCGTTATGGTAATTAGCCTAATTTAATTAACTAGGACTAGAGTAATTATTGGCTAGGCTTATCAGAGTAATTATCATATTTAGGGTAATTAGGACTAGGTTTAGTAATTAATATTTCTCTTTTGGTTTAACAAGATAAAGTAATTAGTGTCTCAATAGATTAGGGTTAGGCTCATATTAGAGTTATTATCCTAATTAGAAAAGATATGTAATTAGCGTTAGACTTTGCTAGGGTTAGGGTTAGGCCCATGAATTAATGTTTAAATTTGGAATTAAAAGATATGTAATTATTATTTTAATAAAGAGTATTGATATTAAACCCACTCAAATTATTATGTGATATCATTAAGATTCCATGCATCTTTAAATCTTTTATTATTTTAATAAAGAGTATTGATATTAAACCCACTCAAATTATTATGTGATATCATTAAGATTCCATGCATCTTTAAATCTTTTATTATACATCCCTCTGTCATAAGTTGACTGTTAAATTTAAAATTTTTTTACAAGAGACATATGTTCTTCTGTTAGAATAAAAATTATAATCCCCAACCGTCATCATAACTTTAGAATTTTGGTATAGTGATAGGTACTTTAAGATGGTAGCAAAGCAACCTAGGTTAAAATCCTACTAGCTATGAATTTAAATCGTATTTTTAAAAAAATGTCACTAATGTATGCAGTCTAGGTTTAGGCTCATAGAAAAGGACGCTAAATCTATGGGGCATGTTAGAATATGAAATTATATACTTCAATTTTGACCATGGTTCATTCATTTACTGTTTTTTAACAATAAAAGTATCAATCAAAGCATAGTAAAATGGCAATACCTGATTGTTACAATAAACAAATTTCAGTGTATAGTTGCAAGTGCATGTATTAAGCTCAATTGCAAATAGACGATTTGAAATCCAAAATACAGCCGTAATTTTTAGATAAGTATAAAAATATCAACTCGATTGATAGTTTTGGGTTGATATGTAATTGTATACATAATCCCTTTAAAGACAGGGAGCTAGCATCCAAGCTATCCATGTTTTTGTGTGTAATACATACAAATTTGGAAGAAACAAAATTTCTAGACGTAAAGAAATATGAGAAACCAAGTGAAGGAGAAGGAGAAGGAGAAGGAGAAGGAGAAGGAGAATTTTACTGATGTACAGAGTGCGAGAAATTAACAACACAAGATGTGTCATATATCAATGTGTCGATATGCTAGAACTTTGCATAACCAAGGAAGTCTTTATGTCTTATATATCTAACAACGACTTTAAGTTTCAAAACTTGATCATATATACATTAAGTTGTTTTCTTGCATATCTTTTCGTCGTACCTTTAGCCTATCTTAAGTAAACTTTTCAACTCTTAAGAAAGGTTATTGCGTACTAGTTGCTTACAAGTTTTAAATCTATTATCACACGGAGAAGGTTGTGATGTCTATATCACTCGTTTAAATCAAACACTCTACCAATTTCTCCATTAATTATAATTTAATTAGTACATGTGATTAAAAACCTCATCTTGAAAGAAAACTAGCTGGCATTAAGATATTGGCAGACACTAGTAAATAAATTTTGTTGGATGTAAGTGTATTTTCATTGTGTAAGTCAATGATGTGGATGTAACTGGTAGTCCAGACTCAATACATTTTTGTATCACTAGCTCCTCTTTAATTACTAATCTGAATGAAGGATGTTTTTTAATATTTATTATCCCTCAATTTTGAAATGCCAAAATCAACATTAATTTCAATATTGGGATTATCAATTTGTCATCAACCATATTAAATTCATTAATTTATTGTTCAACTAAGTTACTGTTAGATTTATAATAAGGAGAAGGTCAATTTCTCTATTCTCCTCACGAAACAAATAATTGAATAGTATGAAGAATAGAAAGGAATGGAAGAATAGGTTTCATATTGCTGACCATAAATATGAAGATCTTGTTTATGTTGTTGTTGGTTAGAATCCATTCGAGAAACTTGTCAAACCTATGCAAATCTCATTCTTTTTTAAATCCAACAAGATCTTGATATGTTTAGAATGATGCCTTCAAGATGCTACCTTGACTATTACAAGGAAACAATGATATGCTCTCATGTGTATTCAAGAAAATACTCAAACTCAGAGAACATGCTCTCATGGGTATTGATATATCTCCTACTGGTATTACATGGAAGGGTGGAAATCCTCCCTACACATCAAAGAATACTTATCAATTACTTGTGGGGGATCATCCTAAAGCTAAATGGAGCCATCTGGTATGGGGGACAATGTCTATCCCTAAGCATTCTTTCATTTTCTGGGTTGCATGTTGGGACAGGTTGCCTACAAAAGCTAGACTGATTAAGTATGACATTTTGAATGATGATAAGTGTGTGCTATGTAATCTACATGTTGAAAATAGAGACCACTTATTCTTTGAATGTGGCTTCAGCAGCTATATATTGAGGAGCATAATGTCATTTGTTCAAGAAAATGATATTTCTGTTAAATGGGGGGAAGTCTTACCATGGATGAAATCTAGGAGAAGGAGAAGCTCATCAATAGCAAGCATAAAAAAGGTTGCGGTTGCGACAGCTATCTATTACATATGGAGAGCTAGAAACCAGATAATTTTCCAGCAGAAGATGGTCATGATAGAGGAATGCATAAACTCGGCTATTTTTGACATTAAAATCAAGTGCAGCTTTATACAGAAGCTTTGGGAAAATCAGAAAAACAGAGAATGGTGCTCTGCCATGTTCATAACACCAGAGTTTGTGAAAAAGTGCAAAGACTGAATGATCTTCTTGGGAGCTTATTTTCTTTGATAGTGTTATGTTTTCATAGTTTTTTTGAAAATTTTTTGAGGTTTTTTTTAGGCTTACACTTGGATGAGCCTTAAAATTCTGTACAGGGATAGTATGTACTTTACTGCAATTTTGGAAATGAAAGTTTTACTTACTTACCAAAAAATAAAAAATGATATGCAACCCACTGGTAGAGATCCCACCATTCTAGACGGCCATAACCGTCTAGGATGTAGCAACAAACCGTCTAAGATACATATCCTAGACGGTTGAACGTCTAGGATGCGCCGTCAGGGATAAATCCGTCTAGGATGCCTCATCCTAGACGGCACAACCGTCTAAAATACGCTTCGCAGACGGCTTTACATCCTAGACAGAATAGCCGTTATGGTAATTAGCCTAATTTAATTAACTAGGACTAGAGTAATTATTGACGCTAGGCTTATCAGAGTAATTATCATATTTAGGGTAATTAGGACTAGGTTTAGTAATTAATATTTCTCTTTTGGTTTAACAAGATAAAGTAATTAGTGTCTCAATAGATTAGGTTAGGCTCATATTAGAGTTATTATCCTAATTAGAAAAGATATGTAATTAGCGCTAGACTTTGCTAGGTTAGGGTTAGGCCCATGAATTAATGTTTAAATTTGGAATTAAAAAGATATGTAATTAGTGTTTCAATGATTAAGGGTAGGATTAGAGTAATTAGGGCTAGGTTTACTGATTTTAAATTAGTTTTAGAGGTAATTAATATTAGGTTTAGATTTCTGCAAGGATTAGTCAATTGTGTTTGATTAGGGTTAGATCTTGGTTAAGGATTAGTCCATTTAGGGTTAGGGTAATTAGGTAATTTAGCTAATTAAAATAATTAGGCTAGGTTTACTGATTTTAAATTAGTTTTATGGGTAATTAATATTAGGTTTAGATTTGCAAGGATTAGTCAATTGTGTTTGATTAGGGTTAGATCTTGTTAAGGATTAGTCCATTTAGGGTTAGGGTAATTAGGTAATTTAGCTAATTAAAATAATTAGGGCTAGGTTTACTGATTTTAAATTAGTTTTATGGGTAATTAATATTAGGTTTAGATTTCGAGTAAGGATTAGTCCATTTAGGGTTAGATTTCGGGTAAGGATTAGTCAATAGAGTTGATTAGGGTTAGATCTTAGTTGAGGATTACTCTATTTAGGGTTAAGAGTGATGATTAGGAGGTGGGTGGGTGGGGGAGTTTGAATATTTACCTTTTTTCAGATCTGACATAGAAGGAGAGAACGCCGATGAGATCGACCGAGCGAACGGCTTTGAGAACGGCGGCGGCGAACTTCGACGACCATAGACGGCAAACTTCGACGACTTTGACGATGACAAGCGGCGAACTTTGACGACTTCGACAAGCGGGTGAAGAAAGCTATGGTAAAAATCACGAGATCTGGTAAAAAATTGAAAAGAGGGGTAAAAACAGCGGGCGCTTTTCAACTTTCACCAAAAAGACCCGCCAGATTTTTAACATCCTAGATAGCTAAGCCATCTAGGATAGTGGGTTCCAGTTTTTATTTAAAATAAAACCGTCTAGAATATCATCCTAGATGGCAGATCCATCTAGAATACACATATTCTAGACGGTTTTTCTTAGACGGTTATAATCCATCTATGATATAACATCCTACACGGTTTTTCGTCCGTCTAGGATGTGCTGTCTAGGCCGATCGAATCTCCACTAGTGACCTAATCATCAAATACTAAATGCAGTTAGCCAGCTCACCTACGTGGTGGGTCTCACTATCGCAGAGGTAAGCTTGAAATCTCAAACTAAACTATTATAAAAGTTGATTTATGATTTTAGGAATTATAGGATTTTTATTGTCTCTTCTTTGAACGTGCTCTTGCATAATCTGAATGTCTTATTGATTTAGTTCTCTTTGAAATCTCAAGTTATTAAATTATTCAAGTTGATCTATAACTTTCAAGGAAAATCTGAAGTTGTGATTTGTCTATTCTTTGTACGCATGAAAAATTTTAGGTTAAAGAGAGATTGACTTCGTTCACATTCAATTTGGAAATTTTAGGTTGGTAATATTGCTTTTATCTGATAGAATCTTAAATACATAGATAGATCAATGAATTGATTATTTCTACATACATGATCAGCAAGGTTAGTGGTTAATGAATTTATTTATTATAGATTATACGTCTCTCTAAAAAATCACTCTCACTGTAGGCCCAATTTGTCTTCTCCTCCAAAGCTTTCATAAAATTTTCAGCTTTAAGATAATCGATTCTCGACCCTGATCCACGAATTCGAATATAGTTTCATAGTAAAATCCTTCTAATTGCAGACTCCAAGTCGTGAGATTTCTTGAAAAAGTTGTTCCATGAATTTAATACTACAATCGAGTACAAATACTTGAAAAGAGACATTTATTACAAAAGCATTGATTTTAATATTACAATCGAGTACAAATACCTAAAAAGTTATTTCATGAATTTAATACTACAATCGAGAGAAAAATGATGAGTTCAAATTTTTTACTTTTAATATCTCTTTTCTCGATATATTTGCAGCTATCAAAATTGCATTAAGTTGTAAATTGAAATGAAAGCTTCTCAATGTTATTTCTTTTTAATTTCGTTTAAGGGTGGACCTTTTGGAGAATCGATGCAATGTCCGATTTTACATCAAAGAGATAAATTGTATTTTTAAAAAATGCTTAATACATATGAGATTTTGCATGTGGGTTGGGTTAGGCTAGGTTTAGGTTTGGTTTGGGGTTTTATTTTTTCATACATATATTATTTTTATTTTAATATCTCTTATTTTAGATTTAATTGATTAATTAAAAATTACATATTCTTGTAAATTGATTGGGGTTTTCCATCTTTTTTTATAATTTAGTTCAGGGTTAAGCTTTTGGAGATCAATTTTAATCGACGAAAGCATTGATTTTAGTACTACAATCGAGTATAAATACCTAAAAAGATGTTACATAAATTTAATAGTACAATCAAGAAAAAATTGAGCAGGGCAACTTTTTATTTTAATATCTCTTTTCAGATATATTTGTAGCTATTAAAATTGCAGTAAGTTTTAAATTGAGACTAAAAGCTTTTACATGTTATTTTTCTTTTTAATTTTTTCAGGGTGAATCTTTTGTAGATCGATTTGAATCACAATTTCTAATTTTACATTGAAGAGGTAAATTATAGTTTTTTAAAATGCTTAATACATATGAGATTTTTGCGTCTGAGTTGGGTTGGGTTAGGTTTGGGTTGGGTTTGGGGTTTTATTTTTTGTATACATATATTAATTTTTTAATATCTATTTTTCAGATTTAATTGATTAATTAAAATTGCATATTGTTTTTAATTGATAGGATTTTACATCTTAAATAATTATGAAACAACTCTCCATAGTTGGACACATCAGTTTCTCTCTTCACAAATTTTTTCGACATGTGTCCCTTCTATCTACTGCTTATCTATTTCCAATTGCTATCTTAGATGTTGATATCAGTCAATGCCTTTGTTAAGAAAAAAGATCTGCAGACATGTAAAGCACCCGGAATTTTGGTACGTGATTTTTACCTATGAAAATATTAATTCAATTGCCAATTCGTGTATTGCCAAATATTTCAGTTACCAAAATTCAAGGATTTTAAATTAAAAAACAGAAGGAAAAGGTAATCTAGGTAAGTTTTGATTTTTAGTTAAACAATTTAGTAAATTTAGATACGTGATTTTTCACTGTGAAATATATTTTCAATTACCTATTCATGAATTGCCAAATATTTCAGTTACCAAAATTCTGAATTTTTACCCAGCATTTCATTTTTATACATAATTACAGGAATTAATTGTTAAAAATTGGATTTATTATCGCTTTAATCTTCAGTTAGCAAAATATATCATATGCAAATCTTTTCATGCCTAATTTTGAGTTACCAAAATTTTGATATCTTTGAAATTTAGAAAAATAAGGAAATGATATATTATAGGTAATTTTAACCAAGTTAATTAAAAATAAAAAGATTTAAAAGAATCAAACTAAACTGTTAAATAACAAATTAGGATTTTTTACCAAAATCGTTGAAAAATCATCATTAGCACATTATTGTTAATATTTTTCTATCTGATTTTCCAAATTTGACTAATTTACTGGAAACCATTATTTGAATAATTTTAAATTTCAAAAACTAGAGGGAAAATGTATGTTAGGTATGATATAACTAATTAATTGTATGAATCTTGCACAATCTATTTGATGTAATATCCAATTGAAATTTGAATACCTTATTTCATGTATTTTCCTTTAATCAACTGAGTAACCAGTCCTCTTCGATTATAACTGAATTATATACAGTATTAGAGTTTTTTAATCTAATTCAATTAAAATAAAAGAATACTTTGGTTCAAATAAATAGCTTTGTTATATTTTTAAAGATGGATTAGGCGAGTAATGGACTGGTGTTCTTCACTCGCATCCTCAATCTAGAGATATTAATGTAAATTATACCCATATTTTCTTTTAAAATCTTATTAACTAATTAATTAATGTAAGTTCAATTCAGTTTTGAAAGATCTAAGTTTTTTATATGTTTCAGTTAAAATAATATCTAATTGTTCCCCGTCACGCTGCCGTTGCCGTTCCCCTCGGCGTCCCAATCATAGCCTTCATTTTTCGCACCGACTTAGAGGTCAATAGGTACCGGTGGGCCCTAGGATCGATATTGACCGAGATTCTTGCAGTAATGATGGCGATGCTCAGAATGAATCTTGGACAATGCTATTGCTGGATGTGAGTGTTATTTTTGTGATGAGAATAATTGTGAACTTCAATTTTTCTTATGTTCTTTTTTGGGTAAAGATTGAGTGTTTCCCCTTGTATTTTGTTATATATGAAGAGACTTGATGGTATGATGGGTAGGTGAGTTCGTTTTGTTCCAAGATTGGTAGCTCCGTTATCAAATTTTAGGGTTAAATAACATTGAGTACTTTAAAGTTTCACATATTTTGCACTTATGGTTCTCCTCAATCCATAAACTATGATGAACCAAAGCCTAAAATCAAGTAATTTTTGGATTTAAATTGATTTATTTTGTATCTTTTACTTTAGCGTTATATCCATTGCTGATAAAAGTTTTGAACATTAGGGATTTCAGGTTAATTTACCCAAAGTCTTGATCTTTTGTCTTTGTTTTTGTTTTGGTTTTTTAAATTTTAGAGAAATAGGATTGTAATAGGTTGAGACCATTAAACAATCGAGGACGTTTAACTTTAAGTTGTCTTCTCTTGATCAACAAAGCAATTTATGAAAATTTAAAGATTGATTCTTGAAATTGTGAACCTTGAAATCTCTCTCAACCAGAGAACTAGCGGCTTGGTGCTATTTCTAATAGTGGAGGTCATGTTATTGGGTATGCAATTATTTTCATCTATTTATTTATATTTTGAGATTTTAGCATTCTCTAATAATACATAAGATCTATCATCGATATTTGTTATTCACCTAAGTATTTCATAATAATGGCATTTTCTAATTATTTTATTTGCCTCTATTATGTAGTGTTCTCAAGGTCGTGAGGTATATTTTATGAAACATTTATGTTCTTATTGATAGTACAATTATGTGAGTTCTTTCTCTAGATGTGTTCATTTCTTAACGTATTTTCTCTTTGTCAATATTTTATATTGGACAAACTCTCCAATTCTAATTAACAAGAAAATGACTTTATTTCCTTAGGATTGCAGTTTTGTTTTGTTTGTTCTTGATTCTGTTTCTTTTTTGTTTCAATTTTTAGAAGGTTTGGGTGAAGATTGAAGTAGTCATGGGGATCGAAGCGGCATCCTATGTGAGAAAGTGGATAGTTTGAAGATATATTTGATGGTGATGGATGGATGGTTGTGCTTAGGATTCTATTAAGAGGTAAAATATTTTTGTTCGACCATTTATTTTTATGCATTTCGAGTTTCGACATAATTTGCTTCTTTTCTTTGTGAATAATTACCAAATTATTATTGATTGTTTAGATCTATGATTACTAAAATTTATTGTCACATGTATTTTAAATTTACTTAATCATAATTATTTAAGATTCATACTTTTCCATCACATGTGATTCTAATATACTTTAAACGCTTCACTATGACTAAACTTTCCTCACTCTGCAATGATTTAACTTTCACCGTTCTGTATGATTAAACTTGGATTGCATCGCTATGATTAAACTTGCATCGCACCGCTATGACAAAAGGATTCAAACAGTACTGTGTAGAAATAGTACGGTGTAGAGAAGGTAGGTGGTGATAGAATTTGACGTGAATTTCAGTTCATAAATGATTGACCGGGGGACCCCGAGGAAGAATTTGATCATGAAACACATTTAGATCCTTAATTACATCCATGTTGACTTCTAATAGATTTTTTTTCTCCTATTTCGATTATTCATTCGACATGTAAAAAATGTTTTATTTGATGTTAAATTGTTAATACTTTTATATCTTATATTGTTATTTTTCTTTGCTTCTAAATATGAAATATACTTAGATTCTTAATGTTTAACATATAGTTGATGCAAATATTTTAACTCAAAAATATAACTGGAATGTTTATCCATGCTTCGAACAGGGAGGTATGCCCTTACCTTGAACATGAATGTATGTATATGGCTTTTGGAGATTATTTTCGTAAATGAGAGCTAGAAAAATGAAAGTAAGATGGGAAAATAGCATTAAGACCGTGCTTAGCACGGCTAAGTTACACTAATGTAAGCAACATCTAGGGTAGGACCAGTACATTAGAATATTGGAGATACTGTACTATACATTTTTCATTTGATCTCCAACACATACAACTCCCTCCTAAAATGACCTCTGTACCCTTGTCTCCCTCTATATAAACCATACACAATAAATCCACAAAATCATATCTCTCTCCATCAAAAACTTTTTACAACCCAAGGAGGAGAGAGAGAGAGAGAGAGAGAGAGAGAGAGAGAGAGAGAGAGCAATGGGAAGCCTCAAGGACCTCTCACTCACAACCTTCAACCCCTTAGACAGAAACTCCCTAAAATCCCACCTCCAACAAACCGTAGACCTCATCCTAGACTACTACAAATCCCTAGAAACCCTCCCCATCCTCCCCAACCTCGAACCCGGCTACCTCTCCCACCACCTCCCCTCCTCCCCTCCGGCGAACCCCTCCTCCTTCGCTTCCACCCTCGAAACCCTCCGCCACTCAGTCCTGCCGGGACTCACCAATTGGCAGAGCCCTAACTTCTTCGCATACTTTCCGGCCACCCTAAGCTCCGCCTCCATCGCCGGAGATTTAATCGCGTCGGCGGTGAACAATGTAGGGTTTAGTTGGGTGGCGTCTCCGGCGGCGGCGGAGGTGGAGGGGCTGGTGGTGGATTGGCTGGCTAAGATGTTGGGGTTGCCGGAGGAGTTTAGGGTTGAGGGTGGGGGTGGTGGAGTGACTCATGGGACGGCGAGCGAGTCCATATTGTGTACGATTGTGGCGGCGAGGGATGCGGCGGTGAGAGGGGGAGGTGGGAGGAGGATTGATG
The DNA here is from genome assembly GCA_012295165.1 of Asparagus setaceus. Classification (NCBI taxonomy): domain Eukaryota; kingdom Viridiplantae; phylum Streptophyta; class Magnoliopsida; order Asparagales; family Asparagaceae; genus Asparagus; species Asparagus setaceus. The sequence goes on along the minus strand of CM022701.1, from coordinate 98,600,671 downwards.
AGCTTGTGGCTTATGGTTCTGATCAGACGCATTCTACGTTCTACAAGGTTTGTGTCTGTCGACTGTGCGTACGTGGGGGTTTTAGGGTTTTAGGTCTTAAGACAAGACTTAATAATTAAGTGTAGCACGCGCGTGTGCATATGCAAAATTTGGTCGGTGATAGTTACGTGTCAAAAATGTTTTTCAAGTTGAAGTTTTCACTTTTGTACCTAGAGGAGTACTATAAATATTAGGACTGGTCCCGTAGAGTTTGTACTCTTAACAAAAATTTATCTGGTGTTTATAAGTGATACTGATTTGTCCTAAACCAAAAAAACTATATATTATTCTTATCAAATTTCCAAATTAATCTACCAATGATATTGCTCTGATTTTTCCCCTTGTTTATCATAGGTATGCAAAATCGCCGGGTTCAGTCCATCCAACATCCGATCAATCCCCACCAACTCCGACACCGACTTCTCCCTCAACCCAACCCTCCTCCTCCGGTCGATGCGGGCCGACGCGTCCGCCGGGCTGGTCCCCACCTACGTCTGCGCCACCGTGGGGACCACCTCCTCCAACGCTGTGGACCCCGTGGGCGCCATCGCTGACGTGGCGAAAGAATTCGGGGCCTGGGTCCACGTGGACGCTGCCTACGCGGGCAGCGCCAGAGTCTGCCCGGAGTTCCGGCAGTACTTCAGTGGACTGGAGAAGGCGGACTCGGTGAGCATGAGTCCGCACAAGTGGCTGTTGACTTGTCTCGACTGTACTTGCCTTTGGGTCCGAGATAGGATGAGATTGGTTGAGTCGCTTGGGACTGACCCGGAGTATTTGAAGAACAAACAGACTGAGTCGGGGTCGGTTGTGGATTTCAAAGATTTACAGGTATGTGACATGAAAACGCAAATCTTAATTATCAGAACAATTCATATGCGATCGAGTCGTTTTGATCCAAACAAGAAGCAGCGAAAGCCCCTAAAGTGTTCCTCTAGCATTAGAACCCCCACAACTTTAGACGATTATGAGAAAACCCCCTTAACTTTGAGATTTTATCAGAAAACCCCTATAAATTAGGGGGTTTTCTGATAAAATCTCAAAGTTAGAGGAGGGTACTTTTTTGATAACCCCTAAACTTAAGGGGGGTTTTCTAATAATCATCTAAAGTTAAGGGGCTTTTTATGATATTTAGCCTTTACTTTGTGGAGTTTTTATTTTTATTTTTATTTTTATAATATTTTTTGGGAACAGAATGGCATGCTTTTATGTAGACTGTTCTGTTAGAACTTGTCTACGGACAAAATACCCTCCAAATGAAGTATAAAGAAATAGCTATTATTGCATTATCATCACATAACATGTCAACCTAACAAAAAATTATGACCTGTGGAGTTCAAAAAAGTGTAATTTTGTTTGATATATATTTTTGAATATTTTCTTGATAACTCACATGATGCAATTTAGAAGCATTATAAGATTTTGTTAAACAACTCTAGCTAGACCTAATTTGATCAGCAGCAAAGAGAGAGGTTATGGACCGGGGATAAAAAATAGAGGAATTTTATTTTAGAAATTTTTTTTTTGGATAAATCACATTAGAATTGAACCCAAGATTGTGAGAGCCATATTGAAACATTCCAACCGTTCAGATTACTGGTTGTGAGTTAGAACTCATTATTATTGTCTGGATCAATATTTAGTTTATGTGCATAATAATTACGGTTGTCTCATGCATCTATAATCGTAATTATTATCATCAAAATAATAATTTTCAACAGATTGGCTGTGGCCGTCCATTTCGAGCACTCAAGCTCTTCATGGTGATCCAGACCTACGGCAGCACGTGTCTCCAAGCACACATCCGCTCCGACGTGGACATGGCCCACAAGTTCGAGAAGCTAGTTCGCTCCGACAGCCGATTCGAGCTGGTGGTCCCCAGGCGATTCGCTCTCGTCTGCTTCCGCCTCGCGCCACGTGGCGACGAGTCAGAGGCGGAGACCGACGCGGCGAACCGCAGGCTGCTGCAGCTGATCAACGCGAGCGGGCCCGCCTACATGACCCACACGGTTTTGGGCGGGAAATACGTGATTAGGTTTGCGGTGGGGTCCACTCTCACGGAGGAACGACACGTGGACGCTGCATGGGACCTCATCCAAGAGAAGGCTGATGAGGTGATGAGGGACTAGCTGTTGGTCAGTCACACCCCAGAGAGACAGAGAATACAATAATAAATTTATTGAAGTGTTTATTGCATATATAGAGTGCATGATTGTTAGAAACAATGAGAAAGTTTCTTTAGCTTGCTCCTCACTTGTGAGTTGTGAATGTCCGAAATAAAATTTAATAAGAGGTATCTAAAGCATATTGTGTGGAAAAAGTATCAAGTACATCCAGGTTCAGATATAAAATGTGCACAAATGAATATCAACTATTGAATCGTGAAATTTCAGCTAGAATTCGTGTACAGATTCAAGATCCAAGAGTTTCATATTCTTTGAGTGTATATTAATATCATGGACTATCCTCACCGGATACCTTTCTATGTATATATGTTGCTAGATCCGAGGTTCAAAAATTAGTCATAAAGTATCATTGCATAAAAACAGCCTGAGAACATGTAAATGTTTCAGAGAATGTTACACCAAATAAGTTGCGCTCCAGGACATGAAGTTACAACAAAAAAGTTTGAGGGTTAGAAGGTGGAAATATATACCCTATTACACTTAAGCTGCGTCATCTTCAATTAATGTGTCATGTGCTCACATTTGACAGGTGTTACTTGAGGGGTTAAAATAAAAAATCATCTAGAAGTTTAGTGGAATTAAAGAAGTTCAGGAATTATACGCAAAACCCTTCAGAGTCTAGGCCAATGGGGCTATTCAAGAATAGGGCCAAAGTTAAAAGGAGGTTTTGTGAAGTTTACCCTTTAAATAAGATATCCGAGGCTAAATATGCAAAGAAAAGATGATGAAAGAAAACAATTTTGGGTAAGATGAAGTTTTTGAGCTTGACTAAGTTTGAATTGAAACTTTAAAGGCATTTAGTTGATTGGTAGCTACTTCTTTTATTAATTACGTGGTGTCACTGACATGCAAATATATATATTTTTCAGGCAGGATCCATTAAATTCTCCTTCAGGCCAGGAAAAAAACTGCCCCGTCAACTATCAAAACGGTTGAGACTTCATTTTCCACCAAATATCGTGAATCTTTAAATACGACACGAGTTCTATACGTTCAAGATTGAATAATGCTTACTACAACATAAACTAGTTACATTACCAACAGTACAGGCAGCGTTTACTTTCAGCTAGGATTAGGATTGGGATTAATAAACCTAGGATTAGAGGTTAATTTTATGTTTACTTGATCATGGGATATTAGGATTGATCTGGGATTAGGATCTAAATTAGATACCCAAAATTGGTACAAACGAATACCCAACCCACCCCAGGTACTAGCTAATCCTAATATATATTTCGGTTTTGTTTTTTTACCGTTTTCTTTTCATTTCTTTTCTGTGAATATTTTGTTTCTTTTTGTGAGATTTTTCTGGCATCTTGATGTGGGAAAGAATAAGAAAAAGATTTCTATTTGATTTCTAATGCTCTATGTATAAGATGACTAAAGTCACCTAAAATATAGTGTGATATTTTATTGTCACAAAATAACGCAGCGCGGAAGTGATAAACCTCGGAGTCCACCAAGGGGTGCTCTCTGAATCCACAAAGAACGATCTTCGAATCCACGAAGAAAATATAATAAGAGAAATTTATTGATAAAAAGATATGCCTCTAGGGTTTACAAGACTCTACTTAAATAGAAAATAAACAAGACTCCTACTATGACCCGAACTTTGCCAAAAATAAAAATAAGAAAACTCTCCTTAAAAGGCTCCCTATGATCGGGAAAGTAAATCGGTCAAATTTAGAATCAAACCGGATTTGCTTCCTAATCAAGACAGACTCCTAAAACATTACCTAAAATAGTAAAAAACTGACAAAAACTCTGATATCTCCCAATCCGGAGGGAATTTGGCAAAACGGACAGTGGCCAACCAAACTTTGATTGGTTTGGTTGACTCGCCTGGGAAAAATACGCAATTTACATACATAATTCGTCCAATTCGACGCACGGTTTGAGAGATATGACCGTTCTTCGTTGTAAATTATTTTCCTCGCCGCCGTTTGGGCTTGTGACGGTCCCGCTTCTCCATAAATATATCCATAGTGTGTTCTACAACACAAAAATACAAGTTGTGCAGTTCTCTCTCTAAGTTAATATACCCGTTCAAAGACACGAAGGGGCAAAAGGAAAAACTTATTAATGTTAGGTGTTGAAAATTTTGAACTTTCCGTCAAGTATTGTGAAGATCTTCTTTTTATTGATCTACTGTCCTTATCAAGTGAAAATTAATGATGCCTGTTCAATGGAATGAGGATAATTAAAGGGTCTAATAAATATGTTTGGTAGCTTCTTTTTAGTATCTGATTGAGTATTTCCATTTGGTTAATACTAGTATATATCCTACTTCACCTAATTTTGTAAGAATGGGCAAGGATATAACACCTGTGCATGCATTCCTCGTACTCTGCTGTTATAAAACTCATTGTTTAACGCATTGTTATAAACTACTCTTGTTTATTCCTTCCCATCTGTTTTAAGATAGCACGGATTGGTTGTGATAATGTGAAAACAAATCTCTAAGTAATCTGATGACTTGGCTAGTCATCATCATGAAACAATGAAGCAAATCATTTTTTTCGAGGAGCACAATTGAAAATCCTCAGAGGAAACTTCTTAAGCGAAATCTTGTAGATTAAATTTAGACCTTACCCTTAGGTTTTTTTTATAAAGGTTTTATTCAACGGCCATCTGATTGTCGTCAACAAAATAAAAATTACATATAAGATTTTTATTTTATTTTATTTTTTGGTTATATGTACAGAGGAGACGGCTGTAATCACTGATGAATATTGCTTAGCATTTGCATATTAGCTGTAACTAGTTTTACTATTTTGATCCTTGCATCTTCTGCAGGTTTCTGTCTGGCAACTAATTGACAATTTCCATTAAATTAATTAATTTATGTCTGTCATACTTTGTGTTCTCACTGGAAATGTTATAGATGATGGGGATGAGACTTTCTTTGGTCTTTGTATTCATCGTTTGTGCATGAATTCATTGAGACCTGATAATTTATGCTCTTAACAGAATGAAAGATTAAATTACTAGTGAATGAATTTTCCCATCTGTTTTAAGATGCATAGATCATAGCTAGATGAAGTAAGCCTTCCGTTAATTTTATATTAAGAGTAGTCAAAGTACATTGCAAATTTTTATTACCAACAACATGCAAACATACACACAATGTCTGCTTATTTAAACCCAACACAGGGAAAACATATTGAGATCACGCACATTTTCCAACAGTTCTAGTTATTAATTGTCCATCCAAAACTGAGCTTTGAGCCAGTCCACTAACTCTTATCAATCTGGAATGCCTTGGCTAGAACAGCATCAGAAATAGGAGGCTTTGCTTCGAAAACTGCATTAGTTATCGTGATCGCACCTGGGTTCTGCAGGCTACTAAGTCTTGCAACCGCTATAGCATTCGTGTAATCAGTGTTAAAACTGAAAGTGAATGAGTCCTTGAGGGAACACGAACACGAACACATCACCCTTGTTGAGGACTTTAGTGAGGAGTTTGTTATCAAGGTTTGACGTGCACAAATCCGATATATAGCGTTCCTTCTAGCACTGTTAGGATCTCGGCTGCATCGTATACATATTGTGAATATTAGCGTCATATTTGAATGAGTTGTTACCACTTTGTTATCTGTTTCTACTTGCATGTGGGGCTTATTTTCACTTATGAGTGAAGAAGTTGTTGACCCATTACATGTTGGGTAATGTTTGTCTAATGGATGCTTGTTGTAGGTTACAACAGTGAGGAAGTGATATTTTATTGTCACAAAATAACGCAGCGCGGAAGTGATAAACCTCGGAGTCCACCAAGGGGTGCTCTCTGAATCCACAAAGAACGATCTTCGAATCCACGAAGAAAATATAATAAGAGAAATTTATTGATAAAAAGATATGCCTCTAGGGTTTACAAGACTCTACTTAAATAGAAAATAAACAAGACTCCTACTATGACCCGAACTTTGCCAAAAATAAAAATAAGAAAACTCTCCTTAAAAGGCTCCCTATGATCGGGAAAGTAAATCGGTCAAATTTAGAATCAAACCGGATTTGCTTCCTAATCAAGACAGACTCCTAAAACATTACCTAAAATAGTAAAAAACTGACAAAAACTCTGATATCTCCCAATCCGGAGGGAATTTGGCAAAACGGACAGTGGCCAACCAAACTTTGATTGGTTTGGTTGACTCCGTCTGGGAAAAATACGCAATTTACATACATAATTCGTCCAATTCTGACGTACGGTTTGAGAGATATGACCCGTTCTTCGTTGTAAATTATTTTCCTCGCCCGGGCCAGCGTTTGGGCTTGTGACGGTCCCGTTTCTCCATAAATATATCCGCAGTGTGTTCTACAACACAAAAATACAAGTTGTGCAGTTCTCTCTCTAAGTTAATATACCCGTTCAAAGACACGAAGGGGCAAAAGGAAAAACTTATTAATGTTAGGTGTTGAAAATTTTGAACTTTCCGTCAAGTATTGTGAAGATCTTCTTTTTATTGATCTACTGTCCTTATCAAGTGAAAATTAATGATGCCTGTTCAATGGAATGAGGATAATTAATTAAAGGGTCTAATAAATATGTTTGGTAGCTTCTTTTTAGTATCTGATTGAGTATTTCCATTTGGTTAATACTAGTATATATCCTACTTCACCTAATTTTGTAAGAATGGGCAAGGATATAACACCTGTGCATGCATTCCTCGTACTCTGCTGTTATAAAACTCATTGTTTAACGCATTGTTATAAACTACTCTTGTTTATTCCTTCCCATCTGTTTTAAGATAGCACGGATTGGTTGTGATAATGTGAAAACAAATCTCTAAGTAATCTGATGACTTGGCTAGTCATCATCATGAAACAATGAAGCAAATCATTTTTTCGAGGAGCACAATTGAAAATCCTCAGAGGAAACTTCTTAAGCGAAATCTTGTAGATTAAATTTAGACCTTACCCTTAGGTTTTTTTATAAAGGTTTTATTCAACGGCCATCTGATTGTCGTCAACAAAATAAAAATTACATATAAGATTTTTATTTTATTTTATTTTTTGGTTATATGTACAGAGGAGACGGCTGTAATCACTGATGAATATTGCTTAGCATTTGCATATTAGCTGTAACTAGTTTTACTATTTTGATCCTTGCATCTTCTGCAGGTTTCTGTCTGGCAACTAATTGACAATTTCCATTAAATTAATTAATTTATGTCTGTCATACTTTGTGTTCTCACTGGAAATGTTATAGATGATGGGGATGAGACTTTCTTTTGGTCTTTGTATTCATCGTTTGTGCATGAATTCATTGAGACCTGATAATTTATGCTCTTAACAGAATGAAAGATTAAATTACTAGTGAATGAATTTTCCCATCTGTTTTAAGATGCATAGATCATAGCTAGATGAAGTAAGCCTTCCGTTAATTTTATATTAAGAGTAGTCAAAGTACATTGCAAATTTTTATTACCAACAACATGCAAACATACACACAATGTCTGCTTATTTAAACCCAACACAGGGAAAACATATTGAGATCACGCACATTTTCCAACAGTTCTAGTTATTAATTGTCCATCCAAAACTGAGCTTTGAGCCAGTCCACTAACTCTCATCAATCTGGAATGCCTTGGCTAGAACAGCATCAGAAATAGGAGGCTTTGCTTCGAAAACTGCATTAGTTATCGTGATCGCACCTGGGTTCTGCAGGCTACTAAGTCTTGCAACCGCTATAGCATTCGTGTAACCAGTGTTAAAACTGAAAGTGAACGAGTCCTTGAGGGAACACGAACACGAACACATCACCCTTGTTGAGAACTTTAGTGAAGAGTTTGTTATCAAGGTTTGACGTGCACAAATCCGATATATAGCGTTCCTTCTAGCACTGTTAGGATCTCGGCTGCATCGTATACATATTGTGAATATTAGCGTCATATTTGAATGAGTTGTTACCACTTTGTTATCTGTTTCTACTTGCATGTGGGGCTTATTTTCACTTATGAGTGAAGAACTTGTTGACCCATTACATGTTGGGTAATGTTTGTCTAATGGATGCTTGTTGTAGGTTACAACAGTGAGGAATGCATTGGCATATGCAACCCACAAATTTTTTCAGGAAAATGGGTTTGTTTGGATTTCAAGCCCAATTATTACCGCTTCAGATTGTGTCTTTATAAGGTTGCTTACTTTATAAGATTGTTTTATCTTAAGTTTGCCGACACGTGCCACTAGAGATATTATGCATATTGTTTGGTTCCTAAAACATTACAATTTTGCAAAGTAGCTATAACTGTTTGTTTTCTTTTAAGTACAGTGTTTACAACTGTAGGTTTCAGATTGTTTTTTTCACAGATATGATCATTAATACACTGCCATTATGAAAGAAAAATTTACGGTAGTACTGAAACAACTAACAAGTGTAATTTTAATTATTTCTTCATCTAGAGATCAAGTCCTTCTAAAAGTTGTGTTTCTTTTCATATGAGAATATTCGAATTAGTTATTTCCTAGTTCCAGGTATATTGGATTCATGCCCCGGTGGATCTACATGCAAATCCAAATTAGCTCACATACATCTCAAGAGTGTGATAAGCTAGACCAAACTTGCACAGACACCGTCATATTCATGTCTTGGTATACAGATTACAGATTAGTCTTACAGTAAATAATAATTCATTTGAATGAGCAATGTTTTTGAGGAGGTTGAGAGGGAGGAGGAATTTGTGAGGATGTTATTGGGTGGAGAGCTAAACTGAGGAGACTTTGGAAGATATTACTTGATGGTTAATGTCAGTTGTAAAAGTGTTGTAGTTTGTGTACATGTGAATGTTGCAATCATATGCATCTCGTGTTTTATATATTTGCTTATTTACAATTCTTTTTTTGATGTTGGAAAATAATTGTACCTACAGCTCATATGTATTTGTGATACTGTGTTTTAGATTCAAGGGCTTCAATGAAATTTTTTCATCGATGAAGATAAGTAAATTGCTGCTTGAATATTTGTAATCGAGTCATTTCCATAACAATAAGCACTAGTGATGTTCAATAGGTACATTGATTTGAAGCTGAGGTAATTATGATTTCGATGCTCTAAGCTACCAACTTCCTTTTGTAGCCTATTGTTCTATTCAGCTAATTTCTGGATTTGGAAATGTATCATTTTTTGGAAAAACTTGTAACCTCTTGTTCTCTTCAGTTAACTTCTTTAATTGTACATAGTAAATTATTCCAACTTACTTTCGAAGCCATGCAAGTTCGGAAACTTGTGCGTAACATGCAGCTTAGTCCTGTATTCAGAAAAAAAAATATAAAACTATTAACAGTTGACAAAATTGAAAATTTGATCGACCAGTTGAAAAAAGTAAAATAATGGGAGAGAAGTTTTTAGTCCTAGGGATATCCAGACCGTTTACTTCAAAATGGTGGTGGGATTGGGACAAGAGGTGGGATTAGGATTAGGCGAAGTAAACATGGGATGGAATAGTTAGTCCCAATCCTACCTAATCCCAATCCCACCTCTTGTCCTAATCTCATTACCACTGTAAAGTAAACTCTCTTGTCCTAATCTCGCTACCATCGTGAAATCTCACTACCATCGTGAAATCTCACTACCATCGTGAAGTAAACGCTCTTGTCCTAATCTCACTACCATTGTGAAGTAAACGCTGCCTATACGTATGTGTGACCTTCACACACAATGCAAACATATAATTCTTGCAACAAACAAAAAAAATCGTTAGGTACATGATCTTGTCAATATCTAAACTGCTCCAATTACTAGGAGAGTATAAGTAGGCAAAAACTCTTGCGTAAATCAAATGTATCAGATATTCTAATAAAACATACCCTCTGCTTGTTCTCCATCGACAACTTGCACTCTTAATTTCAATAATGAAACAAAACAACACATCCTCACGAATACCACAGATATCAACATCAAAGATATAAGAAACATCCACAAGAGTCTATTATAGGCGATCTTACTTCAAAATCAAAGCACAACAGGTGTAAAATCCACGAACTCTTTCATTTATGGTGAGAATGCAACAGCTACTGTCTGCAACAAATTACAGTCAATCACAACAAGCAGCATGAAATCAGATGCACAAAAAACACAAATGACATCCTGCTATTTCAAAGCAATTGGTATGTTAATATGGAACCGTTCTAAGTTTGTGGCGTCATCAATTGCTTCTTCTTGTTCTTCTTTTTGTAACTATTAGATGTCCATCCTCTCAAAGAAGTAGAGGTAGCCCATGTCCTTTGGCGGGTCGATGGATGCACCAACTTTGCTGTCGTTGAAGATTACCCATCTCTCGTTCTTGAGGATGTGGGCGACGTAGTGGCCACAGTGAGTCGAGGTGCCCATGTGGCTCACAAACCCCTTGAGCCTGTATTCTGCGGTGCAAAAGGGTACGTTAATTTACTGGTAAAGACTAAACTATAAGAAATCGTATTGATATTTACCAAACACGCATAAACTATTAACAACTTCGGAAGTTAAGCAATAATTATACTAATCAATGAAAAACAAACTTTGGATTTTCCCCCTCCCCCATCCCTAGTAGAGTTTTAAGGAACTTGCAAAAACTTTGCTCCCTTTAATGTAACAGGTGGCATTTGAGTATTACAGAAACAGAAACTGATTATTTTATACATATGGATGTTGTTTGCCTTAAGTATGCTCTTGGAAGCTAAAGGGGAACTCAATGGATGCAAGAGCATAACCCCATTTATCTACCAGCGTTTTGAGGTAATATGCAAAAAGTTCCCCACATATGATTATTTATAAGGTTCCCCCCCTCAAAACCACCTTTAAAATAGGATCATAGAAACTATCTTTAAAATAGGATCATTCTATAGAAACCACATTTGAGTGTTAATTAATACATAAACCATCTTTAAAGAGGCTTCGTGGCGCAATCAACCACCATGATCTACTTTCTAGTCAAATTTCCCAGAGGTCAAAATTCACGAATTTATGAGCTACAACCCTTAATTTTTGGCCCTTTTTTACTGGTTTCGACACATGAGCAAAGATTTAAGTGGATGCAAAAATTCACGATTTTATGAGGTAAAACCCACAATTTTTTGTCATATTTAGTTGTTTCGACCAGTTAGCAAATAAATTTGAGGTAAAACTTCGTGTTTTCGCGAGCTATAACCCATAATTTTTAGTTATTTTTAGTCGTTTGGATCCTCCAGGAGAAAAAAATTCCCGAATGCCAAAATTCACGATTTCATGAGCTATAACCCACCATTTTTGACAATTTTTAGTGGATTCATCTCGTTGGCAAATAATATTGTGGAGGCAAAAATTCAAGATTTCATAAGCTATAACACATTTTTTTAGCCATTTTTATTGGTTTCCACCGGTTGGCAAATAATTTGGCAGACGCCAAAATTCACAAGTTAATGAGCTATAACCCACAATTTGGTTCCATTTTCAGTGGTTTCGACCCATTGACAAGTAATTTCACGGAGGCAAAATTTTAAGAATTTATGAGCTTTAACCCATGATTTTTAGCCATTTTTGGTAATTTCGACTCGTTGGGAAATAATTTCGCGGAGCCCGAAATACATGATTTCACGAGCTATAACCAGTGATTTTTTGTCATATTTAGTTTTTTTGACTAGTGGGCAAATAATTTTGCGAAGGCAAAAATTTATGATTTCATGAGCTATAACGCATGATTTTTACCACATTTAGTTGTTTCGACCGGTTGGCAAATAATTACATGGAGGTAAAATTCACGATTTCATGAGCTATAACCCATGATTTTAAACCATTTTTAGTGGTTTCGACTAGTTAGTAAATAATTTTGCGGTGGCCAAAATTCACGACCTCGTGAGCTATCACCCACTATTTTTAGCCATATTTAGTTGTTTCGACCGGTTGGCAAATAATTTGGCAGACGCCAAAATTCACAAGTTAATGAGCTATAACCCACAATTTGGTTCCATTTTCAGTGGTTTCGACCCATTGACAAGTAATTTCACGGAGGCAAAATTTTAAGAATTTATGAGCTTTAACCCATGATTTTTAGCCATTTTTGGTAATTTCGACTCGTTGGGAAATAATTTCGCGGAGCCCGAAATACATGATTTCACGAGCTATAACCAGTGATTTTTTGTCATATTTAGTTTTTTTGACTAGTGGGCAAATAATTTTGCGAAGGCAAAAATTTATGATTTCATGAGCTATAACGCATGATTTTTTACCACATTTAGTTGTTTCGACCAGTTGGCAAATAATTACATGGAGGTAAAAATTCACGATTTTATGAGCTATAACCCATGATTTTAAACCATTTTTAGTGGTTTAGACCCGTTAGCATACAATTTGCGGAGGCAAAAATTCATAATTTTTGTGGCTATAACCCATGATTTTTTACCACATTCAGTTGTTTCGATCAGTTGGCAAATAATTACACGGAGGCAAAAATTCACAATTTTATGAGCTATAACCCATGATTTTTTACCATTGTTAGTGGTTTGGACCCGTTAGCATAGAATTTTGTGGAGGCAAAACTTCATGATTTTTGTGGTTATAACCCATGATTTTTTACCACATTTAGTTGTTTCGACCAGTTGACAAATAATTACCCGGAGGCCAAAATTCACTATTTAATGAGCCATAACCCACGATATTGGGCCATCTCTAGTAGTTTGGACCCGTTGCCAAATAATTTCGCGAATGCAAAATTTTCCAATTTTATCAGCTACAATGCACGATTTTGCTGTTTTTAGTGGTTTCGACTAGTTAGTAAATAATTTTGCGGTGGCCAAAATTCACGACCTCGTGAGCTATCACCCACTATTTTTAGCCATATTTAGTTGTTTTGATAAGTTGGCAAATAATTTCTTGGAAGCTAAAGGGGAACTCAATGGATGCAAGAGCATAACCCCATTTATCTACCAGGGTTTTGAGGTAATATGCAAAGTTCCCCCATATGATTAATATATAGGGTTCCCCCCACCCCGAAACCATCTTTAAAATAGGATCATAGAAACCACCTTTAAGAAAGGATCATTCTATAGAAACCACTTTTGAGTGTCAATTAATACATAAACCATCTTTAAAGGGGCTTCGTGGCGCAATCAACCACCATGATCCACTTTACAATCAAATTTTCTCCCCAAAAATAACCTTGAAAAATTCACATTGAATGCATGTGACTCATTGGCGTTTGTGGTTAGCATACAAGCCATGTGCCTTTAATGCGCGTTTTACAACGGTATTTTCAGAAGTTCAGGGAAATTTTGATTGGCAAGCGGGTCAAAATTGTTGATTGCACCAAAAAGCCCCTTTTAAAGATGGTTTATGTATTAACAGACAATCCAAGGTGGTTTCCATAGAGTGACCGTATTTTAAAGGTGGTTTCAAGTATAATTAAAAACATAATTCATATTCGACTAATGACTACAATAAGAAGCAAGCAAACTATTCATACATTCTATTGTTCTATGATCTAACATCCTGTTGTAGACAGTGACAAATCTCAACCATTAAAAAAATAGAAACATCCTCATGACTATTACAGACGCTTATTTGCAATCACACCACAATAGCCTACAATAAGAGTCTCAAATAGTATGATCTTACATCCTCATCGACTCAGGGGAGATCACAGTGAAAGGTCGAGTCTCCAGTTGGAAGGTTCCACATGTGTTTTTTGACTGCTAATGGTATGAGTTATCCTAAACTAATTGCAGCGGTGTGTGTGTTGGTGAATGGGTGCCTTTAATTTGTTTTGGGGCGTTCAACTAAAATTTTGTTCAAACTCATCGCACAATATAAGAGCCTCCCTAATAGATGATCTGCATTCCACACCATTCATCTCAACGAGCACTCTATAAGTAAATATTCAAAGAGATCTGTATTGCTTGAAACGTTTCAGATTCATTATTGAATGATCACAAGATGATGATGGTGATGATTATTGTTATCATTATTATCATGATCATCATTTTTTTTAAAAAATTTGGTGATGACCCAGCCTGAAAATGAACTAAAAGACCATGGAAGCCATATTGCAACCTCCCAACCGTCCGGGTCACCCGCGGTGGGCAAGATGAATTGATTTTAACTAAAAGAAAAGGGACTAAATATTGTGTTTTTAACAGCTTATAAGCCTATGCTTCAAAGTTCAAAGAGTAACTTCTGTCATATATACACATACACCTACTGGAGTGATCCACCATGCAGCTTCATATAACATATACATACTTACCCCACATACACACATCCAGGTAACTCCATAAATAAACCACTGTCAGAACGATAAGAAAACTACTATAGCATGTAGAATGCAAACTTCAACAACTATTAGTCTCATAGACTCTACATGGTCAAGGAAACTTACTGCCACTTCCATCAGGCACTCCTTGATCACCTGCTACCGTGCTACTTGATGTGCCATCTGTGTCCATCGAGCTGGAAGCATCAGGATGATTAAATATCCAGTCTGTAGCTTTCTCAATATTCCCGCTCTACAAGATTTTTAAGCAATACAATTGAATCATTTCCAGCTAAGAAAAGCAAGTCAAGAAATCCTGAAGCATCAGGTGATACAACAGAAAAAGGATGCATCTCATGAATGTTCAGAAAGAAAATTGCATCTCATGAGCATATATCACAACCACAATATCAGGAAATATACCGAGGCTTTCAATGCTTTCCGAGCAACATCCTCTTGAAATCCAAATGAAATTAAAGTTTCAATACTTGCTTCATCTATGGGAAAAGAGTCCGTTGTTCGAGAGTCATTAGTTATAGGATCATCTATGTCTGCAAAGAGTTGCACAAAATAACCTCAAAAGAACTTTCTATGTAATATTATCCAAGTCAACACTTCACAGATTCCAAATCAACATTAAACTAGAAAATATGTTTCCATACCTGGATCATCCATGTGAGAGAGCAACCAAGTCATTGCTTCCTCAACTCCCGTGTTTGAGGTATTAATAGCAGCTTTTTGACAATGGAGATAATTAAACCCCATGCCTGCAAGCTTTGAAACAATATCTTCACTTGGAACAATATTGGTAGGTTCCTGCTTCTCACCCCCAGGACCTGCTAATATGACAACGATTTCAAGGTTCTCAGGATAAGTAACAACAGAGCAAGGTTAACAATATTAAAAACTTTTCCATTACCCTTCATTAACACACACAGAACTTACACAAACACCTAGCATTAAGTACCTGTTTCCGGGAGCAGTTCTTCCCCTGACTGAACCCCTTTGCTGCGCATGTGACTGATATCAATAACATCAGGAACATCTATATACACATCTGAAACACACATGACAAAAACACATGCACAGTTTCATTAGGACAATAAAGTGCTTAATACAATCAAGATACTTCCAAGGACATACTCAACCCCTCAAGGAACATGGAAATAGGAAAAATTACCAAGTTTTTTGGGGACCCATCCCTCCTCCATCACGAACTTGCGCATATGCAGTACTAAATAATCTGGGAATGTAGTCAAACCAGCAGTTCTGCAATCCAATAAAATGAAATTTTGGGTTCTTGGATAAATGCTAAGAAGATTCTATTATGTCATACTACCATACATCGTTGCTGCATTAACTCCTTTTCTCCACCTTTTAAAGAAAAATATGATGGGGAGGGCATATAAAGCATAGCTCAGAACTAGAATTATTGCAATCTTTTAGCCTATGTTCATCCATTCAGTCAAAAATCAACCACACATACAGATCATCAGTAAATTAAAAAAAATATGCAACAAGGAACGGCAACAAATCCCTAAATGGAAAATAGTGATACCTAATAGCATAATGACATAACTTAAAAGAAAACTATAGCATAGTGTATTCAGGACAGCACCAATCTTAGCTACAGAATTTCTGGCTCTGCATCAGTTCTCAACGATATAGACCTTATGGGAAATCCTTTAGGGTGTAATTATTAATCCTTTTCTACTATATAGATAATCAAATGTAATCGGTCAAGAAAATCTTCCAGCCTCAATTTTTCGTGCAACGCAAACAAAGAAGATCAGCAATAAGAGTTGTCGTTTAAAGTGGAGATGCCGTGTGCCCGAGTCCTGGAGCAGCAACCACATGCGTGGAACCTATTCCTCAGAAAGAATATTTCTAAAAAGAACAAAGGAGTAAGAAGTAATAATCTGACTAGAATTTTCACCAGTTCTCGATGAAATAAATCAGTCAAAAACTAACATAATGCAGCTAAACTCAATTATTAATTTGATGTTCATTGTAATAAAGAAAAGCAGCACACATCATCTCATATGAACTGGCAAGGAACAAATTAAAAGAATACAATACATAAACTGAGGCTAGAGGGGAAAATTATATTTTAATACCATTTTCTTATGTACAATCAATGACTTACTTCATTGCTGTGGTCTTGGAATTTAATGCTGTACTGTAAAAATCATGCACCTCCTCAGGAGCCGAAAAACTTGCTAGACATGCTTCCAGAGGCACTCTTGGCCGTACAATTTCATCATTAGCTCTGAGAGAAAAGCTTACTGAGGATATAGTCCATAGTTGGAAGACAGTTTTCAATACAAAAATGATCTGTAACTTACACTTCCTTGCCTTCCAATTTCTTTGTTGCCTTCAGCTTGTTAAATTCTTCAACCTGCTCTGAATTATGGAAATATAGATCATTAATAGGAGTTCAAGCATGAAAAACAGCCATATTTAGGCTTGTCAAGGAAAAACCTTTATTTGTCGCTTCATGAAGTGGTATATTCAAAGAAAGAATGTAGTCTGCTCTCTTATTGTAAGCAACTTTTCCAGATGGACATTGCAGACGCTCTTCAATAAAGAACTTGAAACTTCTTGAGGGGTCTAATTCAATTGCTCCAGTATTGACCCGTTCAACTTGGTCAATGAGATGCAAGAAAAACTCCAATGCATCCTAAAAATAACTTGTTGAATAAACACATTTATGCTGGATAAACATATATTTAATAGTGATTTTTGAAGGCATATACAGAGATGCACTGTGAAAATAATTATGTAAACTATAGAACGAAAGAGAGTGTTAGGCTTATGGGCTAACAAACAACATGATCAGATACCTATGAAATTAGGATTATACGAAAAACTTGACACCCATTATTCAGAATAAATCAAATCAAACCTGGCATGGGATTTAAATTTCATCAATCTAAAGTGAAATTACCTGTTGTCTCATACTTGAAAACTCAGGATGACTGGCAGCAATAACTGATTTGAACATACGAGGTGGTATGCCTTCCTGTTTCTGAAATGGAACACATAAAAATTTATATAAATCTGCAAAATAATGAAACTGACAAGACTATTAACATGCGGGAGTTGTGACAAAAAATTTACAAGAAACTTCGACTGTAATTGTGGCATTAATTGCAACAAAACATTTATGGATAGAAAATATAGCATGGGAGCTCAAAGAACTTTAAGATCTATTGGTACTTTCTCTAAACTCCCTTACACTACATGCTGGTGAGAAGAACAATTGCCATTCCATGAAGTAGTTCTTAAAACTTCCAATACTAGCCAGCTATCTTAGAGAAACTTAAATAACTGTAGGTTGAATGTTTTATTATTATTTTGAAAAGAAAAGCCGAGTACTCGTCTTGAACTTGGTAACTCCCACACAAACCCCACTTTATCATATAAATGAAAATAATGTTGCAGGACAGTATCAGTTCATGGCAGCTTTTCTTTTTTTGGGCACTCTGTAATAAAGTTGCCTTTAATATTTTCAAATCTGAATGCATTATTAAAAAATGCCTATGCTACATAATTTAATGAATATATTTAAGACACGGTTTAGGAAAAATAGTCTAAAAAAATGACTCGGCAGAGGTGCTTTTATATGTTCATCACAGCAGAAGTAACATGCTGATTACACAAATTACTTTGGGAAAAAAGGACTTAATGGCATCCTTGTCAAAAGTTGGACCACTTGAGGTTCATGTTTAATGTTGACTGTTTCAAATTCTCATAGTAGACCACACAAAAATGCTAAAGATCCACAAGTATCACTAAGAGTACTACGGATATTTTTGTTCACGCTGCCACGTTACTAATTCTTACAGTCAGAAACATAACTAATAACAAAATATAGCAAAGCTCCAGAATCAGCAAAAGGTAGGTATACCATGAAAACTTACAGCACTTGATTTGGTGGCATTATCTTTTCCTAGTTCATCATTCTGGTTGCAAAAATATAAATCATTAGTCCCCCAAAAAATATTAATAAGTTAACTGCAAGAAAAGGACTGAAGACAACTGCAAGAAAATGCTTTACATACCTCCTGAGATGGAAAAGAATATTTACCGGACAGCAAACCATAGCCTAGCTTAGTCCTATCAAATTACAAGACCCATTAGCATGATAAAAAATAAAAAACAATTGTGAAGAGTGAACTTCCGCTTAACATGCATGTTACATCATAGAACTAGCAATGGCATGCTAATAAGAGAGCAGAATATCTGCATGCAAATTTACTGAAAATGATGAAAAACAATCTAGCAGCCATCTTAATGACAAGCAACACAAGAGTATGCTTGCATGCACTAATCAAGTATGGACAAGCCATAAATGATATTACTTAACCCTCAAAGAAACCCGATGCAAAATGCAAACTTACTTCGCCAAACAATAACCTATGCAAATGCCTTAAAACGAAATTGTAGAAATTAATGGATGTTTATCAATATAGTTTTATCATTGTACCTATATCTTATAATACCTAACCAAAATTTACAATTAATAGGCAAGCTCTATGGTACCTGTATCATTTCAAACATACAACCTAACATTCATATTTAATGAAGTTTTTAGCTGTTTGAAGCATAGTTGCATGGAACCCGGTTCATTCTGGTTCACAGGACGAGTACGGGAGCCTAGTACGCCACTCATTAGGAATCGGGTATGTGGGGGTAGGCTTATACGGTAAGCTAGGGTGCATGATACGCTTTAGGTTTAATTCGTAAATGTAGGAATTAGAGGTTTTGCAAGAGTCAACTTTAAGAAATATGCTAGTTGATATCAGTAATAGTAAAAGAACCTTGAGAATCATGTTGCAATAAGGTATGCATACTTTATTTGCTTAATTTCTCGCGTTTTTTTGTTGTTTATTCTTTTGAAAAGAGTTCTAAAATTTTAACTGGTTTGAACTCTAAAACGAGTCGCTAGACTTCGTGAATCGGGTCGTGTTCCACGCGAATCTGGGACGATTGAACCCGGTTCGTGGGACGCTATAGCGTCCCGGGTTCCCAACTCCTATGGTTTGAATACTCTCAATGGCTCAAATTATCTGTCAGCTACGTTGCCAAATAAGTGCAGAGGCAATAAACAAAAAGATGTGTCTATTTACCATCCGCAATGGCTATGATGCGTATGCACGCATCTGAATATAATACAGGATAAATCAACTTGTTCATATCAGTGAAGTGAACAAGAACTGTGACATCAACTTATCAATTCATGGTGACATCAGCTTATTGATTCATGATGGATGTCTGAATATATTACAACACACTATTGACAGATGAATGGCAACAAATGTTTCACTTACAACTGTGTATTCAAGTCTATAGTTGGATCAGCAGGAGCCACCTCAAATGCCAATTTCAAACTCTGTCTATCAAAATATCTGAAGAAGACATCAAATAATAGGAACTGTCAGTTTGCTAGATAACATAACTATAAGATAATATTGGTTAAATTAGCAAATACCAGATTTCCAGAGTCAATACTGACCGTGAAATAAATGACCGGGTTGAAAATACTACTTGCATTATTGACGCCATATAGCAGCTGAAGATAATTAACCAGTTATTAGAAAAGCTCTTGTAATAATTAAAGTTGGAACTCATGCTAAACCAGTTCAACCAATTTACCTATTCCCAAGATTAACAAGTCCGGTATAACCTGGACCAAATAATGGTTCCACCTCCTGTCCACTTTCCTGTATCCGGTTCCAATCAAAATTCGTATTCTGATCAAGCTCCCTTTCAGCAGTTGTCATTTCAGTCTGTAGAAGAAAAACAGTAAGTTGCCCACCTTTATGTTTGTTAAGAAGTAATTGCCTTCATAAAACTGTAAAGCAATAATGATTTTCTTTTTCCAAAGATAGAAATGTAGCACTATGTTAGGCCCCATGCAAATATAGTTTTTACGTTTTTAACCATACACATGTGGAACATGTCAGGTTGTCACAGAAATTGATAGACCACTTCTGTTGCATTTTTTCAGGAAATCAACTACCATAAACTATCACGGGTTTTGCAGGTAAACACACTGAAGACTTTTTTATAGTATCGCAAGATCTGCAGAACCCATGCATTCGTAGGAGTTGTCTGCAGCAGGCTAACAGTAGGGTGTCTAGAGTGTTTTTATTCTCCCATTCAGCCAAAGCTTTTGCCTTTCTGTGCCTGTGAGTGCCCACTATATTGCATCCTCTACATTATCATGGTGGTTAATTGTTAATGCACTCTACATATTTTATTTGTTAAATTTCTTTATAGTAAAATGTGGGAAAGAATTTACCCAACTGTTTCTTCTCTCAAAATCTATATCAACAAGCCATTCCATTTCCTGGGATCAGCTTAAGTACTCTAATACACAAGCGTTTCACCTCTGAGAACAGATGCCTTGTCATGTTCTTCTCGTAAGCTTCTGATGTATGCCTATCTGGGAGCAGCTTAACTATTCTAACACAAAAGCGTTTCATCTCTGGGAACAGACACCGTTTCAATTTCTTCTCGTAAATTTCTACTGTTCACCAACTGTAATCTCCAGCACTGAACAAGGATTCAAGATCCCCTCCCACAAGAATATACTTCGCAACTGTCGCAAAACTCAGCGGTGCAAGAATTTTTTCTAATTTAATGCTCTTGCAAAATGAAGCAATGAGTTGATCGATAAGCCAACTCCTTTGGTGGCTTTAACCCCTGGCCCAAAATCTGACACCAAGCAAAAGGGTTCTTACCAAAAGCACCATAAACCAGCAAATATGATTGTTGCTGCTTCTTCCAGTGAAGGACATATCACATATGCAATAATCAGGCAGTAACTAAAGATACTTCCAGGCTTCTCCTCAACAACACAAAAAAACTATATAAAACTATAGCGACTCAAGGTTTGTATCAAATTGAAAGTTTGAAAAAAATTTACAAACTATAGTTCTTATTTCTTAAAAAGGAGTCTGCTCCATAATTCCCCAGTTTGATGGGACAAGGCATAAAATTAGTAATAGTAGTGTTAGTCTAATTCATGGTATTTTCTCCAGGAAAGCCATACAATTTATGAGCATCTAACAACTAGCAGATTTAGAATGGACAAGCTTGAGTAAATGTGACAATACCTTCTGTAATGATGAAAAATCAATGCCAAAAAATGCCAAATGTTGAGCTAATAATGGATCCTCAACGCTGTCATCCTCCGGGTAAGAGAAAACATCTGATTTCAACAAATATATTAAAAATTCTGCGTGGAACATCAAAGAATACTACTGACAAGAATTTCATTTATTTCAGGCAAGCAGAGGAAAAAAAAAACAATCAGAATTATAGTTTTATGATCCTAACTAAATATTATAGTCAGAATTCTGCAAAAGTAACTAACAGAAAACATCTAAAACATTGAGAATAACATGCAGAAAGATCGTAGAAGTGACTTAGAAAGATGCTTGCTGATTTAACTTTTAAGAGAAATGACAGCCCTAACAAATAGCTGAAATGATTAAAATTGGCTTGCATGAAATAGATCAAAAATACAAAAACGAAACATATCCAGAGATTTACCTATACAAAGGATAGAAGTGACAAATGTGTGAGTATGTTATATCGTCTCTGACATGGTAAATTCTAGGATTCATGGAAGTGAATTGGCATATGTGTTGGCATATGTGTGTATTCTCTAGTTAGTTCAGCAATGAGCTCTCTTAACACTACACATTTACATATCATGACATGTAGAAAAGATGTATGAAAGGTCTTGGACGAGTTAAAAGAAATTCAACACTCGTTAATCCTTCTTTTTCGATTCTTCCCTTAAGGATCCTTTCAAACTAAGCTTTTCCATCAGCCATGACAGCCATGGGAGACAGGAAAATGTCCTGTCACTGATGTGGCAACTTTGTAAGAAAGGAGTTCGCAATAACAGTAGATATATTAAAAGATGTGGAAAAATAGTCACCTGCTCCTTCCAGATCAGCAGTGATAGTCCCTAGCTTTACAGCAAGAGGAAATTTAGTCTCTTCATAGTGTTCAATGGCATGATTGTTTCCTCCAGTTCCATCCCAATTCCTCCTCCCGCAAAAGATCATGCCATCAGTTAAATTAAGCCAGAGGTTTTCAGTCTTTTCACATTTGCAGCATTTCCAACCAGATGGTGGCACAACTACACCATTGTCAATCTGCTGCAGATTCATGGCATATGCGCTGACCTTCTTCTTCTCAGCTGTCCATGCTGCTAGTTGCTCTTTCCGTTCAGCACCCTCAGCCATTAAAATGGCATCAACAGCTAACCTGACCTGAAAATCAAAATAGATAGTAAAAGATGTTCACCAGAAAAAGGTCCCTCCAAGGAATATGCAAGAGATAAAGTAGCATATACCTTCTCAGGCAGTTCCACGGACGGAAATGGAAGAGAAATATAGTCAGGTAAAATCACAATACTGTGAGTTTCTTCATACTCAGGTTCTTGACTGTCGAATCCTCCTTCCATACCTGTCAACCACAGCAACTTGGTGATGCTAATACTTCTAGGACAAGAAAAGGGGCCAGATTTCTTGTGGATCAAATTATTTTTAGAAAGCACGTATGAATGTATAGTATTTATAGTACAGTAAAATGGCAACTTGGCAATTGTTCATTTCAATAGGTGTAACTAACAGAGATTACTCATTTCAATGGATAATTTCCATTCCAATTATTCATCTACCAGCAAGAACAGAGAGCTCATCACGCTATGCTATCGCTGCCAAACTATGAATTGAGTTTGGCAATTATGTACCATGATGATGGCATGATCCAGACTGTCAATGTTTTGACCTAAACCAATAACATCAATTATAAATCTCTACACTTCATCAAGAGACTTCTCAACCCCTTTATTCATCGCTAGCTTAGCAGGTCGCCGACACCGTCATCCATATTACGGCTATGAACATTGAAAGCATAATTTTCACCCAAAATGATTGAATGATGAGCCTGTGTCACAAGACCCAAAGCTAGCGCAGGTCCTCAGACATCTGCTACATATATCCTAAAACTTCAAGGTTCAAGGAAGTCCGATTGGCTCGCTTCTCTTTTCTAAATGTTTTCTCAATGTCATATACTTCCATAAGGTTAGGTATTTTTTTTATCTTTTCATATAAGTTTCTTTCATGAGGATTTCTCATTAAACACCCACCAATACTAAGGAAGTAAGTCAAGCCATATTCACTACATAAATATACAAATGCTGTAAGTTATGCGGCTTCCTAACAATAAATTGTATTTTTCCCCCTTCTATATTCAAGGGTTAAACATCTTGATTCAAGAAATGATGATACCAATACCAAGACGTCACCAACAAACAACTGGCAATAAATTCCCTAAACTACATTACTAGGGTTCAGTTTCATTGCTATAGACACAATTATCAATAAAAATTTGAATCAAGCAACCAAAAGAATAGATTCGACGAGTACCGATGGCGAGCAGCGTCGGTTTCTTGAGAGGCCGATCCTCAGGAACCGGCTTCTTCGTCTGCTGAATGTGAAGATACACAGGATCGCCAGTCTTCTCGTAATTCCAAGCGACGTAATCCTTGCCGAAAGCGAGGAAGGAGCTCATATCGACGAACAAACCCCCTTCCGATCTCTGCAAATAGACGAAAACTAGGGTTAGGGTTAGGGTTAGGGTTTTGGATTGAGAATCGAGGAAGAGAAGGAGAGATACCGGGGTGTCGAAGGAGATGCAGCACTCGTGCTTGTAGATTCGGTTCGTGGGTTCGGGGATTCGAACCCTAGAGAGATGAGAGCGGAGGAGCTCCATTGATGAAAGAGAGAGAGAGATTCGAGGAATGGAGAATGGAGGAGAGCAAATTTGAAGGGTTTTGGAATCTTTGAGGGGGTTAGGGTTTACTACTTAGTTGAGGAGGAGACCTGGGGGGATTTAAATGGGCTTTGGGTTGGAGTTGGATTGGATCCGACCCGAATGAGGTTGGGCTGGGCCAGTTTTCTTGCGACTTCATGGGACTAAATAGTAGTAGAAGTTAATGGGTATTGTGGGAAATCTTTGGGAAAAATCAGGCTTATAAAAAATAAAAAAATAAAAAGAAAACAGAAAAAGCTTTTCCCACTAAAATTTCATCAAATGAAGATGAACCCTAAAATCTCAGCTTTTGGCATTGCGAGGATTTTCGGGCGTGATGATGAACACGAGTCGTTGGTAATCCCACCCCTACTAAATATTCTGAGTATTTTATTATTTTTTTTGGAGAAAATTTTAGTTTTTGAAGATAGTAAAAAAATGTAACTTTTGTACCATTAACCTAGAATTCTGTTTATCCAGACATCCGAGCAACCAAAATCTAATACAAATTAATGGTTTCATTATTGATCATGCAAGAGGATGTCTGGATTTCTTGTTAAAAATGGTATAAATGAAGAGAGTTTCTTGTAAATTTGTATCTAAAATACTCCATCTTCCAAATGCTCTAATTTTGCGTACTACGCAGGCATGGAAACATGAAGAAGTTTGTCGATTCATCGATAAGGGATTCAAGGTTGATGAGTTATGCATTTTATCTCAAACACTAGGTCTTTGCAAGGTATAATACCTATTTTAAAGGGCCAATTTGGTCCCTATACTTAGGTCCCAAACTCAAATTGGTCCCTGCATGAAAAGTTAAAGAATCTAATAATTAGATAATTAATATCATATGATCTCTAACCACTCTTATAATTTTGGAAAGAAAAGGTAAATTGTAGATACCTCCCGTCATCTATAACTTCAATAGTGTGTGCATCATCATTCAACTCATTTATTAAAGTTTAGCAGCTCTTAATTCATGGGCATAAGGGGTTAGCAATTTAATTATTATTCGCAAAGCACCAACCTTAAGGTTTGTAAGTACTAACAAATGAGTAGAGGGATGGTAAGTATTAGGAAATGTGTAGATAGGGAGGGCTATCTGCAATTTAACCACAAAAAAAAAAAAAAAGAAAATAGAAAAGTTTTGAGAATGGAGGTTCAATCAAGGATTTGCACTTTGGCTGCATCATAATGTCCCCAATAAGTACCTCCTATTATGCTTTCATATAGAAACATCCTTATTCTTTTCTAAATGAAGACTAAATTCACTTGTTCTTAGTTGAAACTATTTTTCCCATTCACCAAATGCTATTTTTCCAACAAAAATAACCATAAAGTCACTATCTTAGTTGTTAGCATGATGTCGGACATTTTCAAAGTAAACTCAAATCTCTATAGTTTAATGTAACTGATAAGTGCATAACTAATAATGCATACATGTCAAATAATTGTTGGGTGGGTGGGGATGAAATGGTGGAATTGTGGTAGAACCATAGACTAAGTCTAATTTCATTTCGCAAAAGGTTGCCTTGGTCATCAAAAGAAACCTGATATTCAAATGCATACTACATTTTATTTATTCTGCCATTGAACAGCTTCTCTGAAGTCTACTCTCTCTAATTTTGAAATGGAATGTAGAAAAAGTCCGAAGATTATTGTTAATCGGCCAGTTGCACAATTAGTATGCTATTTTAATTCTAAATGTCAAAATAATCTACAAGTCTAAGAAACACTTCAGAAACTTTTATTCAGGGGAGAAGTAATTTTAACCACAGGTAATGCATTATAACTGAAACAAATACAATACTAGATTCTTTTACTTGCGCAATGCACGCGAGTGTAAACTACAACTTCTTGCATCTTGTGAGAGATCATCTTTTAATTTATGTTTTGTTTGAAGAGTATTTCTTTTGCAAAATGCATATTCTAACAATAAGGAGGTATGTTCTTTGTTTTAGTTTTCATCTTTTCAAAAACTAATAGATTTTTAATGAGCAACAACTATACTTCAGCTAATCTAAGCCACTTACTTGTATACTCCTAAACTTTTGGTAGGCTTGCATTAAAAGTAATTAAAATGGATACATGTATCAGGTTACTTTTATCCATGAAGTAATTTTTTTTCAATGTTCAGTGATAAGAATTAACCTTATCTATTTATTTATTTTTCTTGTGTAACTAAACCAGGTTATTTGTCAAGGTCTTGACAGAAAACCACACACGTGCAAATGCACGTACACAATCAATCCGGATACTGTACTTTCATTAAAAAACAAAATGATCAATAAGAAGAAAACATCTCCATCTTCTTTAAGCTCGCAACACCATGAATTCTCTGCTCTTATTCCTCTCTTTCACCTCTCTCTTCCTGCTAACACGATCCACGGACAGCTTAACTCCAACCCAACCCCTCACTGATGGCAGCACCCTCATTTCATCCGCCCAAATCTTCGAACTGGGTTTCTTCAGTCAGCAAGGTTCAGCAAAGCGCTACGTCGGTATCTGGTACCATAATTTCTCCACTGACACAGTCCTCTGGGTAGCAAACCGACAGTCTCCTGTTCTTGACAGATCAGGGTCCCTGAGAATCTCAACAAGTGGGAATTTGATCCTCGTCAATGGAGAAAATATAACTCTCTGGTCATCTAATGTTACTACCTCTATAAATTCAAAGGAAATGACAGTTCAGTTATTAGACAGTGGAAATCTTCAGCTTAATGATTCGTCGAATGTTGTCTGGCAGAGCTTCGATTATCCTACTGACACATACTTGACAGGTGAAAGACAAACTGGCTGAATATCTTAAATACAAATTATACAATGAAACTTACCAAAGTGACTCCCAACAATATGTTTATTATCATGATTTTATTGCTTAATTCGATTATTACCATGTTGTTCTTCCCCACTACCAGGTATGAAGGATGGGCTTGATATGGTAACAAATGTCAACCAACTTTTTACTTCATGGAAGAGTCCGAACGATCCTGAAATAGGAAATTACTCTATGGGGATTGATCCTGATAGATCGACACAGATATTTATATGGGAGGGGACAAAGCCTAGGTGGCGATCTGGGCAATGGAATGGGCAGGTGTTTATTGGGGTTCAAGGGATGCTTCCGATGTATATTTATGGATTCAAACTTAGTAACTTTCAACAGGAAGGGAAGATGTATTTTTATTATTCGGAGTTCAATGCTTCTCATAGATATGTTCTGTCTTGGGATGGGAGTTTGAAGCATATGATCTGGCAGAGTGATACACAGGTAATTTTGTTATTAGCATAAGATTGTTAGAACTCATATATGATTTTATCTAAACTGGTGTCCATGGAAAATCTTACTAATTTTCATACCCAATTTTATATAGCTTTTGAATTACATCTATGCACCGTAAAGTAGATTCCTCACCTGGAAAGCCTGAAGAATTTTCAAAGCAATTCCTGAAATCAACATGCTTCATATGCTTAGACTCAATCAATTTAGTTCACGCTTAATTAGTAGCAGTTGATCTTTGGCGAGAAAATTTAAAATATATAGTAACAGCTATATGAGATCTTTTTTCCCTCCCAAAAAAAAAAAGGCTATATAATATGAATTAGCAATTGAATCTATTATGTACTAACTAAATCTATAAGTCACTAGAATATCTATGATTCAGTTCTGCAGCTACAATTACGATATGAAGATTGCATTTATCTTTCTCAATTAAAAGAGACACAAATTAGCTCCAAATACTATTCTGCACATTCATTTACATAATGGACTACAGACTCAATAGGCATATAGAAAAACAATTGCAACTTATACATCTTCGTTTCTTGCAAAATTTAATAAGAAGTCTGTAACATAGTATTGCGTTTATCATAAACATGCGCAAATTTTGATATCTTCACAATCACAGGTATGGTCTGAAGAATGGGCAGAACCGACCCAAGAATGTGAATTCTACAACAAATGTGGAAATTATGGAAGCTGCACCAACGAAAACACACCAATATGCACTTGTTTACAGGGTTTTGTACCAAAGTCTAACGACGAATGGAAAAACAGAAATTGGACAAGCGGATGCACTAGAAGAACCCCGTTAAGTTGTGAGAGAAATACTGGCAATGGTGACCAAGGAGAGCAAGATGGATTCTTGATGCTACAAGGAGTAAAGCTACCAGATTTGTCTGATTGGGATCAAATTTCAGGTAGCATTAGCCGTTGTGAGCAGACTTGTTTGGCTAATTGTTCTTGCAAGGCCTATTCGTTCGTAACGGGTATTGGCTGCTTGAAATGGGGTGGCGATTTGGTGGATATTTATATGTTTTCAAGTGGAGGGGAGAATTTATATGTCAGGCTTGCAGGTTCAGAGCTAGGTATAAAATTTGAAGCTTATTCCTTCTACATTTTAAGATAGGGTTAATTGCGGATAGATCCCCTGAATGAATTTTTTTGACTGGCTAACCCTCAGGAGGTCTATTTGCCAACCAAAAAAAAAACTCTTTCTCTGAGGGTATAAGAATAAAAAACTTTCACTCAGGGGTCTATCTGCACTAATAGAACTACAGGGGTCCATCCACATTTGGGCGACAGTACAGGGGATCTATCTGCAATTAACCCTTCAAAGTAAATGATTTTCTTGTTACCTCATCGGTATCTGAAGAACTTTTTCCCCTTAATTTTGATATGCAGCTAAGAAAAAGAAGAAGGATTTGGTAGTGATCATAGTGGTAATTGTTTTAGCAGTGTTCATTTCACTAGGATGCATCTACCTTGTTTTCAAGAAGAGAGTTACAGGTAAAATCATTAGAATTATTAGGACAACTGTGGTGCTCGAATTCTTTTGTGTTCATTGATGTCTTATGATTTTCTTGACAGCATTCATTAAATTGCGTAAGGGCCAGAGGATCACGGTTACTGATCAAGGTTTTTCCAGTGGTGCATTTGAAGCTAGAGATGAGGAGAACAATAGAAAGAGCCAACATTGTCATCTGCTTAGTTTCGATTCAATTGTCAGCGCCACTGGACAATTCTCTCGTTCAAATTTACTTGGTGAAGGTGGATTTGGTCCAGTTTACAAGGTTAGTCTTCCTAGTTTCTCCTATCGCACTGTATTTTTTATGATGAATTTAAGCTTGGATATGAAGAAAAATGATCCATATTGTTAAACATGTGAATAAGTTCAATATCAGAGCCAGAGATGAAACGGGTTTTGGTGAACTTTGTGAATGAGCTCCACCATGTAGGCTTTATATCATAGATTTTGTGATCTGTTGACATCACCACAGCTATTTTTCAAATGGCCAAAAATTCTTCATTTATTAATCTAATCCATTTTAATCTATAGTCTTCATAATGATGCCAACTTATAGATATTAATAGTAGACTCCTGTTCTTATACCATGTGCAGGAAAACCAACTTAAACTAATGCTTGTTTCATCTGCATCCATTGTTGTTATTGAATTTTACGGTTAAAATTTTTTTCTCGAAAATAAAAGAAATGAAATCTACAGTTGAGCTGAAATTAACTATGCAGAGGCTTTAATACTAACCCGTATTCACACAGATGGTAATCAATAAAAGACTTAAGATTAATTGTTTATCGATTGCTTATGAAGGCATTGATTGTTTATATCTTCAATAGACTATAATTTAGGTATTTCTTTAATAGGGTACACTTGCTGATGGGCAAGGAATAGCTGTAAAAAGACTGTCTAGGAGTTCAGGGCAAGGTTCTGAGGAATTCAAGAACGAAGTTATACTAATCTCCAAGCTACAACATCGAAATCTCGTTAGACTCTTGGGCTGTTGCGCTCAAGGAGAAGAAAAGATTTTGATCTATGAGTACATGCTCAATAGAAGCTTAGATACCTTTCTTTTCAGTAAGTAATGTTACTATACACATATATCAGATATATCATATTTTCAATTGGATATGTTTGATGTAATTAACTTAAAACTTTTGGCAGATCCGACCAAAAAAAGAGTACTAGATTGGAAAACACGATACAATATCATTGAAGGGATTGCTAGAGGGCTCCTCTACTTACATAGGGACTCAAGGCTAAGAGTTATCCATCGTGATCTCAAAGTCAGCAACATTTTGTTGGATGAAGAGATGAACCCTAAAATTTCAGATTTTGGCATGGCGAGGATTTTTGGGCACGACGACAATGAAACAAACACAAAGCGAGTCGTTGGAACATAGTAAGCTTGATTCTTACTCCTAAGACTGTAGCGAGCATATATTGCACAGTGTTCCCAAAGTATCTCTAACCAAGATATGATTTGTTTTTCACTCTATGGACCTTTCATAATTTTTTTATTTTTTTAAAGAAAAATACACTTTTTTCAAGGAAAACAAGTAAAAAATTTTTAATTTTGAATATAATATCGACCATGATTCTGTTGCAGTGGCTACATGTCTCCAGAGTATGCAATGCATGGGCTGTTCTCAGTTAAATCCGATGTCTACAGCTTTGGAGTACTGATTCTAGAGATCGTTAGTGGCAAGAAGAATAGCGCATTCCATCATCCTGAATTCTCCCTTAACCTTCTGCCTTATGTAAGTTTAAACTTTTCTTTCTTATAGTTTTCCTTTCAATCAATCAATAAAAAGAGAAATCTCTTCCTAACTCTTGACTAACAATTGAAAATCTGGCTGATATAGGCATGGAAGCTATGGAACGAAGATAATGTGATGGAATTTGTCGATACATCCATAAGGGATTCATACTCATGGACCGAAGTATCAAGATGCATCAACATCGGACTCTTGTGTGTACAAGATAGAGCCAATGATAGGCCAAATATGTCGTCGGTGGTTGTAATGTTAGAGAGTGGGACTAATATTGATCAGGTGTTGCCGAGACAACCAACATTTTCAGCAGATAGAAGTCCGTGTCAGACTGAGTCATTGAAATCTGATCTAAATGTCTCGGGTAATATTTCTTCAACTACTACGTTGATCGGGAGATAGTGGCTTAGATAACTTCAATAAGTTGTATATATTGTGTTGTAAAATTTTGTTATCATTTGTTTGTTTCTTTGTCAATTATGTTGAATTTCAGGTTAACTGATATTTGAGTTTGTATATTTCAATTTAAAAGAAAAAGGAAATGATATGTTGTTAGAACAGTCAGAGCTGATAGAAGTTTTTATCTAATATAATTATGGAGCTGTATATCCAAGAACACTGATGGTTCACATTTTGGCCCATTTTGAGCTAACCCCCCTAACATTTAAAACTGTCACGCACACACACTAACTTTTGGCATTTTCACAAAACCCCTGTCGTTGACGTGACCGGAAATAGAGTTGCAACAGCAAATGCTGCAAACAAATTTCTATTCTAGCGGTTGGTAAGCAACAAATTAGTTGGGGAATGTAAATAGAGTCCTTTACTTGATGTCACACCATCAAGTTAGTTAAAACAAATCGGAAATGTACACCTTTTTACAGTTTTGAGAAATATAAATACTTGATTTGCAATGAACCTAGATCTTTTACAAGAATAAAAAATTAGATTTGGATCTGGAAATATATTTCCTATAATAACATGCAAATATCCAAATGACGGATTTGAGATTAATTTCCTGCAACATGCGATATTTGCTGCATTAAGATTGCAGCATACCGAACTGCCCCATAAATTCAAACTTTTTTCAACATCCCCCTAAATTGTGTAACCCGACATTCTCCGATCTCAAACACGCAGCACATTCTTCATTCCCTACATTGAAAGGGCAATAGAATTTTATGACTGTAATTGAACATTCGGATACTGCAGATTATGCTTTCTTTTGAAGAATTAGGTCGATTATTGAGGGTTTCGACATAAATAATTTGGTGTTACCTTATTGAGAAGTTTGACTGTTTCAGTGTAGATAAGATACCTGTAAAAAATTTTGTATGGTTTCTTTTTCTTGCCACCGCCACCATCATCATTGAACTGTATGTTGTGCTATCATAAATCAGACCGTAGACTTAGAAAGCTTATGTGAGGGAAATGTTGGTAGCATTTTCAACAACCCTCAGAAAAAGAAAGAAAGAAAGCAAAAACACAGAGAGAAGATGTAGAACATGCACAAAAACATGCACAAACAGTTTTCAAGTTAACACTACTAGGCATTGTATCGACTACGCTATATGAAACAGAAGTTTTAACAGGAGCAATCGACAAATATGTCGCCGGTGGTTGTAATGTTAGAGAGTGGGACTAATATTGATCAGGTGTTGCCGAGACAACCAACATTTTCAGCAGATAGAAGTCCGTGTCAGACTGAGTCATTGAAATCTGATCTAAATGTCTCGGGTAATATTTCTTCAACTACTACGTTGATCGAGATAGTGGCTTAGATAACTTCAATAAGTTGTATATATTGTGTTGTAAAATTTTGTTATCATTTGTTTGTTTCTTTGTCAATTATGTTGAATTTCAGGTTAACTGATATTTGAGTTTGTATATTTCAATTTAAAAGAAAAAGGAAATGATATGTTGTTAGAACAGTCAGAGCTGATAGAAGTTTTTATCTAATATAATTATGGAGCTGTATATCCAAGAACACTGATGGTTCACATTTTGGCCCATTTTGAGCTAACCCCCCTAACATTTAAAACTGTCACTTAAGCACACACACTAACTTTTGGCATTTTCACAAAACCCCTGTCGTTGACGTGACCGGAAATAGAGTTGCAACAGCAAATGCTGCAAACAAATTTCTATTCTAGCGGTTGGTAAGCAACAAATTAGTTGGGGAATGTAAATAGAGTCCTTTACTTGATGTCACACCATCAAGTTAGTTAAAACAAATCGGAAATGTACACCTTTTTACAGTTTTGAGAAATATAAATACTTGATTTGCAATGAACCTAGATCTTTTACAAGAATAAAAAATTAGATTTGGATCTGGAAATATATTTCCTATAATAACATGCAAATATCCAAATGACGGATTTGAGATTAATTTCCTGCAACATGCGATATTTGCTGCATTAAGATTGCAGCATACCGAACTGCCCCATAAATTCAAACTTTTTTCAACATCCCCCTAAATTGTGTAACCCGACATTCTCCGATCTCAAACACGCAGCACATTCTTCATTCCCTACATTGAAAGGGCAATAGAATTTTATGACTGTAATTGAACATTCGGATACTGCAGATTATGCTTTCTTTTGAAGAATTAGGTCGATTATTGAGGGTTTCGACATAAATAATTTGGTGTTACCTTATTGAGAAGTTTGACTGTTTCAGTGTAGATAAGATACCTGTAAAAATTTTTGTATGGTTTCTTTTTCTTGCCACCGCCACCATCATCATTGAACTGTATGTTGTGCTATCATAAATCAGACCGTAGACTTAGAAAGCTTATGTGAGGGAAATGTTGGTAGCATTTTCAACAACCCTCAGAAAAAGAAAGAAAGAAAGCAAAAACACAGAGAGAAGAATTCAACACTTCAGACTTTAAGAGCCATTGACAACTACCTAATCAACGAAAATCAAACACAGAGAGAAGAATTCAGCACTTGGAGTAGCACCAATTTTGGGTCAAATACAACGGTGTCAGCTATCTCTCTTTCTCTAGAGTGAGGGAGAGAGAGCTCAACAAGAAGAAAACTTAAAAAATAACTTCACCATCTTCTTCTTAATCTCATGTCACTATGAATTCTATGCCCACTCTCCTCGTCATAATTCTCCATCTCCCTTCTCTCTTCATCCTATCACAATCCACAGACACCTTAACTCTAGGAATCTCCCTCACAGATGGCAATTCCCTAGTATCCTCTAGCAATATCTTCGAGCTCGGTTTCTTCAGCCTGAATAACTCAAACAACCAATATATCGGTATTTGGTACCACAACTTCTCCCCGAAAACTGTAATCTGGGTAGCAAACCGCGAAACTCCACTTACAGACAACTCAGGTTCCCTGAAAATTTCTCCACAAGGAAACCTCATCCTTCTTAACTCCACAAACAACATCCTCTGGTCATCTAATACATCATCAACATCCCCAAATGAAACCACACTTACACTATTGGATTCTGGCAACTTACAGCTTAATGACTCGCGCACCTATATCTGGCAGAGCTTTGACAATCCTACTAACATGTATCTACCTGGAATGAAGATTGGGCTTGATCTTGCAACTAAAAAGAACCAATTGCTCACTTCGTGGAAGAATACTGAAGACCCGAGAGCAGGGAGTTTTTCGATAGGCATGGATCCTGATCGGTCTACACAGATATTTATATGGGAAGGATCGAAGCCGAGATGGAGGACCGGTCGTTGGAATGGACAGGTATTCATCGGTATTGAATATATGGTGCCATTTTATATCGATGGATTCCAAGTTAGTAATTATGAGAGAGAGGGGAAGATGTATTTCTTTTACCCACCGGAGGATGTTTATCATCGATTTGTTCTAACTTGGGATGGTACATTAGAGCATAGAGTTTGGGATAATGATACTAAAGCTTGGTCTAACATATGGGCACAACCTAGTAAAGAATGTGAATTTTACAATAAGTGTGGAAATGGTGCAATTTGTGAAGATGGGAATAATCCTATATGTACATGTTTGCAAGGATTTGTGCCAAAATCAATGAAAGAATGGAGTAATGGAGATTGGAGTAACGGGTGTATTAAAAGAACACCGTTAAAATGTGAGAGGAATAATAGCAACAACGGAAGATTAGAAGAGGAAGATGGGTTTTTGAAGTTAGAGAGTTTGAAGGTGCCGGATTCTTCTGATTTGTACCAGGATGTGAATGATATCAGTGGATGCGAGAAGAGATGTAGGGAAAATTGTTCTTGCAAGGCTTATTCTTATGTAACGGGTATCGGGTGTTTGGTTTGGGGTGTAGATTTAGTAGATATTCATGTGTTGTCCAGTGCAGGAAATGATTTTTATCTTCGGCTTGCTGGTTCAGAACTGAGTAAGTCAGGCATGAATTTATTTTAAGTTTATTTTGTGTTATTGTAGCTTGAAACCAAGTATGTTCTAACTTCAGATAACAAGAAGAAAAAGAAAAATACGGTAGCAATTGTCGTGGGGATAACTGTCTCAGCAACGGTTTCAGTGCTATGCATCTACCTAGTGATGAAGTACAGAAAAAGAATTAAAGGTAAAGCATTTGGATCATAGGAAGCAGTTTGGTTTGGAGTTTTTATTCTCATTGATATGTAAATATTTATGCTTATTTTTTATCCAGATTTCATTGAGTTGCGAAACAGCCACAGTGAAGGATCAAATGACCATTTTAGCAGTGTATTTGAAATCAGAGACGAAGATCAGGATGGAAAGAGCAAAGTTTCACCTTTACTTAGTTTTGATTCGATTGTAGCAGCAACTGAAAATTTTTCTCTCCATAATTTGCTTGGCAAAGGAGGATTTGGTCTAGTTTATAAGGTTAGCTTTCATTGTTTCTGATTATTATGACTAACTTTCCCCAAAAAAGAAAGCTAAGAAATAGATTGAGTTGCCTCAAATGTTAATCATATCATATAAAAACAGTAACTGATAAAGCATTTGAGACTATTTACATTGTTCTATGAGGATATTGGTTGATAACTACATATTTTTGTGTTTCCAAATGTTGTTCGCAGAAAAAACTCATCTATGTACAGTAAGTCTAATCGCACTAGTACTGATAAGTTAAAATTTTCATCTTCCAAAGATTTCCTTTCATTTTAGTACAAGATTCATCTAATCGACCGTAAGGTATTTCAGGTTTGTAATAGGTTTAGCTTCAAATTGCATAAATTTTGACTCCTACTTTGATTGATTCAGTGTTCAGGTTCTTTACTACTGGGTGTGTTTGGTTTTTATTTTTATTTTTTCCCTTTAATACTTGGCGTGGTTTGGGGTGTGAGATATTCTGTAATTCTTATCTACAAAAAGTCTGAGACTGTTTACAGATAATATAGTAAAGTAAAATAATATATATGTTCAGTAAACTTCATTAAATGACCATCTGAAATTGCTAAAAGTGCGCGTACTGTTTTTTTTTTATAGGGCATATTGCCTGGTGGGCAAGAAATTGCTGTAAAAAGACTGTCAAGGAGTTCAGGACAAGGCCTGGAGGAATTCAAGAATGAAGTTATCCTAATCTCCAAGCTACAACACAGGAATCTTGTTAGACTCTTGGGATGTTGCGTTCAAGGAGAAGAAAAGATACTGATCTATGAATGCATGCCAAATAGAAGCTTAGATGCATTTCTTTTCGGTAAACTAATTTTACTATACATGCATATATCAAATTCACATTCACAAAATCCATTTACCATTATAAGTTTAAACTTTTGGGTGCAGATACAAACAAGAACAGATTATTAGATTGGAAAACACGATACAGAATCATCCAAGGCATTGTTCGAGGGCTCTTGTATCTTCATAGGGATTCCAGGCTCAGAGTAATCCACCGAGATCTCAAGGTTAGCAATATCTTGTTGGATGAAGAGATCAACCCCAAAATATCAGACTTCGGCATGGCAAGGATTTTTGGGCGTGATGATAACGAAACAAACACAAAGCGGGTTGTTGGTACATAGTAAGATCTCGCTCCTGAAGATTCTTAGGATTTTTATGTAAGTTATGCATCAAGAGGCTTATAGTGTGCTGCATAACTGCAGTGGTTATATGTCTCCAGAGTATGCAATGCATGGTGCATTCTCGAGAAGTCAGATGTCTATAGCTTCGGAGTACTGCTTCTTGAGATTGTTAGCGGACAGAAAAATAGCACATACGAAAATCCTGAATTCTGTCTTGGCCTCTTACCCTATGTAAGTACTGGAATATTTATGTGAATATATCTATGGGTACATTACAAGAATCTAAATTCATTTATACCCTATTTTCAAGAAACTCCGTCATCGAAAAAGTTCAACAATAAACACACCTTATCTATGACTGTTAGTGGAACTATTAGTTTTGTAATAGATTGTTGTTCTTCAAATGCATGCATTGACGTTTGCACTTGAGTAGACACCTGCAAAGACATCTGAGCTTCAAAATTAACAGATTTTTAGGAGTTTAGAAGAATAAAATAGAGGGGGGGAAACTTAGTTTTCATATAAAATAAAAATCTAAAATTTTTATCATTAATCTAGAATTTTGCAAGTGGATGCCTATTCGGA
This sequence comes from Asparagus setaceus, assembly GCA_012295165.1. Classification (NCBI taxonomy): domain Eukaryota; kingdom Viridiplantae; phylum Streptophyta; class Magnoliopsida; order Asparagales; family Asparagaceae; genus Asparagus; species Asparagus setaceus. Next base: position 98,563,280 of record CM022701.1, on the reverse strand, counting down.
CATATGAACAACCAAACTCAACAACAAACCATTGGTTTCATTAATGATCACACATCAGGTGGTTTTTTTATTGAACTTTTTTAGATGAAGTGGTTGCTTGAAAAATAGGATATAAATGAAGGCAGTTTCTTATATTTACCCCATATCTAAAATTCTTCCTCTTCCAAATGTTTGATTTTGTATCTGTGTAGGCATGGAAGCTATGGAATGAAGATAACGTTAAGGATTTTATCGATCCATCTATAAGGGATTCATGCCCAACAAGTGAAGTATCAAGATGCGTAAATGTCGGTCTATTGTGTGTACAAGACCAAGCATTGGATCGCCAACTATGTCAATGGTTGTTACAATGTTGGATGGTGGAAGTAGTGAGCTTGGCTTGCCGAGACAACCAACATTTGCTGCAAAGAAAACACCAAGTGAAACTGATACGTCGACATCTGATCTTAAACACTCTGGACATGTTTCATTCACTACACTAACAGGGCGATAGGATTTCACGACTACCATGAAATATTTGGATATAAGTTTTGTATTACATTATTGGAATGATTGGTTGTAGATATTACAGTTGTGAATATTTTGAATCATCAACCAGATCACAGAGAGTTATGAGTTTGTGATAAGATGATTCAGTAAAACAAGTTTTAAGGGGAAAACCTGAAAGGATAGAACAATTGATCTAAATGATGTAAAGTATATGGTAACAATAAAGACTTAATACTGTAAACAAAGTCTGAAAACAAAATTTAAGGCATAGATTAGAGGCATTTTGGGTTTTATTTAGTACAATGCAACGTCCTATGTCTATACAGGTTCTTTTATGATGTTCTATATTTCTTATGTACTAAGTTATATGTCCCATATCAACTACTTATTTTGATTTTTGTGGTATTACTTAATCTTCAATTGTAGAGCTACGTTGGGTGAAAGTTAGAGACTAAAAGCTATTAATTAGCATGTTTATTCTACGATGAATTTCCAACTTTAGTCAAAAGATAAATAATTCATTAGCTGAAATTTTCGAGTTTGACATCAATTTTTAATTTCTTTGCTAACTCCTCAATCCTCTAAAGAAAAGTTTAAATTTTAACATTTGTGTTTATTCCATGAAGATTGAATGTGTATCCATTTATTATAATTGGAGTTCTTCAGATCTGTAGTACTCTTTGATCATGGGATTCCTATATCAAAATAATTCAATTCTTTATTGTGGTTCCATTTTGCATTTTCATCCCTTAATTTCTCTCCTATAAAAACTATATTTGAGATTAAAGATCTTAATATCTCAATATTTTCTAATATTTTTGCTATATCGGTTTCTTTCATGAAAGTAAAAGAGGAAACCGGTGAATTATTTAAATTTCTCACTTTGAGGTATACATAATTGTTCGATGCTTTAGTGATTCCAAACTATAGTCACTATGAGTTCTAACTTCTAATTGATCACTTTTAGCTACGATCATTGCTCATAACTGTAATCATCATTTATTAATTATGAAGTATATAATTAATGAGTTTTAATTTCATCACTTTGCTGTTGGTCTCCTTATTAAATTTCTATTGTTTTGTAATCATCCAAATTAGAATATTGATCCTCGATTGAAAGGTTGTTTTTAAGATTGCAAATGTTTGTGAGGTATGAATTTGATCCTTTGCAGCTTATATAAGATTTCCATGTTAATGTATCATTTATTTGTGTTTGAGATAAATTATTGCATATTGTAGTTTTAATTTTAGTTTTGAGTTTTTAATGTGGTTTCGTTAATTTACATTTCCATAATCACATGAAGAGGGTCATGTTGATGGATGATAGGTTAGCGACAGCTTCAAAAATCCTAAAACTGATATGAGTTGTTTCTAAACCTAAATTCATAATGAGCATTATCCCAGCATTTTCTATATGATGTCAAAGTAGATACTACAGAGTATTGAATTGAGATGATCATATTTTGTCGTATTTTTGTGGCCATGAGTGTCAATTGTGCATGAGATTTTATAGAAAGTTTAGTTTTATATACTTCTAATGGGTGACATCAAGCACAAACAATCCAAATAATTCTTCCTCAGGTTAATGCAAGATTATCTTTGTTTGAGAAGACTTAAGGAACTCTTTTGTGACGTATCTCTTAAAATTTTGATTTTGTGATATGGATTTGATTAATTTTTAAGGTTATTGCATGGTGATTTTTGTCTAAGATAATAAGAGAAGCTTTTTCTTTTCCAATTAGAAGAATTTTGACGCCATGTAAATAGATGCTTGATGACATTCTATATTTTGAAGTTTAGGTGTATACAAGGTGACTACATTGGTACATGATCTGACAAAGGTTCACTTAACGATAAAAGGCAACTATCATGCTTTGGTAAAATTTCAAGGAAGTCATCGACAATGAAGAAAACTTCTAAGTTCAAATTTCAATTGATTTAAGGATATAGATGTTTACTTCATATGTAATTTTTTAATGTGTTGATTTGAACAATATTCAGATATAGTGATTTTATGCAATTTTTTAATGTGCATATGTTTATGTTGACCCTTGGAAATCAATGGCATAACTCTTCAGGGACAAAATTATATATAAAGCCTGAAGAGGGAATGCGTGCATCTCTCGTCATACAAATCAAAGCAAATCATAGTTACAATTATTTAATATAAAATTTCAACAGATGTTAATCACTATTAATTGCCGAATTTAAATAATCATTTGTATTACATTATTGGAATGATTGGTTGTAGATATTACAGTTGTGAATATTTTGAATCATCAACCAGATCACAGAGAGTTATGAGTTTGTGTTGGTAGGACGAACGTCGAGAAAACCACAACAAACGATAGCAAAAACACAATAAAAGAGTAAAGACACGAGATTTACGTGGTTGACAAGTTGCCTCGTCCCACGGGTAAGGAGGGGGATTTTCACTAATAGAAAGAGAGAATACAAATTAGGATTACAAGTTCTCACAAAGAAACCCTAAAACAAACCTCTCAATCTCTCAAAGATCTCCTCTCCAAAGATGCACCAAACTCTCTCAAAGGCTGCTCCAAAAGCGTGCTTGAAACTTACCTAACAATCGGGTTAGGGGTTATTAATAACCTCTAAGCGAATTGGGTTTAAAACCAATTCCTAATTAGACCCGTTTTGAATCGCGAATTAGTCGACTACAACTCATATTAGTGGACTAATGCCTTGTGTAGATTAGTCGACTACAATACGATTAGTCGACTACTGCACTCCAACGCAGAAATACACCTTTACGTGGTTTTACGGTGTAGTCGACTACAACTCATATTATCGACTACTTTCGGTTCCCGGCAGAAAACTTGCTTTACATGCGCTACGGTGTAGTCGACTACAATGCCTAGTGTCGACTCTTGAACCTTAAAGCTGTCTTGTGCATGTTTTTGTGCATGTTCTACAATTCTCCACCTCGTACATCATTTGATTCACCTCAAATTTTGGGCGAACACGAACACCAAGAACATCTAGAGATCACCATCGGCCAATCGAGGCCAATCCAGTGCGCCACTACCGCTGACGCCTACATTACCCTCCACAGGGATCAAGCTCACCGTAGTTCACCTCAAATCATCTCCACCTTACCCATTACAGCCCAGTATGCCCTCTTGGGCAAATCAACAAGAGCTGATATGAAGCAAGTCTAAGCAATGCTTAAACTTACTACCCGGTGACCACCTTGGTTAACATGTCCGCGGGATTCTCATTCGTGTGCACCTTCATGAGAGAAATATCACCTCCTCTATGACATCCCGCACAAAATGATACGACATCAATATGCTTGGTACGAGCATGATGAACCTGATTCTTCGCCAAGTGAATTGCACTCTGACTGTCACACCACAAGTTCACGTTTTCCTGCTCAATCCCCAAATCGTCTAGAAGACCCCACAACCACAATGCTTCCTTCACTCCCTCTGCCATGGCCATGTACTTTCGACCTCGTAGTAGAAAGTGCCCTTAGTAGCTGTAACATCGATCGCCAACTAACCGAGCTCCATGTATCTTAAATACATAACCAGTAGTAGATCGCCGTCTATCTAGATCGCCTGCATAATCGAGTCCACAAACCGTCAATCGACATGTTTCTCCACCAAAACACGGCCAGTATCAACTGTACCCTTTAAGTACACGAGGACCCACTTCACTTTGCTTCCCGTCGCCTTTCCGGATTCGCCATGAATCTCCCACTACACTAACGCTGTGAAATATCGGTGTACACACCATTGCATACATTAAAGCGCCATTTGCACTAGCATAGGAACACGCTCCATGTGCGCCTTCTCTTCATTTGTAGTGGGAGATTGATTACCGAGAAGCCTAAAGTGTGGAGCGATGGAGTCACCACCGACTTAGCACTTTGCATCCGAACCTCGCGATCACCCGCTCTATGTAGCCGACTCAAGAACAATCGTCGATTAAGCCCTCTCTCTTCTAATCTCCATACCCGATATTTTCCTAGCGGCACCTATGTCCTTCATCTCGAACTCTTCACCAAGTTGAGATTTCAACCTATCTATCTCCACCACGCTCTTAGAAGCAATAAGCATGTCATCCACATACAAAGAAGATAGATAAAATTACCTCATGAAGCTTCGAATGTAAACACAATAAAAGAGTAAAGACACGAGATTTACTGGTTCAAGTTGCCTACGCCCACGTAAGAGGAGGGGGATTTTCACTAATAGAAAGAGAGAATACAAATTAGGATTACAAGTTCTCACAAAGAAACCCTAAAAACAAACCTTTCAATCTCTCAAAAGATCTCCTCTCCAAAGATGCACCAAACTCTCTCAGCTCCAAAACGTTGAAACTTACCCTAACAATCAGTTAGGGGTTATTAATAACCTCTAAACGAATTGGGTTTAAAACCAATTCCTAATTAGACCCGCTGAATTGCCTTATTAGTCAACTCATATTAGTCGACTACAACTCATATTAGTCGACTACAACTCATATTAGTCGACTACAACTCATATTAGTCGACTACAACTCATATTAGTCGACTACAACTCATATTAGTCGACTACAACTCATATTAGTCGACTACAACTCATATTAGTCGACTACAACTCATATTAGTCGACTACAACTCATATTAGTCGACTACAACTCATATTAGTCGACTACAACTCATATTAGTCGACTACAACTCATATTAGTCGACTACAACTCATATTAGTCGACTACAACTCATATTAGTCGACTACAACTCATATTAGTCGACTACAACTCATATTAGTCGACTACAACTCATATTAGTCGACTACAACTCATATTAGTCGACTACAACTCATATTAGTCGACTACAACTCATATTAGTCGACTACAACTCATATTAGTCGACTACAACTCATATTAGTCGACTACAACTCATATTAGTCGACTACAACTCATATTAGTCGACTACAACTCATATTAGTCGACTACAACTCATATTAGTCGACTACAACTCATATTAGTCGACTACAACTCATATTAGTCGACTACAACTCATATTAGTCGACTACAACTCATATTAGTCGACTACAACTCATATTAGTCGACTACAACTCATATTAGTCGACTACAACTCATATTAGTCGACTACAACTCATATTAGTCGACTACAACTCATATTAGTCGACTACAACTCATATTAGTCGACTACAACTCATATTAGTCGACTACAACTCATATTAGTCGACTACAACTCATATTAGTCGACTACAACTCATATTAGTCGACTACAACTCATATTAGTCGACTACAACTCATATTAGTCGACTACAACTCATATTAGTCGACTACAACTCATATTAGTCGACTACAACTCATATTAGTCGACTACAACTCATATTAGTCGACTACAACTCATATTAGTCGACTACAACTCATATTAGTCGACTACAACTCATATTAGTCGACTACAACTCATATTAGTCGACTACAACTCATATTAGTCGACTACAACTCATATTAGTCGACTACAACTCATATTAGTCGACTACAACTCATATTAGTCGACTACAACTCATATTAGTCGACTACAACTCATATTAGTCGACTACAACTCATATTAGTCGACTACAACTCATATTAGTCGACTACAACTCATATTAGTCGACTACAACTCATATTAGTCGACTACAACTCATATTAGTCGACTACAACTCATATTAGTCGACTACAACTCATATTAGTCGACTACAACTCATATTAGTCGACTACAACTCATATTAGTCGACTACTCGGCTCACCAAAACTTGTTTGTCATACAAGTAGTCGAATCACAATGCCAGTCGACTCATTGAACTAAAAACTGCTTTTGTGCATGTTTTGTGCATGTTCTACAATTCTCCACCTCGCACATCATTTGATTCACCTCAAATTTTGCCGAACACCAAGAACACCAAGAACATCTAGAGAGATCACCATCACCAATCCAGCCAATCCAAATTTCACCACACCATGACCGCCTACCACCTTCTAATCGATCAAGCTCACCGTAGTTCACCTCAAATCATCTCCACCTACCCATCACAACCATGCCCCTGGCAAATCAACAAGAGCTGATATGAAGCAAGTCTAAGCAATGCTTAAACTTACTACCAGGACCACCTTGGTTAACATGTCCGCGGGATTCTCATTCGTGTGCACCTTCATGAGAGAAATATCACCTCCTCTATGACATCCCGCACAAAATGATACCCGACATCAATATGCTTGGTACGAGCATGATGAACTGATTCTTCGCCAAGTGAATTGCACTCGATCTGCCACACCACAAGTTCACGTTTTCTGCTCAATCCCCAAATCGTCTAGAAGACCCCACAACCACAATGCTTCACCCTCCTGCCTATGGCCATGTACTCAACCAGGTAGAAAGTGCCATCAGACTGTAACATCGATCGCCAACTAACCGAGCTCCATGTATCTTAAATACATAACCAAGAGTAGATCGCCGCCTATCTAGATCGCCTGCATAATCGAGTCCACAAACCCGTCAATCGACATGTTTCTCCACCAAAACACAGACCAGTATCAACTGTACCCTTTAAGTACACGAGGACCCACTTCACCGCTTCCCGGCGCCTTTCTTTCCCTGATTCATGAATCTACCACCACACTAACCGCCAGGAAATATCCGGCGCAGCACACCATTGCATACATTAAAGCGCTAACCGCACTAGCATAGGAACACGCTCCATGTGCGCCTTCTCTTCATTTGTAGTGGGAGATTGATTACCGAAGCCTAAAGTGTGGAGCCAATGGAGTCACCACCGACTTAGCACTTTGCATCCCAACCTCGGACACCCGCTCTATGTAGCCCTTCCGACTCAAGAACAATCGCCGATTCTCTCTCTTCTAATCTCCATACCCGGATTTTCCTAGCAAGACCTATGTCCTTCATCTCGAACTCTTCACCAAGTTGAGATTTCAACCTATCTATCTCCACCACGCTCTTAGAAGCAATAAGCATGTCATCCACATACAAAAGAAGATAGATAAAATTACCTCATGAAGCTTCAGAATGTAAACACAACAATCATGATCGCCGGAAAACCCATGCTTCAAAGATGAAGGAGTCAAATCGCTTGTACCACTGCGGAGATTGCTTTAATCCATATAGTGACTTCCTCAAACGACACACATGATTCTCCTTTTCCTCAACCTTGTAGCCCTCAGTTGATGCATGTAGATCTCTTCATCCAAGTCTCCGCGGGCAAGAAAGGCTTTTAACATCGAAGTTGATCCACTCAAAATTACCATGAGCAACAATACTCAATAGCACCCGAATAGAAGTATGTTTCACCACCGAGAAAATATCTCATTGTAATTCACACCCTCTTTACGTGCAAAACCCTTAGCCACTAGCCTCGCCTTGTATCTTACACCACCGAAGCTCAAAGATCTTCCTTTCTTTTATACACCCACTTACAACCAATAGCTTTTTCTTCCTACGGGCAATGGGACCACCTCCCATGTATGATTCTTCCGAAGAGATTCCATCTCTTCCTCCATCGCACCAACCAACTCTCACTATCCTTGTCCCGAATAGCTTCCTTGAAGGAGACCGGCTCGCCCTCCTCCACCGAGAGCGTGATTCAACCATATTAGCTCGCCCATAGTGCTTTAGGGGTTGATCACCTGCCTGCACTGCTTGTATGCTCGCTTTGGCCTAGTGGAAGCCAAATTATCCTCGAGCTGCTTTGTTGTAGTACGTGTATTTTCTGCTGAACCTCCTCCCGCCAAGCTCATCATCTATCGACTTCCCACTTGAGCACGATTAGAACCTAGTTGGTCTTTAGGTTCTATTTCAATAACCGAGACTTAGAAGTCTCACCGGCCATAACACCATCATCCTTGGACGCCTCGTGATCATGGATTTCTCATCAAAGGTAACATCCTGTGACCACGAACTTTGAATTTTCTGTACACCAAAGGCGATAGCCTTTACGCCTTTGCATATCCCAAGAATATTGCCTTCTTGGCCCTCGCTAAGCTTTCCCTCGTTGACGTGATAGTAGGCGGTACATCCAAAAATTCTGAGCCTATCATAATCTGCATGCTCCCCTGACCACACCCTATAGGGTGTATCACCATCCAATGTCGAATGTGGTGAACGGTTCACAATGTAACAAGCTGAAGCCACCGCTTCTGCCCACCATTCGTTGCCCAATCCTGCATAAGATCGCATACTCACTGCCTTTTCCCGCAGTGTTCGGTTCAGTCTCTCCGCGACCCCATTCTGCTGTGGTGTAGACCTGACTGTCCAGTGTCGAACAATTCCCTCCTGATCACAGAACTCCTTGAAAGCACCATCTGTATACTCTGTACCGTTATCAGATCTCAGCGTCTTCAATTTCTTTCCTGTCCTGTTCTCAACCATTGTTCTCCACTTCTTGAATGTCTCGAACACCTCATTCTTGTGCTTCAGAAAGTAAATCCAAGCATACCTAGAATAATCATCTATAAACGAGACATAATACCTGGAACCACCCTTGGAAGTTGTCTGAGCCGGACCCCAAACATCCGTGTGCACATAATCTAGTATCCCTCTGCTCTTAGACTTGCTGTTCAGAAACTTGACCCTGTGTGACTTTCCATACACACAATCCTCGCAAAAATCCATGCTAGGTTCCTTCAGATTCTTCAGCAGACCCTCTTTACCAAGCAGAACTAGACCCTTCTCTGACATATGCCCAAGCCGCCTATGCCATAACCGTGTGTGCTCACATGGGTCTCCACCACTTCCTTCAGTTCCAACCGCTGCATCTCCTGTCACCGCTGCATTCGAGAGTATATAGATTACCGTGACGAACACCCTTCATCACTACTAAGGAACCACGAACAACCTTCTTCACTCCGTTTTCCGTCACAATCCCGCAACCACCGGAGTCCAAAGCACCAACCGAGATAAGATTCTTCCGCAAGTCGGGAACATGCCTCACATCCGCCAAGGTTCGAACCACTCCATCATGCATCTTGATTTTGATATTACCTAGCCCCACTGTTTTACAAGCATGGTTATTCCCCATCAATACAGTTCCCCATCAATACCTCTCGTAGGTAGTAAACCACTTCCTATTTGGACACATATGGTAAGAGCAACCAATCAAGTATCCACTTCCGGAGATCTCCTCGCCACCCGTGGACGACATAGCATTCCTTATCGCTCCCTTCCTCTCAAACGTAGCTCGCTTCTTCCTTGCCCTCTCTCCTCTCGGTCTTGTTGTTGTTCTTCTTTCCACCTACTCTCTTATTTGACGGTCGACTTTGAAATGCCCAGCTTCACCGCGACTTGAAACATCCTTTTCCCGCAAGAGGTCTTGATTTAGATCTAAACTTTCCTCCCTTGCCTTTTCCTCGCTCATTGCTCCTTCCTCTTGCAAACAATCCTGGCTTGTTCCTGTTACGCCGATGGCCATGTCACTAGTTGCGGTCTTCAGAAGATCGTCCGCTAGAAGTGTCGTTCTAGTCTCATCCATCTTCGATTTTCTCCCACAAGCCTCGGTGTTTGCACGAGTTCTCATAAGACTTGGAGAGCAGTAGTAGAAGCGCTGATCCTCGTCTCCTACTTTAACATCTATGTCTTTCAACTGATATGATCCTATCAAACTTGTTGATGTGTTCCCGGATTGATGAGCCCTCCTCCATCTTGCAAGTATACAATTTGGATTTTAAGTAGATCCTAGTTAGACTCTTCGTCATGAAGGTACCCTCTAACTTCTTCCACACGCCTGTGACCGTTTCCTCTCCATCTACAAAAGTCTGAGACTGTTTACAGATAATATAGTAAAGTAAAATAATATCTATGTTCAGTAAACTTCATTAAATGACTATCTGAAATTGCTAAAAGTGCTGTACTGTTTTTTTATAGGGCATATTGCCTGGTGGGCAAGAAATTGCTGTAAAAAGACTGTCAAGGAGTTCAGGACAAGGCCTGGAGGAATTCAAGAATGAAGTTATCCTAATCTCCAAGCTACAACACAGGAATCTTGTTAGACTCTTGGGATGTTGCGTTCAAGGAGAAGAAAAGATACTGATCTATGAATGCATGCCAAATAGAAGCTTAGATGCATTTCTTTTCGGTAAACTAATTTTACTATACATGCATATATCAAATTCACATTCACAAAATCCATTTACCATTATAAGTTTAAACTTTTGGGTGCAGATACAAACAAGAACAGATTAACAGATTATTAGATTGGAAAACACGATACAGAATCATCCAAGGCATTGTTCGAGGGCTCTTGTATCTTCATAGGGATTCCAGGCTCAGAGTAATCCACCGAGATCTCAAGGTTAGCAATATCTTGTTGGATGAAGAGATGAACCCCAAAATATCAGACTTCGGCATGGCAAGGATTTTCGGGCGTGATGATAACGAAACAAACACAAAGCGGGTTGTTGGTACATAGTAAGATCTCGCTCCTGAAGATTCTTAGGATTTTTATGTAAGTTATGCATCAAGAGGCTTATAGTGTGCTGCATAACCGCAGTGGTTATATGTCTCCGAGTATGCAATGCATGGTGCATTCTCGGTGAAGTCGATGTCTATAGCTCGAGTACTGCTTCTTGAGATTGTTAGCGGACAGAAAAATAGCACATACTAAAATCCTGAATTCTGTCTTGGCCTCTTACCCTATGTAAGTACTGGAATATTTATGTGAATATATCTATGGGTACATTACAAGAATCTAAATTCATTTATACCCTATTTTCAAGAAACTCCGTCATTGAAAAAGTTCAACAATAAACACACCTTATCTATGACTGTTAGTGGAACTATTAGTTTTGTAATAGATTGTTGTTCTTCAAATGCATGCATTGACGTTTGCACTTGAGTAGACACCTGCAAAGACATCTGAGCTTCAAAATTAACAGATTTTAGGAGTTTAGAAGAATAAAATAGAGGGGGACTTAGTTTTCATATAAAATAAAAATCTAAAATTTTTATCATTAATCTAGAATTTTGCAAGTGGATGCCTATTCGGACATATGAACAACCAAACTCAACAACAAACCATTGGTTTCATTAATGATCATACATCAGGTGGTTTTTTTATTGAACTTTTTTAGATGAAGTGGTTGCTTGAAAAATAGGATATAAATGAAGGCAGTTTCTTATATTTACCCCATATCTAAAATTCTTCCTCTTCCAAATGTTTGATTTTGTATCTGTGTAGGCATGGAAGCTATGGAATGAAGATAACGTTAAGGATTTTATCGATCCATCTATAAGGGATTCATGCCCAACAAGTGAAGTATCAAGATGCGTAAATGTCGGTCTATTGTGTGTACAAGACCAAGCATTGGATCGGCCAACTATGTCAATGGTTGTTACAATGTTGGATGGTGGAAGTAGTGAGCTTGGCTTGCCGAGACAACCAACATTTGCTGCAAAGAAAACACCAAGTGAAACTGATACGTCGACATCTGATCTTAAACACTCTGGACATGTTTCATTCACTACACTAACAGGGCGATAGGATTTCACGACTACCATGAAATATTTGGATATAAGTTTTGTATTACATTATTGGAAAGATTGGTTGTAGATATTACAGTTGTGAATATTTTGAATCATCAACCAGATCACAGAGAGTTATGAGTTTGTGATAAGATGATTCAGTAAAACAAGTTTTAAGGGGAAAACCTGAAAGGATAGAACAATTGATCTAAATGATGTAAAGTATATGGTAACAATAAAGACTTAATACTGTAAACAAAGTCTGAAAACAAAATTTAAGACATAGATTAGAGGCATTTTGGGTTTTATTTAGTACAATGCAACGTCCTATGTCTATACAGGTTCTTTTATGATGTTCTATATTTCTTATGTACTAAGTTATATGTCCCATATCAACTACTTATTTTGATTTTTGTGGTATTACTTAATCTTCAATTGTAGAGCTACGTTGGGTGAAAGTTAGAGACTAAAAGCTATTAATTAGCATGTTTATTCTACGATGAATTTCCAACTTTAGTCATAAAGATAAATAATTCATTAGCTGAAATTTTCGAGTTTGACATTTCAATTTTTAATTTCTTTGCTAACTCCTCAATCCTCTAAAGAAAAGTTTAAATTTTAACATTTGTGTTTATTCCATGAAGATTGAATGTGTATCCATTTATTATAATTGGAGTTCTTCAGATCTGTAGTACTCTTTGATCATGGGATTCCTATATCAAAATAATTCAATTCTTTATTGTGGTTCCATTTTGCATTTTCATTCCTTAATTTCTCTCCTATAAAAACTATATTTGAGATTAAAGATCTTAATATCTCAATATTTTCTAATATTTTTGCTATATCGGTTTCTTTCATGAAAGTAAAAGAGGGAAACCGTGAATTATTTAAATTTCTCACTTTGAGGTATACATAATTGTTCAGTGCTTTAGTGATTCCAAACTATAGTCACTGCGAGTTCTAACTTCTAATTGATCACTTTTAGCTACGATCATTGCTCATAACTGTAATCATCATTTATTAATTATGAAGTATATAATTAGTGAGTTTAAATTTCATCACTTTGCTGTTGGTCTCCTTATTAAATTTCTATTGTTTTTGTAATCATCCAAATTAGAATATTGATCCTGAGTCGAAAAGGTTGTTTTTTAAGATTGCAAATGTTTGTGAGGTATGAATTTGATCCTTTGCAGCTTATATAAGATTTCCATGTTAATGTATCATTTATTTGCGTGTTTGAGATAAATTATTGCATAATGTAGTTTTAATTTTAGTTTTGAGTTTTTTAATGTGGTTTTGTTAATTTACATTTCCATAATCACATGAAGAGGGTCATGTTGATGGATGATAGGTTGGGCGACAGCTTCAAAAAATCCTAAAAATCCGATATGAGTTGTTTCTAAACTGCAAATTCATAATGAGCATTATCCGAGCATTTTCTCTATATGATGTCAAAGTAGATACTACAGAGTATTGAATTGAGATGATCATATTTCTTGCCGTATTTTTGTGGCCATGAGTGTCAATTGTGCATGAGATTTTATAGAAAGTTTAGTTTTTATATACTTCTAATGGGTGACATCAAGCACAAACAATAAATCCAAATAATTCCTTCAGGTTAATGCAAGATTATCTATGTTTGAGAAGACTTAAGGAACTCTTTTGTGACGTATTTCTCTTAAAATTTTGATTTTGTGATATGGATTTGATTAATTTTAAGGTTATTGCATGGTGATTTTTGTCTAAGATAATAAGAGAAGCTTTTTCTTTTCCAATTAGAAGAATTTTGACGCCATGTAAATAGATGCTTGATGACATTCTATATTTTGAAGTTTAGGTGTATACAAGGTGACGACATTGGTACATGATCGACAAAGGTTCACTTAACGATAAAAGGCAACTATCATGCTTTGGTAAAATTTCTCAAGGAAGTCATCGACAATGAAGAAAACTTCTAAGTTCAAATTTCAATTGATTTAAGGATATAGATGTTTACTTCATATGTAAATTTTTAATGTGTTGATTTGAACAATATTCAGATATAGTGATTTTATGCAATTTTTTAATGTGCATATGTTTATGTTGACCCTTGGAAATCAATGGCATAACTCTTCAGTGGGACAAAATTATATATAAAGCGCTTCGAAGAGGGAATGCAGGCATCTCTCGTCATACAAATCAAAGCAAATCATAGTTACAATTATTTAATATAAAATTTTAATAGATCTTAATCTCTATTAATTGCCGAATTTAAATAATCATCTGTTTTTAAATTATTGTAAAAGATAATCAATAGGTTAAATTAAAAGTCGTGCTTTGCACGGGCCTGAAGACTAGTACCTTACTAAAGTGTAAAGAATCAGAATGGGTAGTTAGAATTCCCAAGTTCAATTCTAATTGTTGATACAAGTCTCACTAAAATTTCAAAAAAAAGGAATTATTCCACTTATAAAGCCTTTTTCTTCTCTTAAAAAGAAAGAAAGAATGAATGAATAGCAAACAAAAGAAAATATCTAGAACAAATTGAAAGAAAAAAAAACCTATTCCTAATGGTTGACGTGGACTAGAGATGGCAAAATTGATCCAAACCCATTTGCCCACCCATATTCACCCACTAAATGACCCATCTAAACCCACACATTTAGTTAAATGGATCATAAATGTATGGATATTGTTTCTATTAAAGATAAATAGGTCATAAATGGGCGGGCTATTACCCGCCCATTTGCCCATTTAGATAGGTATTCTTTTAAAAACACCATCAAAGTTTTAACAATTGCAAAAAATATTTTTAAAAATTTAAAATTATATAAAACACCGTAAAGTTAAACTAACAACCAACACACATAAAATTTGAAAATTATCAGCAGCCCCTTAAAAATTTAAAATTTTCAAAAACACCCCAAAGTTAAAAATTCCAAAAATACTCTCAAAAGTTTAAAATTATAAAAAAAACTCTAAAAATTTCTAACTTCACAAATGACACGTGAAATCATGAAATTTATAGTAGGCCCCAAAAATCCTAAAATCCGATATGAGTTGTTTCTAAACCGCAAATTCATAATGAGCATTATCCGAGCATTTTCTCTATATGATGTCAAAGTAGATACTACAGAGTATTGAATTGAGATGATCATATTTCTTGCCGTATTTTTGTGGCCATGAGTGTCAATTGTGCATGAGATTTTATAGAAAGTTTAGTTTTATATACTTCTAATGGGTGACATCAAGCACAAACAATAAATCCAAATAATTCCTTCAGGTTAATGCAAGATTATCTATGTTTGAGAAGACTTAAGGAACTCTTTTGTGACGTATTTCTCTTAAAATTTTGATTTTGTGATATGGATTTGATTAATTTTAAGGTTATTGCATGGTGATTTTTGTCTAAGATAATAAGAGAAGCTTTTTCTTTTCCAATTAGAAGAATTTTGACGCCATGTAAATAGATGCTTGATGACATTCTATATTTTGAAGTTTAGGTGTATACAAGGTGACGACATTGGTACATGATCGACAAAGGTTCACTTAACGATAAAAGGCAACTATCATGCTTTGGTAAAATTTCTCAAGGAAGTCATCGACAATGAAGAAAACTTCTAAGTTCTGAAATTTCAATTGATTTAAGGATATAGATGTTTACTTCATATGTAAATTTTTTTAATGTGTTGATTTGAACAATATTCAGATATAGTGATTTTATGCAATTTTTTTAATGTGCATATGTTTATGTTGACCCTTGGAAATCAATGGCATAACTCTTCAGTGGGACAAAATTATATATAAAGCGCTTCGAAGAGGGAATGCAGGCATCTCTCGTCATACAAATCAAAGCAAATCATAGTTACAATTATTTAATATAAAATTTCAACAGATGTTAATCACTATTAATTGCCGAATTTAAATAATCATTTGTTTTTAAATTATTGTAAAAGATAATCAATAGGTTAAATTAAAAGTCGTGCTTTGCACGGACCTGAAGACTAGTACCTTACTAAAGTGTAAAGAATCAGAATGGGTAGTTAGAATTCCCAAGTTCAATTCTAATTGTTGATAAGTCTCACTAAACTTACAAAAGACACATGAAATCTAAAAATTTTCAGCAGCCTCCTATAAATTTCAAATTTACAAAAACACCCTCAAAATTTTAAAAATGCTAAAAACACCCGCAAGAGTTTAGAATTACAAAAAACACCCTGAAATTTCAAAACCTACAAATGATACATGAAATCTGAAAATTACCAGCAGCCCACTGTAAATTTAGAATTTGCAAAAACACCCTCAAAATTTAAAAATTGCAAAAAACACCCTCAAGAGTTCAAAATTATATTAAAACAACTCCCAGAAATTTTAAACTTACAAAAGACACATGAAATCTAAAAATTTTCAGCAGCCTCCTATAAATTTCAAATTTACAAAAACACCCTCAAAGTTTTAAAATTTACAAAAACACCCTTAAATTTTAAAAATTACATAAAACACCAAAAATCCAAAACATGCAGAAAAACACTACAAATCTAGAAATTACAAGCATCTTTTATGGTTGTGTTCCATAAATTTCAAACTTATGGGTGTTTTTGCAATTTTAAAGGGTATTTTTACAATTTTAATTTATAGGGAGCTCTTGGTAGTTTCAAATGTCAAATTTCATATGTCATTTGTGAGTTTTGAAGTTTCAGAGTGGTTTTGTAATTTTAAACCCTTGAGGGTTTTTTGCCTTTTAAAACTTTGAGGGTGTTTTTTATAAATTTTAAAATTTGCAAAAACACCCTCAAAGTTTTAAAATTTGCAAAAACACCCTCAAAGTTTTAGAAAATGCAAAAACACCCTCAAAGTTTTAAAATTTACAAAAACACCCTCAAAGTTTTAAAATTTGCAAATAACACCCTCAAAGTTTTAAAATTTGCAAAAACACCCTCAAAGTTTTAAAATTTACAAAAACACCCTCAAAGTTTTAAAATTTGCAAATAACACCCTCAAAGTTTTAAAATTTACAAAAACACCCTCAAAGTTTTAAAATTTGCAAATAACACCCTCAAAGTTTAAAATTGCAAAAACACCCTCAAAATTTTAAAAATGCTAAAAACACCCGCAAGAGTTTAGAATTACAAAAACACCCTCAAAGTTTTAAAATTTACAAAAACACCCTCAAGAGTTCAAAATTATCAAAAAAACGACTGAGAATTTTCTGGACTTAAAAATGACACATGAAATCTGAAAATTTTCAGTAGCCCCTTTTAAATTTGTAATTTCAAAAACACCCTCAAAGTTTTAAAATTACAAAAACACCCTCAAAATTTTAAAAATTACATAAAACACCAAAAATCCAAAACATGCAGAAAAACACTACAAATCTAGAAATTACAAGCATCTTTTGCGGGTTGTGTTCCATAAATTTCAAACTTATGGGTGTTTTTTGCAATTTTTAAAGGGTATTTTTTACAATTTTTAAATTTATAGGGAGCTACTGGTAGTTTCAAATGTCAAATTTCATATGTCATTTGTGAGTTTTGAAGTTTCAGAGTGGTTTTTGTAATTTTAAACCCTTGAGGGTTTTTTTTGCCTTTTTTAAAACTTTGAGGTTGTTTTTATAAATTTTTAATTTATAAGGGACTGCTTCCATATTGCAAAGACCCCCCAAAAGTTGGCAAAAAGCCCCCCAAAAGTTTACAAAGAGCCCTTGAAAGTTTACAAAGAGCCCCTGAACGTTTGCAAAAATATCCTTGAAAGTTTATATATACAACACTATTTTAGTTAAATGGGCAAATGGGCGGCCCTCTTATTAAATGGGCGGGCAAAAACCCACTCATTTTGCAAATACTAAAGTGGCCATAAATGGGCAAATGGGCAATCTATGCCCCATTTATAAATTACCCATCCATTATAACCATCTATTTCATCTCTACTTGGACATAAAGACTTCCAACTTGATGATATAATCTGATCATATTTTAAACAAACTATTCAACAAATTTGTACACAAAGCAATTCAATACATCACCTCCCATACATTTCAAACAAAAACTAAAATATTATCTTCTAGAAAACTCATAGTAGTCAACCAAATACAGACGCATGCCCAATCCATGAAGTGATCATGAAGATTCCTACTTACCCTCCATTTTATAATTTTCCAAGTCTTCCACTTTCTTTTTTGTCATCATTCATGCATTTTAGTCTCTTGACTACATTTTAGTTTTTTGGACATAGACTGTTTGCATGCTGAGATGTATTCTTTGGTTTGCATCCTGAAATTTATATTAAGCTGATAGAAATATTTCAATTAAATCCTTGTTAATGAAATACAAGGTGTCTCTTACCAAAACAGTTGTATCCAAAATTGTCCATCATTATTCTCCAAAGAATTACATGGATGGAGACCAACAAAAGTCCAATTTGCTTCTCTAAATATTCTCTGACCAAAACAGTTGTCTTCAAACCTGACGGCTCTTTTGCCACTTTCTGACTTCCATTATTTTTCAACACGTCAAAGAAACCATTATGTTTACTGCACTTTCAGAAAACATACAACAGAATCTTTTCTCTCAATAGATATATTAGCAATTATGGAGACAATATCTCCAGTTTCTTCAAGGTCATGACACAAATGGATTCTCTCTTGATGCTGCTCTCTCTCACCTCTCTCTTCCTACTATCACAATCCACAGACACATTAGTCCCAGGCCAATCTCTAACTGATGGCCACACCCTCATCTCCTCCGGCGAAATCTTCGAACTGGGCTTCTTCAGCCCGAAAAGCTCCAGAAACCGTTACATCGGTATATGGTACCACAACTTCTCCACTGACACTGTCCTCTGGGTCGCCAACCGCCAGGTTCCGGTCCTCGACAAGTCTGGCTCCCTGAAAATATCCACAAATGGAAACTTAATCCTCGTCGACGGAGAAAACAAAACTCTCTGGTCATCAAACGTTAGTACCTCTACAAGTTCGAACGAGATGACAGTTCAGTTACTAGACAGTGGAAATCTCCAGCTTAATGATTCGTCGAATGTCATCTGGCAGAGTTTCGACCATCCGACTGATACATACTTGCCGGGTATGAAGGATGGGCTAGATTTACAAACTAATGTGAACCAACTGTTTACATCGTGGAAGAGTCAGAGCGATCCTGAGTTAGGAAACTACTCGATGGGCATTGATCCTGATCGGTCGACGCAGATATTTATATGGGAGGGGACGAAGCCTAGGTGGCGGTCTGGGAGATGGAATGGGCAGGTTTTCATTGGGGTCCAGGGGATGGTGGCTATGTATATTTATGGGTTTAAGCTTAGTAATTTTGAGCAGGAGGGCAAGATGTATTTTTATTATTCGGCGTTTAATGCTTCGCATAGGTATGTTATGACCTGGGAGGGTACTTTGAAGCATTTGATCTGGCAGAATGATACTCAGGTTTGTGAAATTTTAAGGCTGATACAAGAATTTTATTGTTGTTGTTGTAAAATAAATTTTTGCAGCAGACTCAAGTGTCCTATAGAATTAGCAACTTCTACTTCTCTTGATGTCCTGCAAAATTTAAGTCCAAATCTTTAACATATGCAAGCTGGAAATTTTCACAGGAATGGTATCAGTACTGGGCAGAACCAGTACAAGAATGTGAATTCTACAACAAATGTGGGAATTATGGCAGCTGCACCGACAGCAACAGTCCCATATGCTCATGTTTACAGGGTTTCGTACCAAAATCAAAGAATGAATGGAACAGTGGCAATTGGACGAGCGGATGCATCCGAAGAACACCGTTACAATGCGAGAGAAATACTAGCAATGGCACTAAAGGAGAGCAAGATGGATTCTGGATGCTTCAAGGAGTGAAACTACCAGATTTTTCTGATTGGGATCAAAATGTTGATGAAATTGGTGAGTGTCAGCAGACTTGTTTGGCTAATTGTACGTGCAAGGCCTACTCGTTTGTAACGGGTATTGGATGCCTGAAATGGCGAGTCAATTTAGTGGACATTCATATGTTTTCAAGTGGAGGGGAGAACTTATATCTCAGGCTTGCCGGTTCAGAGCTAGGTACAAAAATTCGAAGCCTAAGTTTTTAAGATAATTGCTTTTCTTGTTACCTCATCCTACATCTTAAGAACTCTTTTTCCCTTGATTCGATATGCAGATCACAAGAAGAAAAAAATGTGGCAGTCATCATAGTGATAGTTGTTCTGGTAGTGTTTCTTTCACTTGGATGCATATACCTTGCTTGGAAACACAAAAAGAGGGTTGGAGGTAAAAGCATTAGACTCATTAGAATGAGTTTGGTACTCGAAACATTTCATTTTCATTAATGTATTATGTTTGTTCTTATATCAGCATTCATTAAATTGCGAAAGGGTCAGAGGATCACGGTTCGCGATCAAGCTAGAGATGGAGGACACAATGAGTATTCTGGCGGTGCATTTGAAGTTAGAGAAGAGGGAGATGAAAGAAAGAACCCTTTACTAAGTTTCGATTCAATTGTCGCCGCCACTGGAAACTTCTCTCTATCGAATTTACTTGGTGAAGGTGGATTTGGTCCAGTTTATAAGGTTAGTCTTCCTTTCACCGCCTAAAACAAACTGTTACTTAGATGAATTTAAGCTTCAATATGATGAAAATGGATTTGATTCTTGACTTTGTGATCCATCAACATCACCATAGCTCTTTTTTCAAAGGGCCAAAGTTTTAAATTCTTCATTTAATCTAATTCACTTTAGTCTATAGTCTTTGTAATGATGCAATTGTTATAGTACTGTTGAAGGGAAAGAAACTCTTTAGTTCAGAAAAAGTTTTATTTAGCATTTTAGTTTTAGACTTTCAGTTTCTTCAAATTTTGTATCTTGGATTTCAAAATAATAGATTGCTCTTTTAAAAACTATATTTAAAACTGAAATTCACTATACAGATACTAATTAATAGTCACAGTCACATAGAGTTTGTAGATTGCTGATTAAGGCATTGATTGTTCATATCTTCAATAGATTATACATTTCAAATCACTTGAAACATTATAAATAACTTGGACGATGATGATTTTTTTTATTTTTAATTTTTTTAATTTATTTCTTTTATAGGGTATACTTGCTGATGGGCAAGAAATAGCGGTGAAAAGACTGTCAAGGAGTTCAGGGCAAGGTTCTGAAGAATTCAAGAATGAAGTTATACTAATCTCCAAGCTACAACACCGAAATCTCGTTAGACTCTTGGGCTGCTGCATTCATGGGGAAGAAAAGATTTTGATCTATGAGTACATGCTAAACAGAAGCTTAGATGCTTTTCTTTTCGGTAAATAATGTTACTATACGCAAATCAGATATATCATGCATTCAATTGGATCTGTCTGGCATAATAACTTAATTTTTTTGACAGACGCGACGAAAAAAGGATTACTAGACTGGAAAACGCGATACAATATCATTGAAGGGATTGCTCGAGGGCTCCTCTACCTGCACAGGGACTCAAGGCTACGAGTTATCCACCGTGATCTCAAAGTTAGCAACATTTTGCTGGATGAAGAGATGAACCCCAAGATTTCAGATTTTGGCATGGCAAGGATTTTTGGACGCGACGATAATGAAACAAACACAAAGAGAGTCGTTGGAACATAGTAAGTTTAAGTCTTGCTCCTAAGACTATCCAGTAAGCACATTCATAGTATCTAAAAAAATAAAGTTTTTTTTTTCAAAATTTTGACTAATATATTGATCATGAACTATTGCAGTGGTTATATGTCTCCAGAGTACGCAATGCACGGGTTATTCTCAGTAAAATCAGATGTATACAGCTTCGGAGTACTACTTCTAGAGATCATTAGCGGAAAGAAAAACAGCACATTCCATCATCCTGAATCCTCTCTTAACCTTCTATCCTACGTAAGTATTATATAGATAACCTACAATGTGTGTATATGTGCAATGTATTATACTCTGTCAATCAATCGATAAAAAGGGAAACATTTTTGATGATGCAGGCATGGAAGTCATGGAACGAAGATAACGCGATGGATTTTATCGATACATCAATAAGAGACTCATGCTCATGGACTGAAGTATCAAGATGCATAAATGTTGGTCTCTTGTGTGTACAAGACCGAGCTAACGATAGGCCAAATATGTCGTCGGTGGTTGTAATGCTGGAGAGTGGGACTATTGATCAGGCATTGCCGAGACAACCAACTTTGCTGCAGATCGAAATTCGAGTGACACTGAGTCGTCGACATTGGATATGAATTTATCGGCTAATGCTTCTATTACTAGGTTGGTAGGGAGATGACAGGTTAATTATGTTGTATATATTGAGTGGTAAAATTTTGCATCCTCTATTTGTTTCTTGGTTTTCCTTATATTCAACTGATTTTACATGATTTTTAAGTTTGTATATTCCCCTTTTGCAAGAAATAAGGGCTCATACATATATGCCCCCAAATCATCCATATTATAGGTTTACCCCCAAAATCTGATGTTTGCAAACTTACCCATAGTTCTGGGAAATTGGATTTTTTTTACCCCCACTTCTCCAACATTAGAGATTTCCACCCCAATTCTCCAATCATCCATACTTGCAAGTCAACTGGTTACTAGCATGCTCTAGCACATATTCCCTAATAGAATGAATTAGGGGTAGGAAAATCTAATGTTGGAGATTTGAAGGGTAAATTGGAAATATCAAAACAGAAAATTTGCAAATGCAAATGATTTGGAGGGTATATATGCCAAAAATCCCATAGAAAAAGATATATCAATTGAAATTCAAAAAAAAAATCTGAGTCTGAATTAACAATCCTCAACCAGTGACCCCTGAGAGATTGGAAACAAAATGAGTTTCATAACACTTTCGATCATCGTTCACCAATTTTCAACAACTCCTATTCCTTGAAAACAAACATCATAGTTTGTTTTGCAAGGAATTCTGACATAATTTGTTAATGCAATTGAAGCTAATGGAAGCTTCTCTCTAATATAATTCATTTGGTAAGGAGATGTAGATCCAAGAACACTGGTGGATACTGAGATAAGAACAAAGAGTAGGCACTATTAACGAGACAACATTGTGTTACCTTAAATAAATAATCTTTTATTGATCAGACTAATTAAGTATTAATTATTAACATCTAACAATTAATAAAGATTAGTTAGAATTCTTGCTACCCTTGCGAAGGACCAAGATGCATAAGTATCGGGATCAAGAATCCCAAGCGGTTGACAAGCTAGCTAACCATGTGAATAATCAAATTGGAAAATGGACTAAAATGGTATCTTGCCAAAATTAAAGTGGAGACTGATCCGTATCCACTGCATTAACGGAGCAGCAAAGTGTGGATAATATTTGGATCAGTGTATTAATCCTCAAGGTCTCTTGGACATTACTAATAGTATTAATGATAAATAGTTCTTTCATACACTATTAAGGAAATCAACAAATACAGCTACTAAAGTTATGATGAGAAAGTATCTAGTGCTTCTGATCTACTATATTAATATTGTACCAAAAAGATATTAACCGTTGATCAAATAATCGAAATCTGGATAGTACATCCCATTAACATTCAAAACCCAACAATAATCTTCTCTCAAACGTTCGTCCCATTAACATTCAAAATTGAACACCCGAAAAAAAAAAAAAAGAAAAAGAAAAAGAAAACGAAAGAAAGAAAAACAAAATTATCTTATTAGGAACTCCATCACCATCAAGGGCCCCCCCTTTCTCCTATCCCAAAGGCCTGGTTTGTGTAGGGGTTAATGGAAGGGTTAAAGGGGTTTAACCCTTCCTTAACCTTCCAAACATCAAAATTGCATAAGGCTTACTAAAGCCGCACACGAGACTTAATTAGACTTTAGCCCGTCAAATGACAGGCTAACTGTTCCGCGTGAAGAGGAGGAGTAAGAATTTACTCCGCCTCTACACTAGCGGTAGGCATAGTAATTTCTTAAAAATTATGAAACGTGTTCTTTTCGTTAGCTTGGACATATTTAAGTTAGAAACTTGAATCATCTCATATATCTATAGCAATTATCTGAAGTTGTTATTAAAATATAACTCTTGTACGTGTAAGGAGATGAGAAAAATGTAAACAATGAATTTTATTTTCAAATTAAATGCAGTAGCCCATCCTATAAATCTAAATTATATATGTATAAAATATTGTACAGTATACAATTGATTAAAATTTTTTATAATTCTCATATAATGATCTAGGATGGCTAAGAAGAACACGAGGAATTTGGCAATAGGCTTGCTTTTCACCTATGAAATAAATGATATTTAAAAATACATAAATGACAGTTTTAGTCTTCTCAACAGTCATTTATTTAAAAATACATAAATGACTATATATTTATAGCTTTGAAAATTCTAGCTAAATTTATCAAATGAAATAATTATTAGTAAATTTCCTACATGTAATAAGGTTAAAATTAGTATTTTAAAAATGTTAGAGGGATTAGCTTACTTAAACCTTCTTTATTTGCAAACACAAAAATAGTAACCCTTCACGCTAACTGTCTAAGACAAACGGAATTAAGTTTTTTTTAACCCTCCATGATGGATTAACTAAGTTAACCTTTCTCCTTAACCATTTCCTCTTAACCCCTTGCCAAATGGCACCTTTAGCTCTTTATCGCTAAGCCACCAAGGCCTAACAAGGCTGAGTCCCCTTGACCATACCCCAACTCTGATCCATTATGCACCCGAAACCCGTTCAGACAACTATAATAATGTTTAGGGGTTTTTACCTCTAAACCCAAAGCTTTACCTTGATTTATTTTTAAACCCAAGTAGTTTTATTTGTACCTATAAACCCAACCAACTTTGTACATTTATCTTTAAACCCAATTTTCTAAATACACTATATAACTAAGTGGTCCCCCCTTAAAAAATTTTAAAAACCCCATTTTACCCCTTTCTTTCCCTCCATTCTCACTCTCCTTCTGATTTTTGGAATTTGTAAAAGCCCTAAAAGGTTTGAATTGCAAAAACACCCTAAAATTCAAAATTTACATAATTTTATAAAAACACCCTAAAAAGATCAAAACTTACAAACATTTACAAAAAATACATGTTTGTAGTTTTGTTCTTTTAGATTTTTGTAACTTTTAAATTTTAGGGTGTTATTTGTAATTTTCAAAATTTTAGGGTGATTTCTAAAATTTCAAAATTTTCACCTGACTGCCAGTAATTCCTATATTTTAGTACTGTTTGTAGGTTTAAAATTTTAATATGTTTATTTATAAACTTTGAATTTTGAGGGTATTTTTGCAATTCAATACTTTTAGGCTATTTTCAATAAATTCCAAAAAATGGGGTGGTGATGGTGGAATAGGTAGATAGAGAGAGAGAGAGAGAGAGAGAGAGAGAGAGAATGGAAAGAGAGGGTTAAAATGGGGTTTTAAATTTTTAAGGAGGGACCACATAATTATGTAGTATATTTGGAAGATTGGACTTAAAGACAAATACATAAAGGTGATTGGGCTTATAGGTACAAATAAAACAGCTCGGGTTTAGAAATAAAGCAAGGTAAACCTTTGGTTTGGAGGCAAAACCTAATGTTTAATGATAGTATTAAAAACATTGCATCATTCATTTGGTATGGTTTTTGGATCATCCAAGAAGAGTGGATTCTACACCTAATGAACAATAAAATTGTATCTCGGGGTTCTTTTCTCTATAGAAATGAAAATTTCCTCTTTGCACTGCGGCGGTATCTTAAATTTGTGAATTTTTTGTTATTTTAACTTTCATGTATTGTATAAATGTTCTCCTAATGGGAGGCATAGGAAGCAAGCAAAGATATAAGAATTAAAAGCCCATATACTTTCACATCATTATTAATATGGAAATATATTATTATGTGTCAAAGAGAGAAAAGAACAAGACAACCATGGAAATATGTCCTGAAATGAGAGTTTATGCATAATTTTGTTAAGGCTACTTAAACCAGTCTAAGTAATCTATCATGTAAACAAACCCTTAGAACAATGTATTTTCAAAAATTGGAAAGCATAGAGTTAATAAGCTGCCATCCTGATCAGCTTTATTTTGTCTAAATTTTGTAAAACAATGCAAACATGTCGCATGTTGCAATTTTGATGAGTGAACCTATTCTAGTAGATTATAATTATTTGTTGCAAATTTTTATTTTTGAGATAAAAGTTATTAATGTGAACTTACCTTTTCCATGAGATGTAAAATTATTAGGATTAGTCTTTTCCCCCCTTTGTGATCTGTCATTTTTTTCAATTTTGCAAGAGATACTTATCGCTTATTAAATAAAAAAATTTAGCCACTTTTTCTTTTGTATTTAGAAACGAGTTAGGTACTCATTCTACATCCATAGAAACCAACAATGCTCTTTGGCTACCACATCTACCATCTACCAAGAGATAGGAGGGCATGTGGGCCCCACAGTTTTATGGGGCCCACCGGCCCCCAATCTCTCGGTAGATGTGGTAGCCAAATGGCTTTTTTGCATAGAAACTAAAAACAAACACCAATTAGAACAACAATCTTCATGTACCAAGTGTTCATCTCATTAAAAAGGGAAAAAAAAAATTACAAATTACAGAGTTATAAGAACCCATCCTTCACAACTTGATGCAAAGCCTCATCCATCAACTCCGGACTCAATCTCACCATCAAAACACAAAATTCCATCTCATTAAGACCTCCATCCCCATCCATATCCCCCTCCCTCACCATCCCCCTGAGCTCCTCGTCGCTAAGCCCGCCGAGGCCCAACAAGGCCGAGTTCCTCTTCAAGCTCTCGAACGTGATCAGACCCGAACCCGGATCCATTAGCAGCCGGAACCCGTTACAGAGCTCCGCCATCAGACCCTCTTCCCCGAGCTTTTCGGCCATTGTCGGGAGATAGTCTTCGAATTCGATGGGTCTTTTGGTAGCCATTGAAAGAGAAAGTTTGGTGGGTATTTTGGGAAGAGAAAGAAGTTTTGGGTTATTTTGGGAAGAAGGGAGGGGGGAGAATGGGAATATAAATAGGGAGAGATGACAGCTTGAGATGAGTTAAGGATTCGGTTGAGAGGAAGGAGGGGAGGAAAGAGGAAAGTCCCTTTCGAAGAAATTGCGACAGGGTACACATGAGAACATTGCGGGGGTGTTTTGGGAATAATTTGTGAAGAGGACGAAAATGCCCCTCACCTTTAGGAATGTATAGTGAACTTTTCATCTGTACTATTAAGTTATATATTAGTAAGATTTCTGTGTAATTTAATTAACAATCGAGCATTCCCCGTAAAATTTTTTCGTTCAGAATTCAACTCTGCTTGCTGAATTTTGACACTCGTACCGATTGATGAATAGTCGAGTTTTTTCTGTTCTACTCCTGCTTAGTATAACTTGTAAATTCTACTTTATCCGTCAACATTTATGTCTCTTTCATATATTCATTTTCTCATAAAATGCCCCAAGATTTTTATTCTAAACAAATGCAAATTAATGCTAAATAGATTATGGGAATCCTTTTACTCTAAACCTGCCACGAGAGGATTTGAATGGAAATGTTCAAGGTTCAATTAAGTCAATAATACTTCAATTTTAAAAATGTCATAAAACATTTCCAAATAAAAAAAATGTATTTCTATAATTATAACTTGGAAATACTAAAATTATGAAAAAGGAGAACTAAAGTCGAAGCTACACCGACCATTAAGGTTAAGATTGTCATTTAAGTGTACAACTAGTAAGAAACATGAGATACGAAGAAGTTTCTAAATGAGCGAAGGACAGAGAGGAAAAAGGTGGCTATTTTGGGAAGACCGCGTGTAGTTGTAATGCAGTTGCCGGCCTCGTTTTCGCACGGCGTCATTGGATTCAGTTGACCCGCTATTTCCCAAAATACCCCCGTCTTGCATTTTGACTATTTACAAATTATACTAAGCTGTATTTCGTTCTGTTTACATGATACTAACATAAATACAAATACGTCTAAAATTTTAATAAATAATTTATATTATGCTCAATTGACAATCAAACATACATTCAAGAAGAGCAAAAAGAATTAATGTATACTATTAAAACTTTACTTATAGGACTATTAAATAGAAAATTTATGAGTATCCGAGAGAATCGTATTAGATACGTATCTGAATCGGTATCAGTATAAACGTTGTATAATACGAGAGGGATAAGTTTTTACTCCTTTTGAGGAGAGTAAATGCTAAGAAAGTTACAAAATGTTGTTTGAAACTTTGACATTGAGAAGGAAAAGAAGAAGAGGTCTAATTTGCTCCCCAGAGTTATAAGATTGGGTCAGGGTTTGATGGCAACAGCTACGGAATTGATTAGCTTGGCATTAGAGGCTGCTTCTTGATTTCAAACTGCTTTCAAGGTTTTGGTCCTGTTGGAAGAGGTCAGCTCTTCAGCAGTCAACTCTATTGATGGGATTTGGTGGAAACTTAGGTTTTTTCTTTGATTGAATGACTTTTAGTAGATGACTATATGTAAGTCCAAAACTTTGAAAGATGGTGCCAAGAATGTCTTGTTACATTCTTTCAAAGGCTAAGGGGCTGTTTGGTTGGGCGAAAAAACGCAGAAAATGAGGGAAAGTGAGGGAAAGTAGGGGTATTTTTTACATTGTCCTTCACATTCGTATGTTTGTTTGCAAAAATTTTCCGGAAAGTGAGGGAAAGTGAGGGTGAAACATTGGTTTTTTTTCCGGACTAAAAACCCCGATTTTGGGGGAAAATGGCGGAAAGGAACCAAACAAGCCCTAATTGTAAGGATCATAGCACGGTGAAGGGATGCTATTTTCTATAGAGGAGACATTATAAGTGGTGATGAAGTCAGATTAAACATCTTTCTATACATGATCGTCTAAATTAAAGTTACATTGAAAACTTAAACTCTATCTAAAACTTTACTAATGTCACTTGTGTATATATGCATGTGCAAATTAAATCTAGTGAATAAGAAAAATAAAATCATAATTTAGGAAACATGAACTTTTTATATTTTCCTAGTTAAATTTATTTAGAAATTTACCCTAGGTGGCTACGTATCTCTGCCCCAAAAATAAGGGAATAGAGAAAGCAAGGGGATGTGCGACAAAAGCCTAAATTGTCAAGGATGGAGTGATGGAGCTTTCAAGTCTCTTTCCATGAAACTGTGGAGATAATTAAAATATTATAAACGATAGAGATAATTGCTTCGCATCACTTATTATTCTTTCCGTTATCCTCTTGGATTCCATTTCCATCCTTTTTGGGACATTTTCTTAAAACAGACGCGTCCTATGCTTTGAGCAATCATATACTTTTGATTTTAAATTTCTCTGATAACTTTTATTTACATGATAACTACAGGCATGAGAGCTTTATGAGTTCTTTTTTCTTTTTTTTCTTTTTTTAAATCTGTGGCTATGCTTTTGGACTTGGTCTCTTTGACGTGAAGAAAGCAACAGCATGAAATAGCTTGTTTTTATTTTTAATTTTTTAAACGCTGAAAATGCTCATGTAATCACTGTTCAAATATAAATCAAGATAAAACCTATCTCATCAAAAAGCACTATTCCATTGCAAAATGTGTTGCGCACTATTAACACGAACTTACAAGTCCTCTAATGAGAAATTATGTTAGAAATGAGCCACATACAAGGGGACTCTCAATAATTTGGAAAAAAAAAAAAGGCTCTACCAGTAACCAAATGATTTACATTAACCAAATGCTCACGCTATTCCACTGCAAAATGTCCTAAATAACAGTAAGTCAGTAACCAAATGATTTACATAAGTGTCGATGGCGACAAAGTTAACATAAAGATACTAAATATACACAACTCATGAAATTTTCCCTACCAGCACTTCCCCGTATGAGAACATCAACAGTTTCAGGACCTGCTCGAACACTTCAATACACATCGATACCATTAATCTCATGTAATCTGCTATAAAGAACCAGCGACACGCGGACAAGAAACATTTCTCATGATATAATCTTTTCCTACTTTTATGCTGTCTGAGAATCGCGGAATATATTAAGGGGAAAAAAAACTCTTAGAAATTCAATTGAAGTGCATATGTAGGGTACAATAAAGCTACTATTTCTAATGTAACAGGCTCGTGCTATTATCTTCACCTGAGAGTTTCCACGTAAACACACATATGAGTAAACAAAAGAAAACAAAGTAGAGAAGGTGTTCAAACAAGGAGCAGAGCAGTTGAAGCCTAATGGTACACCAAGAAACTTAGTGATTCTTGCTATACAAACCACTACTCATGCATTGTTGATGATATAAAGTTAACAGGAAATTGAACATGCAACAGGATAAGCACCAACTACATGATCCAATCATACAAATTAAATGCCCCTAATATGAGGTTTCCTAAAAATGGAAGTCATCATGTAATTTGTGCAGACAATTATGGGAAAAAAAGAAGAAAGGAACATGAGTCCATTGAGTTTTCCCCAAGCAATCAAGCATACATGAACTTTCCCCTAAAAAGTTTACTTCTAAAGTCACAAAAGACAATTATGGGAAAAAAAGAAGAAAGGAACATGAGTCCATGAGTTTTCACCAAGCAATCAAGCATATATGAACTTTCTACTAAAAGTTTACTTCTAAAGTCACAAAGACATACATACATACATACATATACATATACATGACAGAATACTACCTCCAATTTGTTTAACTATCCATCATACCTTTTCTATGCGAAAACAGACTTCGATGTTAAAGTATTGTAATTTATTTGAAGAACAAGAACGTGCACCGAAAAGCTAAAGGAAACGTAAAATCAGTGATCATCATTTTGCCACAGAATCTCATATTGATGATTCAGGTAACAATAAAAATGATTTACATTAACCAAATGCTCACGCTATTCCACTGCAAAATGTCCTAAATAACAGTAAGTCAGTAACCAAATGATTTACATAAGTGTCGATGGCGACAAAGTTAACATAAAGATACTAAATATACACAACTCTTGAAATTTTCCCTACCAGCACTTCCCCGTATGAGAACATCAACAGTTTCAGGACCTGCTCGAACACTTCAATACACATCGATACCATTAATCTCATGTAATCTGCTATAAAGAACCAGCGACACGCAGACAAGAAACATTTCTCATGATATAATCTTTTCCTACTTTTATGCTGTCTGAGAATCGCGGAATATATTAAGGGAAAAAAAAACTCTTAGAAATTCAATTGAAGTGCATATGTAGGGTACAATAAAGCTACTATTTCTAATGTAACAGGCTCGTGCTATTATCTTCACCTGAGAGTTCCACATAAACACACATATGAGTAAACAAAAGAAAACAAAGAAGAGAAGGTGTTCAAACAAGGAGCAGAGCAGTTGAAGCCTAATGGTACACCAAGAAACTTAGTGATTCTTGCTATACAAACCACTACTCATGCATTGTTGATGATATAAAGTTAACAGGAAATTGAACATGCAACAGGATAAGCACCAACTACATGATCCAATCATACAAATTAAATGCCCCTAAGATGAGGTTTCCTAAAATGGAAGTCATCATGTAATTTGTGCAGACAATTATGGGAAAAAAGAAGAAAGGAACATGAGTCCATTGAGTTTTCCCCAAGCAATCAAGCATACATGAACTTTCCCCTAAAAAGTTTACTTCTAAAGTCACAAAAGACAATTATGGGAAAAAAGAAGAAAGGAACACGAGTCAATGAGTTTTCACCAAGTAATCAAGCATATATGAACTTTCTACTAAAAAGTTTACTTCTAAAGTCACAAAGACATACATACATACATACATATACATATACATGACAGAATACTACCTCCAATTTGTCTAACTATCCATCATACCTTTTCTATGCGAAAACAGACTTCGATGTTAAAGTATTGTAATTTATTTGAAGAACAAGAACGTGCACCGAAAAGCTAAAGGAAATGTAAAATCAGTGATCATCATTTTTGCCACAGAATCTCATATTGATGATTCAGGTAACAATAAAAATCATGCACATAAATCTAACGTAACACTAATTCATATACCCTAAAGTGTCCAGACTACTTTAAGCATATACGGTATGCCTTTGACAGCTAACTTTATAATTTAAAGGCAGTATACTACTACCTTCATAATTCAATATCACAAAACATATTGCTGGGTATATACCATGAGGATCCTCTATGACTTCAAAATTACTATACTCAAAAAAATACACAGAAATTACTAGGAGAAAAATAACAGCACAGAGCACTATTAAGAAAATATTTCAAAAAATGTGAAATACAAGTGCACATTGCTTAAAGTAGAAAAGAACAATTTTGGGACTGACAGTAATAATCATATGTGAAATTGCAATTTCACTAATCTAAGAAACATACTAAAACTAGGATTTAAAAACCCAAATAAGACAATGCCTGATATGAGAACATAGTCTTGAATCCACACACAAGCATATGACGTAGCACAGATTGTCAGATACATTCATTCCCTACTGTACCAATTCAAATGCAAAACCAACCATTTATCGTGTGCCTCGTCTGATATTAACACTAATGGTAGTATGAATCAATCCAAAAAGTAAATCTCAGAATGAAAAGAATGTACACTTCACAATCTAAAGACCTCACTCTTACTTGCACTTGTTTCCTGATCGATACATGCATAATATCTCTCCTCTAGTTGAGGAGCAGGAACAACTATATCACTATATCATTTTGCGCTATGTTCATCAAGTTTCTTTCTGGATTGGCACTTGATAAATATTAAGAAGCATTCATTACATTGTAAAATATAAGAATCAGTCTTCGCACATTAAGCTAGTGATAAAAATCTCACATTAGAAAAGAAATATTCTTCTATTCTTCCAATCTCTAACCAAATTCATTGAAATGTCCATAACCCAATTAAGATGAAGCCCAGACAATATACACGAAATCAAAGTCAAAGAATATTAGATAAGTTAGAATCAATATAAACTACAGCCCTCGATCCTCACCATAAGGAGTTGGTGTAGTGGTTAGAGGGACTTAATTTAAGATGGAAAGCAACTCGGGTTTAAATTTCACCGGCCACGAATTTAAAGCGGATTTTCTAAAAATAGACACCACTGTGTGAGTCCAGGCTTCGACCCATAAAAGTGCGCTCAACCTGTGGGGGCATGTTAGAATCAATATAAACTATAGTCCTCGATCCTCACCATAACTTGGGAGTTTTGATGTAGTGGTTAGAGGGACCTAATTTAAGAAGATAAAACAATTTCAAACTATCAAAAATCATTCTGTTAAGAATATCCATAGTAGTGAGGAAAAGGGAGGAGCCTAAATTATGTACATGCACATGCATGTACACATACATGTGTAGGCATGCATATGTACGTACCTAGTACGTATGTATGTATGTATATGCATATTAAATCTATACTTATAGATAGACGTGTTTGTGTATTCACCATACATTAATTAAACCAAAATTTGTCCATCTGTAACATCTAAAACAATCAAAGCTTTATCGGAAAACTAACTTCTAGTACTACACTGCATTTTCATGAAAGATCAATAGAAATAATTTACCAACTGTTGACAAATATGACCTGTACATAAAAAAATAAGTAACTATAATAAGTTCTGACTCAATATACCAAAATTATACCTCTTTCAGCCCTATTCATCAAGTCCACAACCTACAACACTACCATCTAAGGGGCCCATCTCCTGCCCATATATACAATTCTGAGTAAGCTGAAGTTAGTTAAACGTATGGTCTGCGGATGCAGAATGAAACTTTATATTCAAACACAGGTATGGTGTTTCAAACAAAGGAGTTCACCACCAGACACAATAACATGCTTATCTATGTGCCTATTCCAACATGCGTACTCTTTACCACGCAAAACTATATAGAGTGATTTTCTTTTTTATAAACAGAAGAACCATAAGTAAGTTCCAAACGTGAAATTAATAATCTATATTGTTAGATAAAAAGCAGCATATAAGATTTCACCTTGTACATGTTCCGTAGATGAATAAAGATGGGTATGTCCATAAAAGTCAATTGGTGACACTAAAAGCCAGTGTAAATGAAACAATATAAGTAGCCAAAACCATCCTATATATCATAGATTTAACTCGTGTATACAAAATATAAACAGATGCGTTTAATTAAACAAATCACTATAATATAACAAGTGAGCATTAACATGATGCACAAAAAGAGGTACCTCACCTAATCAAAATACAATTATAGCACCATAATTTATCTCAACCTTCCAAATTGATCCAATCCAAAATTATCAAAATTATTAAAAACTAAGAACCTGAATCATATCTTGGCGCTGAATATTAAATTGCAACAACATACATGTAACTTATAACAAAATAAAATTCCCTTGTTGAACCAACTTCTAATACGACAGAGCATTTTCATTAAAGATAACAGAAACAGTTTACCAACCATAAGCATAATACTGCCTATCTATTAAATGAATAATTAAATGTGATCTAAAACTGATCTAATATACCACCTCTTTCAGTCTTATTCTTCAAGTCCCCAACCTACGGCATAACCAAGTTTTCAAGGGGCCCATCTCCTGCCTCTATTTATAACTATGAGCAAGCGGAAGTTAGTCAGAATTGTGATCTGTAAATGAAAGCTATGGACATAGTGTTTGAAACACAAAACATAGGCATGAATATCTCAAACACAGCAGTTCACCACCAGACACGAGAACTTGGCCACCCATATGTTTGTTTCAAGCATGTGTACTCTTTACCACACATAACTGGCAATTAATACTGTAGATTTTAGCCAAAAGAGGCATATCAAATTTCACCTTGTACATAACATAAACGAAAAGATGGGTGTGTTCATAAATGTCAAAAGCATTGGTGACATCGACGAGCACCAACGCAACTGAAACAATTTAAATAGCTAAAAGAATCTTGTATATCATAGATTAAACTCATCTTTACTAAATTTGAAGTGTCACATTTAATTAGCCCACAAAGTATAAGTATTATAAATCACCGAAGCATTAATATGAAGCAAAAAAAAGGTACCACATTGAATCAAGCATCGGCGTAAATCTCGACCTATCCATATCATTCCACCCCAAAGTTACCAAAATTGTTAAGGGAAAAATAGAAGCCTAGATCATATATAGCACTGAATATTCATTGAAAGTAATTAACATGCACTTATAGAACAAACTAGACTCCCTCATTGAACCTTCTATTGCTACGCTGCATATTAATGAAACATATAAAACAAACTACACTCTCTCACTGAACCATCACCAACGGCTATAGTATATTTCCATAAAAATAGCAATAGAAACAGTTTATCATCCATCAACATAAGCTTAGCTATTTACAATCATTCTAAACACTAGGAGGAAGGATGAACCAGTTACCAATTTCTATATAACAGAATTGCATTTTTCAGGAATCACTACCATCATCTAAAGTCCACAAGTTTCAATCTTTCTATATGAACAGGCTCAGTTATTCAACTTTTACATACCTACACAAAAAAGATGCCACCCTTTTTACAAAATTCATCAAAACCAAACAAAAAAAGGAAGACCCATTACCTCATCGACAAAACGAGCTATACCCACTTCACAATTCCTCTCTTTAGCTTCTCCAACAACACCGCCGAATTCTTCCCAATCTTCCCTCCTTCTTCATTGCTCAGCCTCTCCAAAACCCCGAGAACCCCCTCATTCATCGCCTCAAGACCCAATCTTTCGTCCTCCGAACAGACCAAATTCAGCACGGATAACGCACTCTCAACTCCTCTAGCGCTCCCCCGCTCCAAAACCCCGACCAAAACCCTAACAAACCCTTGAATTCTCCCCATTTCAGCTCTCCCCTCCTTGATCTTCCCCAGCTGAGCTAATACCTCGACAGCCCGATCCAATCCCGAACCCGCCAACTCGACCAAACTCCTCACCGACCCGGCAACCCGAATCAACCTCCTCCGATTCTCGGGGAACTTACAGAGCTCGTATAGAGCCGTCGCCGCCTCCTTCTTCTCCCGCTTACTAGAACCTTCCAGAAGCATCGTCGCCAAGCTGCCGATGGCACTCGGGTGGGCCCCAATGGTCACCTTGTTCACGTCCACGGTGGCAAGGCTCGTAATCACCGTCGCCGCCGCCGCCGCCGCCGCAGCGCCGCCGTTAGACTTGACGGCGGTGACGAGGCTCTCAACGGCGCCCTCGGCCACGAGGCCCACCTTGACGTCGTCGCCGTCGAGGGAGAGGTAGAGGAGCGAGTAAATCGCGAGCTTCTGGAGCTCGGGGAGCTGGGGGTCGGCCACGTGGCGAATTAGGGTTTTGGGGATGGAGGAGTCGGCGACTTTTTGGCGGAATTCGGCGGATTTTTGGACGGAGCGGAGGAGGGAGGAGAGGGCGACGGGGTCGGAGGGGTACTTTAGGGAGCTCAGGAATTTGTTGGGACACGGGGGGGATTTCTGGGGTTGTTTAGGGGCAGGATTGGAATTTGAAATGAGGCGGCGGAGGGCGTGGTTGGGGATTAGAGGAGGGGGAGGTGACGGTAAGGGGAGGTTGGTTACGGGGCAGGTGAGGTTACCGCCGTCTAGCCAGCGCTGGATTGAGGAGCGGTCGAAGGTGTGACCGGACGGTAAGATCACCGGGTCGGTCATTAATTCGAGGGAGATCGGGCAGCGGAAGTCGTCGGGGCAGGACGAGTCCATATTGGGACTGAAACTTTTCTCTCTCCTCCGAAGCTGGGTTTTTATTGAGGGAGGGAGGGAGGGAGAGGAGGGGTATTTTGGGAAGGGTTTCGGATGGGGGCTCGATTTCTGGCGAGCTTGAGGGGTTTGTGGTTTTTATACGGGAGGAGATGGGGGTTGTTCCCAAAATGCCCCCGTGCTGGATGCTGATCAGAGGTTTTGTTCCCGGAGTGACCCTGGTTTGGTCTTTTTTTTGGTTAAACTTTTCTCTCCTCCGAAGCTGGGTTTTATTGAGGGAGGGAGGCAGGGAGAGGAGGGGTATTTTGGGAAGGGTTTCGGATGGGGGCTCGATTTCTGGTGAGCTTGAGGGGTTTGTGGTTTTTATACGGGAGGAGATGGGGGTTGTTCCCAAAATGCCCCCTGGCCGGATGCTGATCAGAGGTTTTGTTCCCGGAGTGACCCTGGTTTGGTCTTTTTTTTGGTTAAACTTTTCTCTCTCCGCTGCGTTTTCTGATTCTCTAGAGAGGAGGGGGTTATTTTTTGGCAACGCTTTCACACTATAAAGTTTCTAAAATTTATATTTTTATACTTTCTTATATGCAAATATGAGAATTTAATTTTTTGATTTATGTTTCCAGCCCGTGACACACTTCGAAGCTAATTTTATAAAATTTTGTCCCTAATGGTTGTTGAACTTACTATTAAGCACATCATAATTCCATTTTATAATGTAGTTAGTGTTGTTTAAAATAGAATTAGGATATATTTAACAATGACTTCAGCAAACATTAAAGATAAAAAAGCTCTAAGATTATATTATAAGTGTCACATGAGAAATTCGAGGAAAAAATTCTCACGCTTGCTTAAAAAAAGGTATCAAAATACAAATTTTAGAAACTGTAAGGTATATGAGTGCTTACCAAAAACAAATGACAGTATATAAGTGCAAAATAGGAAGAACTATATGGTATTTAATTGCTAATTACCCACTTTTATATGGGATAATTGCTCCTGAAATGCCCCTGTTTTGTTCCCGGAAGGACCCTGATTTAGGATTTTGCGCAGTTGGGATTGTTCCAGAAATGACCACTGATTAAGAAAGGATTTGGTTTTAAAAGACTTTGGGTTGAACTTTATCCCCCAAATTATCTGGTTTATGACAATTACTCCCAAAATACCCCTCATTGTCCTCTTGCTGTGGATTATTGCACTTCTTGCTATGGTCCCAAATAATTCGGTCTATTCTAGAAATATTATTGGAGGAACATTTCAGTAACATTTTTAATTTAAGATATAATTTTCCCTTCTAATAATGATATGTATGGATTGCCTAACAACTTAGAAAGACTGTTTAGCTATAAAAAAAAATTTAAACCTACAAATATAAAGATAATAACTAAACATATCAGAGAATCGTAACAACTCCGAAAATCCCATACCTAAAACCTTAAAATGAGAAGAAGAAAAAAATAGTTGTGTAGCCAGTCTTGGCAAGTTAATTTGTGAAAAATACTCGCTTAATATTAAATCTAAATTCTAAAATTAAATGCATAATTGAAAATTTAAATCTATGCATCTCTATAAAAGTCTGTTTTCATAATCTTTCTCTTTAATTAATAAAGTTGGTGACAAAATGATATATAATTTCATTACTGTCATAGGCCATTATCCCACGAAGGGAAACAGTGGTGAGAGGTTAAGAATGAATTGAATTCATAGATTTTATAAGGAAAGGAGAAGAAGATGATGATGGTAGAGACAAGCTAGACATGCAACAACTGCAGAAGAGATAATGGTTGAAAAGAAGAATGATAGATAACTCTTAGATACCTATAAAATATAAGAGAGATGAAATGTTGGGATTGAGGTTGCTAGGAAATTCTAGAGATGAAAATATCAAAAGGGACGAAAGCGCGGAGAGCTCGAATTAAATTTTCCCTTTTTTGCCGGACGCATCTCTTATTGAAGATAAATCACGATCACAACTTTTTACAATTTTTCTTGCATTGAAAAAAATATAAATGCTTTATTTATGTGTATATTTATACATGTCAATCAGTACGAAACCTATTAGAACATCCTATATTGTGCGAGACGATCTTAGAGCAGCGATAAAGGAGGACAAATAAATGTCAAAATCACGGTGCAACAAGGATGTGAGTAAATATCTTATTGCCTCTACAACTAAATGGAGGGTGTATAATTCTTATTAGAACATTCTACGTGACGGGGTGATCTCATCCATCCATCATCCATGAAGACAGTGAAATATTAAAACTGTGCCCAAGTATGTGACCCCCATGGCAAGCAGCAAATTAGATGGATAATTTGGTAATTTATCGTATAAAAAGCAGTCAACGGCTACTCATGAATAAGAACGCAGGACCGGGGTAAAATCCAACTTTTTCCATGACAAGGCCTTCAGTCCACCCAAAACTCCACCACCTCAAATCCTGTGGGTCCAACAATCTCTTTTAGCCGTAG
This sequence comes from Asparagus setaceus, assembly GCA_012295165.1. Lineage (NCBI taxonomy): Eukaryota > Viridiplantae > Streptophyta > Magnoliopsida > Asparagales > Asparagaceae > Asparagus > Asparagus setaceus. The sequence goes on along the minus strand of CM022701.1, from coordinate 98,524,183 downwards.
AAAGTGGGCAAAGTATTACTCTTTTTAAGATACGAGATGACGAAAGTACCCCTGTAGGCATCGAATAGGCGAAATCCAGGAGAAAGGACAAAAAAGGGGCCTGCCCAAGTCTACACTTTAGGTAACCGTTGGCTGAGAAAGTTGAAGTACATTACTGTTTTTATATTTTTCTATAGAAATAGAAGTACTAAGGTCTCGTAATTTATTGGCCAATAGTTCAATAAAGAGAAAGGGGATGCTATGAATTTTTTTAGGCCAAATTGGGTTATTCATTAATAAATAATTGGATTTGATTTTTGTAGATTAGTCAAGGGAATAACTCAAGAGGATGTTAAGAGTATATAGAATTATCTCTCTTCAGTTGCATAACAATTTTGGAGTTTTAATATAGTGAAGTAGACTTTAGTGTGATATCAGCGTATCTCATTTACAATTTCTCTTGGCCATGAATTAGATTAGATTTTAAAAGAAAAATTAATCCCGCAGCATGAGTCCATCGAATAACACTCAAACTACAAGACATATTAGAGCATCAAAATTAGCGATTGTGGTATATTGACTTAGACTTCTAAGGTGTGTTTGACAAACTCTTAAAACTAGGTTGATTCATACCTGATCAGTTTTGACTTTGTTTTTTATTAATAAAAAATAGGCCAACTCTGGCCTAGTCTTTCCCAAACCAAAACAAGGCCTTTAAACTGCTTCTTTTTTGAACCGCTTCTCCATTGGTCTCAAAAAAAGTAAATAACCCGTGCGAGCACGGACATAACACTTATTATTACTTATATTAAATTTAGTAGAAAACTATTTATTCAAAAAAAAATTAGAAGATATAATTAGGTATAACAAGATAAATTTTAATCTCATTTCTTTTTCCGGAGAATAAAAGTAGTATGTATGAATTTTAATATGCAGAAATAGAGTTAAAATCGTTCTATGGTGTCTATGACATTAGATAAATTAATTTTCGATCTAAAATTATGGCACTAATTATGTGATATGCGATGTGGCTCTATGATAGTCTTTTAGTTAGAATATTAAGAAAATATCACATGTCACTGTCTCATTTTTCACCCATGAATTTTGAGTCCAAAAGAAGAACTCATGACACAAGACTCATAATTAAACATTAACATTTAGGCAATATTTTTTTAAAAGATTTTTATTTATTTATTAAGACATGTATGGTTTAGATTTTAGAAAACATCCGGTTAACTTCATGGAGGTCATGACAATCAAAACACGCGGTTGCTAATTAAATAGAATAATTAAACAAATTTCGTTGTTAGACAATGACTTTGATTAGTTTTTAACATTGTGTTCTTAATCATTAATTATTTTATGGAGGGCTTATGGAGATTTTGGTTGTTTTACGGAACAAGTTTGTAATTACATTATTATATCTGAATGAGATCACATTGTTCAAAAAGAACATTATAACCAACAAGTTTTTTATATAACATAATGGGACAAAGCGAGTCACCATCTAAGTCAATTAGAGACATATATAATCGTCTTTATTTTAAATAGAAGGCGCTTAATATTATAACACTCTACAATTTTCCAATAGCAAGTTCAGAAATTAAGTGGAAGAAAAGGAGCTAAATCCAACTGTTTTCAAAACACTTCAATTTTTTTTCTGAATACTCATTTAAATGTCAGCATAATTTTCAAAATGATTTTTTTACAATATGTTACTAAATTCCTCTGTTACTCAGTGGAAATGATTTTCGTCAAATACTTTAAGAAAATGATTTTCATTATTTCATAGGATTATTGTTTTTTAAATCCCATTGAAGCAGTCCATTTATACGCAATCAATGTAAGTATGGATGCACGAGGGATCAAATAATTAGGCCAGAGAAATTAATTAACAATCTAAGGTCAAAGCACATGGATGGTATATGATAGTCAACTGCTTTTGACTTTGATCGCCCATCCATGGGCAACGACACTAATGTAGCAAAAGTCAACCATGGCGTAAATGCCATAGATTTGAATCTAGGTTAGTCTACGGTGTCTGTCGGTGGTAAGTGAACAACTAGAGAAGGCCGTAACTTGGTCAAGGTCAACCCAGGGTTAGGTTGAACTAATTAGGTTTCAAAATCTAATCAAATAGTTTTATCCCTGGGATTATTTTCTTATGGAGTATAGATGACTTAAAGTTCTATACAGTATACATATTTTGAGTTCAACATATTCATGGGGTGAAAAAATTTATTGTATTTTATTAGATTTTAATTAAACAAGGTAGTTATATTTTTAAATGATATTACAATTCAACTCAAAATGTTTATTTGATCTTTTTCCCCTTATGGAAGGTTTGTATTTTTAGAGATACTATGAGAATTTGTCCAAAAATATATACAACTCTTCTCAATAAAATGCAATCATTTGCAGAGAAAACGTCATCTCAAATAGAATGCAAAGAGAGAGAAAAGTACTCACTATATAACTGCAATTGCAGTTGAAATTTACAAAAGATAGTTATAATTGTAATTATATATAACTCTTTTTTAATATGAGATTATAATTAATTTTTTCAAATGTAGTTGTAAAAGAAATTACAACTAACGAATCATATGATCTTGACTATAGTTGAAGCAATCATACTTTCAGATAAGTAAAGCACCTAATGCATTTTTCATACAACTGCCTCAATCTCAAGCAAAAAACAAAAACTTTGCACAACTCAAAGTTCATGCAACTCTTGCTCTCCCATTGATCATGCATTAATTTGGGCATCTCAGCACAAAAAAGATGAGTGCTTTGAAATGGTTAGTTTAAGTTATATGGTCTGTTTATTTACACACTGACTCCATATATAGATCCGTTCTATTGTACTCAAATATACACAGAAAAAAAATATAATACTCACTCAAATTATGAGAAACAAGACATTTTCTTTTTAACTGTTTTTAAGTAATAAGTATTTAAAAATAACATACCTTTTGCCTGCAACATCCAATAAGAGTTGGGCCTCAAGTTAAATTGTCTGAAATACTGGAGGAAATCAAATGAAACTTTCTTTAAAAAAATTCAAGCCTACACTTCTAGTTGTGAGATCTGCTCAGATTCTGATGCAAATCATAGATAATGCTCCAACCTTTGTTTATTTGATGACTGTATTGGCGCAACGCTCCATCAAGTTGTTAGAGAACAAGTAAATTTTTATTTTGTTAATTTTACATTCCGATTCTGCCAAAAATAATAATAATAATAATGATTATTTATTGGTTGTTACATTTCTTTTGGTCTTTATGGAGGTATCTAGTATCTTACTCAACGGTAGTATGATTTATTTGATTGGGCCCACATAACTACCACTTTTCAAGTTTTAATTATGCAAACTGAACATAGATTTTATTGTCATTTTAGATTTTCACAAGCAAAGCAAAAGATAATTCAAAAAAAATGAGGTAGTAGATGTCAACTCTCCACCTTGTATCACTAATACACAAGTTGACAGAAGACATCCAAACAGTCCTAAACGTAACGATTTTGAAGCAATTAAATGACAGCTTCAAATCTGCTTCAGGGTTGATGGAGCAAACTCAGAAAGATACAGTGCTTACCAAGTATTTTGGGGGATTATGACCTATTTCACCTAAAAATAAAAAATAAAAAATAAAAATTGAACCGTCTAATAAATTCTTCGTTATGAAAACCATAACATTAAGTTTCTAGAATCCAATGCACATTTAAAGTTTTAACTTACTGCCATAAAACTTTTTTTTTCTTCAATCAATTTTTTAAAATTAATTCTTGCTTTGAAGGCCATGTAAAATTTGGGAGCATAGGGCCCAAGTGGAGCTATACCGACAAAACACCCAAGAAAAAAAATAAATTGAAGATAATTTGACAAGTAGTTCAACAAATGTGGACATATTCATTTTCTCAAAAAAAAAAAAGGATAGATTCATTAGACTATTTTTAGACAAATGGAAAAAAATTTGATGATACAAGTAAAGATATAAATCCCCAAATTGTGAACATGAGTGTTTCATAATCTTGATATTCATAAAGAAGAAGGGAAATGACTTCGGGGAAAAAGAGAAAGATATATAGCTAGGGAGTCGATTATCATATTGGCACGGTGGAAGTAATCAATTCTATTTTTTTTGTTGCGAGGAACCTTGTTTTAGTACTAGCCAAGTAAATCCCGAAACTTAAATACCAAAAATTTGGGTTTTGGTATTTTGAGGTTTCTTCCGGATCTTGATATGAAATCCTATTTGTTTCTCTTGGGCTCCTCTTATTCTATGCATAGGCCCATGGCCATCAGATTTGTACTTGGTAGCCCACAAAGTAAAAAGAGCGCATTCAGCTAACAAAATCTTCAGCACACTCGATTAATTTGAGAAAATTACTAATTACTAAAAGAAAATTATTAGTAATTAGCTGCTACTTTAGTATGTCGACGAGACAGAGTCAATCGAACTTATATAAGGTCGGTTTACGATTCTCATATTCACGAAATCCCTCTGCGGCATTAACTTTTGGATATTTTATTATTTTTGTGAATAAAATAGGAGTCTATTTGGTTTAGTAAACGAATCCAGTTTGACCTCAAATTTGACCCATTTTATGTCTTGAGTCTATTATGTATATATTTTTTATTTAAGTAGACGATTGTAACCTAGATGTATTACTTTTGTACAATTATATTTCCTCTTTGTATTTTTTCATGGATTTCAATTATAGGATTCAAGGTTATCTTCTTTGTGGATTCAAGAGCCCCTTGGTAGATTATGAGGTTTTGTTTACACGTTGCTCATAATTGAACATTATATTTTGGATAGCATCTCTTGCAAGAGAACCGGACGTTATGAACCAACAAATCTAAGAATCTCTTTGTAAATCATTAATCAGTGAAGCCAAAAAAACTCAATTAACAAATGAAGTCTAAAAAACTTAATTAACAAATGACATCCATGAAACCTAATCTGTTAAGATAAACAAAAAAAAAAAAAAGCTACCCTTGTCCTCGCTGGAGCTCATGTACAAGATTCGGTGGCAGACTTGCACGTTGGATCTATATATACACTAAGTTACTTATAATATGACCACCAAATTATAAACTAAGAAAGAGTATCATACTTTTTGAAATTCAAATGTCACACTTTATGAAATTGCAATCTCACACTTTAAAAGTGAAAATAGTTCTCCATAACGTGATATTGCCATGTGGAAACTGAACTTACCCAGTCTCTCTATGACAAAGAAAGTTCACCTGTTTTTGTTTGCAGTAGAAATTTACAAGTGTTTAGCTTTATATACACTAGAATTTTTATTTTCTTTTTCATTGATGACAAAGAGACGAGGGCCGGAGACCTGACCTTTTTCCGTAGTAGTTGGAGCATCCATGCATGACAAGCAGGGGCGGATTCAGGTAATATCTAGGGGTGCAGTTGCACCCCTAGAAATTTAGAAATTGCATATAGGTTCAAGTAATATTTATAATTTGCCCCCCTATAGAATTTTCAAATTGCACCCCAACCCAATTACCCAACCTATTAACCATGCACTTAAATGAAATATGGTGTGTAATAAGTTAGTTGCAAATAGAATTAGCTCATTGGAAAATAAAAACTCATTTAACTTTTCGACGATCAACGCAAATTGGTATAGTCCCAAATACTAAAAGCCGAAAACTACAATACTAGAAACCCAAAACTTCAACACTATAGTATTATAATATTATATTTTTAATTTTAGTTAAACAGATGTTTGTTGTTCGCCCCTCCAAGAAAATTTTACTGGATCCGCCACTGATGACAAGACCGCACAAAGTGGAGGCCAATCCTACTGTTACACCCGCAAAAACATCCAAGAAAATAATAATAATAATAATAATGATAAAAGAAAAAAAAAGAAAAAAAAAGGATAGATTCATTAGACTATTTTTAGACAAATGGAAAAAATTTGATGATACAAGTAAAGATATAAATCCCCAAATTGTGAACATGAGTGTTTCATAATCTTGATATTCATAAAGAAGAAGGAAATGACTTCGGGGAAAAAGAGAAAGATATATAGCTAGGAGTCGATTATCATATTGGCACGGTGGAAGTAATCAATTCTATTTTTTTGTTGCGAGGAACCTTGTTTTAGTACTAGCCAAGTAAATCCTAAACTTAAATACCAAAAATTTGGGTTTTGGTATTTTGAGTTTTCTTCCGGATCTTGATATGAAATCCTATTTGTTTCTCTTGGGCTCCTCTTATTCTATGCATAGGCCCATGGCCATCAGATTTGTACTTGGTAGCCCACAAAGTAAAAAGAGCGCATTCAGCTAACAAAATCTTCAGCACACTCGATTAATTTGAGAAAATTACTAATTACTAAAAGAAAATTATTAGTAATTAGCTGCTACTTTAGTATGTCGACGAGACAGAGTCAATCGAACTTATATAAGGTCGGTTTACGATTCTCATATTCACGAAATCCCTCTGCGGCATTAACTTTTGGATATTTTATTATTTTTGTGAATAAAATAGGAGTCTATTTGGTTTAGTAAACGAATCCAGTTTGACCTCAAATTTGACCCATTTTATGTCTTGAGTCTATTATGTATATATTTTTTATTTAAGTAGACGATTGTAACCTAGATGTATTACTTTTTGTACAATTATATTTCCTCTTTTGTATTTTTTCATGGATTTCAATTATAGGATTCGAAGGTTATCTTCTTTGTGGATTCGAAGAGCCCCTTGGTAGATTATGAGGTTTTGTTTACACGTTGCTCATAATTGAACATTATATTTTGGATAGCATCTCTTGCAAGAGAACCGGACGTTATGAACCAACAAATCTAAGAATCTCTTTGTAAATCATTAATCAGTGAAGCCAAAAAAACTCAATTAACAAATGAAGTCTAAAAAACTTAATTAACAAATGACATCCATGAAACCTAATCTGTTAAGATAAACAAAAAAAAAAAAAAGCTACCCTTGTCCTCGCTGGAGCTCATGTACAAGATTCGGTGGCAGACTTGCACGTTGGATCTATATATACACTAAGTTACTTATAATATGACCACCAAATTATAAACTAAGAAAGAGTATCATACTTTTTGAAATTCAAATGTCACACTTTATGAAATTGCAATCTCACACTTTAAAAGTGAAAATAGTTCTCCATAACGTGATATTGCCATGTGGAAACTGAACTTACCCAGTCTCTCTCTATGACAAAGAAAGTTCACCTGTTTTTGTTTGCAGTAGAAATTTACAAGTGTTTAGCTTTATATACACTAGAATTTTTATTTTCTTTTTTCATTGATGACAAAGAGACGAGGGCCGGAGACCTGACCTTTTTCCGTAGTAGTTGGAGCATCCATGCATGACAAGCAGGGGCGGATTCAGGTAATATCTAGGGGTGCAGTTGCACCCCTAGAAATTTAGAAATTGCATATAGGTTCAAGTAATATTTATAATTTGCCCCCCTATAGAATTTTCAAATTGCACCCCAACCCAATTACCCAACCTATTAACCATGCACTTATATGAAATATGGTGTGTAATAAGTTAGTTGCAAATAGAATTAGCTCATTGGAAAATAAAAACTCATTTAACTTTTCGACGATCAACGAAATTGGTATAGTCCCAAATACTATATATATATATATATATATATATATATATATATATATATATATATATATATATATATATATATATATATATATATATATATATATATATATATATATATATATATATATATATATATATATATATATATATATATATATATATATATATATATATATATATATATATATATATATATATATATATATATATATATATATATATATATATATATATATATATATATATATATATATATATATATATATATATATATATATATATATATATATATATATATATATATATATATATATATATATATATATATATATATATATATATATATATATATATATATATATATATATATATATATATATATATATATATATATATATATATATATATATATATATATATATATATATATATATATATATATATATATATATATATATATATATATATATATATATATATATATATATATATATATATATATATATATATATATATATATATATATATATATATATATATATATATATATATATATATATATATATATATATATATATATATATATATATATATATATATATATATATATATATATATATATATATATATATATATATATATATATATATATATATATATATATATATATATATATATATATATATATATATATATATATATATATATATATATATATATATATATATATATATATATATATATATATATATATATATATATATATATATATATATATATATATATATATATATATATATATATATATATATATATATATATATATATATATATATATATATATATATATATATATATATATATATATATATATATATATATATATATATATATATATATATATATATATATATATATATATATATATATATATATATATATATATATATATATATATATATATATATATATATATATATATATATATATATATATATATATATATATATATATATATATATATATATATATATATATATATATATATATATATATATATATATATATATATATATATATATATATATATATATATATATATATATATATATATATATATATATATATATATATATATATATATATATATATATATATATATATATATATATATATATATATATATATATATATATATATATATATATATATATATATATATATATATATATATATATATATATATATATATATATATATATATATATATATATATATATATATATATATATATATATATATATATATATATATATATATATATATATATATATATATATATATATATATATATATATATATATATATATATATATATATATATATATATATATATATATATATATATATATATATATATATATATATATATATATATATATATATATATATATATATATATATATATATATATATATATATATATATATATATATATATATATATATATATATATATATATATATATATATATATATATATATATATATATATATATATATATATATAAGATCAAAGTAGAGGAATGTACATAGACAAGACTTAGGAGGGTTCCTCACTCGAGCTAAGATCAAAGAGCGGTCGTTGACGTCATTTGAAACTTAGAACCCAAGTGAGGAATCCCTCCTAAGTATAAGAGGACAACCTCATAATTACAAAACTTAGGCAGGGAACAGGCCATAGACAGGACATAGAGCCACTGTCCCCCCCCCCTAAACATCCACAAGTTCATCTCAAAATACATGTTAACACCCAGTTGTCACCGAGAAGATATATGTACAAGCAAAAGAGGAGAAAACTCCCATGGAGTTAGCCAAAGTTGTCCCCAACCATGTCCGACTCCGCCAAGAGATCCTGCACCCATTCGATTTGCCGCCGCTACTTCATTGCCTTCCTCGATGAGTTACCTGACCAGAACATGATGAAGAAGACAACATTAGCCATAACCTGCTGAGGAAGTAAGCGGACCTGTTTAAAAATCAGCTCATTCCGAGCTCTCCAAAGGCACCAGCAAAATGTAGGGAGAAGGGATAACCAGAGAGCACGAAGTTGGTTGCTCTCAACATAAGAACCATGCAAGTGAATGATGGAATAGTAGTCTAGGCCACTGATGTTCAGCCACAACTTCTACAATATAGGATGCCAGGCTTCTTTGGTGAAGGCGCAGTCCCAAAACAAATGAGAATTAGTTTCTGTTGCTGAGTCACATAGGGAGCAAGATGTATCTCCAGGCCACCCCTTAGAAGATAAGTTGTGCTTAGTATGGAGTTTGTAATTATGTAGCAGCCAAGAAAATATTTGAACCTTAGAGGGGAGAAAGCTTTTCCAGATGCAGGAAAAATCCGCACATTTGATGCCTCCCGATGAAATAATATGGTATATGGAGCTGACAGTGAACAGACCTGAGGATGAGAAAGGCCAGAGCACCTCATCTCTGATGTTATCTGAGGGACCATGAAGATTAGCAAGGAGGGATTTCATGTCATTCACTTATTGGATCTCTCCGGGGGATAGAGGTCTGCGGATGACAGGCCTCCAATGCCACTGGTCACCAATCATACACCCTTGGGATCTGACAGACACATTCTTGGAGAAGGCTAGGTTGTAAGCCAATGGGAACAGGGAAGAAAGGGAGTTAACACCAGTCCATTTGTCTTCCCAGAAGCGGAGAGCAAGACCATTACCCAGCTTCTATTGGACAAGAGCCAGAAGGGCCTGGCTAGAGGAGATAGCATCATGCCAAAACTTAGATGCCCTAGCTCTAGGTGGTGAACAACTAGTACGTGGAATAGATAGGTTGTGAGATGAGGATAAAATTAGGCTAACAAGAGAGTCCTGTTTGAGAAATTTCCACAGCCATTTAGACAAAAGAGCCTCATTAAAAGAGGTAAGGTTGATAATACCCAAGCCACCTTCAATTTTGGATTTGCACACCTTACCCCAACTAACAAGAGATTTGCCTTTCGCATAAGAGGCACTCCCCCCCCCCCAAAAGGAAATTACGTCTAATTTTATCTATCTCTTTGATGAGCCAAGCAGGGAGTTTGAAGAAGGAGAGGAAGTAAAGGGGGATGGAGGTAAGAACAGAGTTAATGAGAGTCAAACGTCCCCCAATACTTAGTTGGCTGCTTTTCCACCTAGATAACTTCTTAGAGAGATTGTCAAGCACAGGTTGCCAATCGGATCTAGAGAGAGAACCCTTTTTGAGAGGAATACCTAGGTATTTGAATGGAGGAGTGTCAAGAGTGCATCCTAATGCACCAGCGAAATGGTTCCCTCTGGTGGGAGATTTACCAAAGTAGTAAAGATTGGTCTTGGTAATTGATACCAAGACCCGACACATGTTCAAAGAGAAAGAAGATGGTTTTGACCACTTCAATGTCCTCGTAAGAGGCTTTACAGAGGACCAGAGTGTCATCAGCATATTGGAGGGATCTGATGTTGTTAAGTTCTCCTGGCAGGTTCAATTCAGACAAGTCCCCTGCTGCAACACTGGCTTTGAGCATTATGTTAAGCACATCCACTGTTAAAATGAACAGCATAGGAGAGAGGGGGTCTCCCTGCTTGATGCCTCTAGAGCTAGAGAAGGATTTGGTGTGCCCCCCATTGACTATAATGGAGGACCTAGAGGAAGAGATGATGGCTCTCACCCACTTACACCATTAGGGTCCAAAACCTCTGGCTTGGAGGGCCTCAATGAGAAAATTCCAATCTAATGAGTCAAAGGCTTTAGCAAAATCTATTTTGATCATACAGATTTCCTTCTTTCTAGCTTGACAGATATGCAGCAGCTCATGGGCAATGAGGATAGAGTCCAAGGTGCTCTTACCCTTTTGGAAAGCAGATTGAGATGGGTCAATGAGCATGGGCAGGAAGGGGGATAGCCTTTAGCCAATACTTTAGTAAAGATTTTAAATAATCCATATAGAAGGAATATATTAGTGACTTGATGTGAAGCATTCGCTTCAAGCAATAAAAGAAAGATATATAGTAATTAGAGCTCATCTTTCTGCTGAACAAATTTCTATTTAATCTAATTATTTTGCAAGAAGTGAATGATTAAGTAATAATACAAAGTTCATAATACTTTTATGATAACTTCATCTTCATCAACCTAGAACAAACCTTCAAGTCATATCCACTTGATATTTCTTCGAAAAGAAGATCAGTTATCTACTATCTATTTCAGCTTATTGCTTTTTTTTCTCAATTAAAAATAAAAATAAACAACAAAAAAAAGTTTCTTTTTTCCTGGAAACAACCTTTAAAATAGGGTAAGTATATGAAATCATCTTTCATTTCTAATTTATAAGTCAACTACCTTTAACGCGTGTTTTTGTTCCAACTAATCACCTGGACCCACATTTTTATTTTAAAACCCAATAATACCCTTTACCTACTCACATTTTTCACACGTGATTCTTATCCTAACCAGCCCTAAACCATATTTTGACCATTGACTCCACAAAACTAAACCCAAAAAGAATAAAAAATAAGAATTTAAAAAATATATATCAAAGTTCACTCTTTATCCCCCCCCCCGCCGCAGTGTCCCAAATAGTATTAGTCCCACATCAAGAAAGTATAAGAAACTTGAATGACTTAAATAGATAAGTCTAAGACTCAAATGTAGCATCGGCTAGTCGATTCCGATCGGCGCACAAGAGTTCATCATCCTCTAGGGCGAAACAGCAAGAGACAGTGGCGAAGAGAGGGACAGGGTATACAATTTGGGTTGACGGAGCTTGGTTAAAGGAGTCAAAGAAAGGTGATATAGGAGTGGTGATTTTCAATGAAGAGGGCAAATATGAAGGTTCAAAAGTTGTTCCAATTATGAGGATTGAATCGGCGTCGACAACGGAAGCTTTGGCCATTCAAGAGGGCCTGATATTTGCTCATCATCTTGGGTATGCCAATGTATCCATTTACAGCAATGCGCTGAGCGTGATCCGCGAGTTCAGGAAACTTGAGTTTTCGCTAGCTAGCTATGGAGGAGTTGTCGAAGGAACCAAGTGCTTAGAGAGATTTTTTTCTTCAGTCTCTTATAATATTGTAAGGAGAATTGACAATAGCATAGCTCATCGATTAGCACACGTCGCTCTAAACCTTGTAGATTCTAATTCTTGGGTCGGAGCAATCCCTCAGGTGATTGCTTCTTGTTTTGCCCATTAATCAATGAATAAAGGCTTTTTTATTATTAAAAAAAATGCGCTACACTCAGTGCTTTAAAGGTCATTTACATCTAAATTAGAAATGAAAGATGTGCTTCAAAGGTCATTTACATGTAAATTAGAAATGAAAGATGACATTTGACCTTGAAACTTTCTTCATTACATCCAATCAAACTACCTAAAGGGCCTAAACTACAATCTACTTTAGCTCATGATCAAATAGCTAAAGTCTTATAAAGAATTAGATGGTTAACTACATAATTAGTTAGCGCATTGTCACTATTATAAACTACAATCTACTTTAGCTCATGATCAAATAGCTAAAGTCTTATAAAGAATTAGATGGTTAACTACATAATTAGTTGGCGCATTGTCAGTAATCATTAATCACACTATAAGTATGTTCAAAGGGAAGTAAAGTGATCATCCAAACATAATAATTATGAATAATGCGTGAACGTGATGAAATTGGAAGATTTGATGACAAGTGCAATTGGAAAGAACACGCTTGTGATGATGCTTTAGTTTATGGGAGGCCCCAATTACAGTGAGAAAAAAATAGATGTCCGATCCAATTAATTCAATATTTCTCAGTTCCTATTCGTACGTATTTCTATATATTTACACTGAGATAAAGAAGAAGTGATAAAGAAGAAATGATAAAGAAGAAATGAATCTACTATTTGTATAAATTAATAAGGGATACTTTTGAATAAACGAAATATTATCCTATCGATCACATTGTCATCAATGAAAAGAAATAATATGATGAATTTGTGCTGGATAAGGTAACTTTCAAGAATTTAAAAGAATCCTATGTTTAAAAAATATACTCTGCTAATATCCACACAAATTGAAAAAAGACTTATTACAAGATCAAATTTTTGATGTAAATTTTAATGTTGCATTTTTAGGGAATGAGTTATTATAAATTGCTCACTCTATCTTGGACGAGAAAAATTCTTTTAATTTCCTCCAACATTTCAAACATAGCAAGCGCTCTCTTATGATTAGATGATGATGAAGAGAGGAAAAATTTGGCTGAATTTTTTGATAAGGAAAACTTTTCTAAAAAGGATTCTTTTATGAATAGATGGTTGGTATGAGTTCACTAGTTATATAAAGAGTATAACATGCCTTTTGTCCTGAGTTTTTATATGGATGCATGAGAAAGCCCCCCTTTAGAGGGAAAAAGGTAATCTAATTCCCATGTTTCTTTTTCTTTTCTTTTTTTTTTTTTCTTTTTTCCTTTCCCTTTTTTAATTTTGGAAATCTTATCAAAATTATTCTCCAAAGGCCGAAATTTCAAAACACAAGGGAGATCCATTCCTCCTCATGCTGAATCCGTCATGCTTTGCTTGCATTTACATGAGCAAGAGTGTTACAGTTGTAAATAGTGTTAGTAGTGTGACCTCTTTTAATTGTAGTGTCTTTGTCATGAGAAAAATTCTCCTCCCAAAAATCTTTCATAAGGGAATGTTGAACTCATCAAACTCTAGACGAATTCTTGTAGCCTCCAGAATTAGCTTATAGTTTCTAAGTATGAAATATTCAAATTACAAGGTTCTTTAAAATTTTAATACAAAAAGAAATATCTAAATTAAGGTATCGTACATAGATAAGATTAGGAGAGACTAATATGACTAGAGTTTTCCTAAGAGATTAGGTTAAGTAAATAGCAGACTTGCACTCTATGTTCATCAATTTACAGATAAAGAAAATTTCTTCATCCATAAGTTAAGATATACTCAAATGGAGATATAATAAGACAAATTTTGAAGATTTATATTGAGGTGAGGATGACACATGCACTAGTCTATTTTAGGGTGTTTTTCATTTGAAAATTAATACAAAATCTCCATTAGAGCTTTTCCTAATATATATCACTTTTTGTTATGCTATAGTTAGCAACTACCAATTACATCAACACATCATGTGAATAGTGAAAGCTGCTGGCATGTTAATTTTTTCTGAAAAGGTACAAATTCTTAGTATGAGTACTAGTTTGATAAGATTATATGCAGCTTTCGGCTGACTCAAAATGATTCTAACCAACTATTTGTACAAAATCTTAGTATGAGTACTAGTTTGGAGTCTTTTTCATGCAAAGTCCTTATTCAACGAGTTTGAAACAGATATTTAATTTGCAAAAAATGGGAAAATTCTTCTACCACCTATTTAAAATTCTTCTCCCTCCTCTTTTTCTTCTTTTGCACGGGACATCTTATTTGAACCTTGAAGCCATCAGGTAAGTACAACTTTAAAAAATTGTCCATGACAATTTGAGAAAGCTTTAAAAAATATAAACAATTGTTTTATCAATGGACTTTTAAACCATATTTATATTTTTAGTAACGAAAACTTTCCCACTTGCATATTTTGAGTAATATCCTTGGAATATTCAGTATTCCCCATACAGCCATTGAACTAACTTTAACTTGTGATGCGTATTTTTTCTTAGGTCTATGAGAAAGTGCTTCGTACTCTTGGTTTATAAGGCTAATGATGTAGCAAAGAGATATTAACTTTTGAATCATTAAACTAGGTGAAATTTTGATGCTATAAACTTTGCTTGGCATTAAAATACAACCGTTGTGTTATGAAAATTCAAAAACACAAGGTCTGGTATAAATTTGTTGTACAGAAAATAGAAAAGAGGTGGGGACAATAGTACTTCCAAGTGTTAGCTTACAACCAAAATTAATACAAATGACTTATGGCCGGGCATATAAAAATAAGATATCTTCGGAGGGAAGACAATAAGAAAATTCATTCGTATTATATTATTATTAATTTTAATTAAGGGGTCTAAATTCTTAGAGGTTGCAAATAATTTTATATTAAAAGTAAAACATGTACTATCCATCGTGGGTGATCCAGATGGTTAGAAGATTTCGATATAACTCCCACAAGTACACGTACTCATCACATAATCTTCATAGCAACTAAAAGAAAAGAAAATTATAAGCAATACATAAATGCTTCTTATTAAGATTTATTTAATATAATGTTTATTATGAATATTTAAAAATTTAAATTCTCTAAATACCGGTTCAGGTGATTAAATACCGAATAAAATACACTCCAATTCTTCACCCACTGACCAGCAAGTGGGACCCATATAAATCAATTGAAAGCTTGGTAAAATGAAATTGGGTGTCGTCAAAATCTTTTGCTCTATAAATATTTGGCCTTTGGGCCTCTCAGTCTCAACTCTCGTTTTCTCTTGAATCTTTGCTCCAATATCTTTTGAGATCTCCAAACCTCCATCAATGGCGACAAAGATTTACATCGTGTAAGCTCCCTCCCTCACTCTTCTTTTATGTGTATAGATTATTTTTCTTAGGTCTATGAGAAAGTGCTTCGTACTCTTGGTTTATAAGGCTAATGATGTAGCAAAGAGATATTAACTTTTGAATCATTAAACTAGGTGAAATTTTGATGCTATAAACTTTGCTTGGCATTAAAATACAACCGTTGTGTTATGAAAATTCAAAACACAAGGTCTGGTATAAATTTGTTGTACAGAAAATAGAAAAGAGGGTGGGGACAATAGTACTTCCAAGTGTTAGCTTACAACCAAAATTAATACAAAATCTCCATTAGAGCTTTTCCTAATATATATCACTTTTTGTTATGCTATAGTTAGCAACTACCAATTACATCAACACATCATGTGAATAGTGAAAGCTGCTGGCATGTTAATTTTTTCTGAAAAGGTACAAATTCTTAGTATGAGTACTAGTTTGGAGTCTTTTTCATGCAAATTCCTTATTCAACGAGTTTGAAACAGATATTTAATTTGCAAAAAATGGGAAAATTCTTCTACCACCTATTTAAAATTCTTCTCCTCCTCTTTTTCTTCTTTTGCACGGGACATCTTATTTGAACCTTGAAGCCATCAGGTAAGTACAACTTTAAAAAATTGTCCATGACAATTTGAGAAAGCTTTTAAAAATATAAACAATTGTTTTATCAATGGACTTTTAAACCATATTTATATTTTTAGTAACGAAAACTTTCCCACTTGCATATTTTGAGTAATATCCTTGGAATATTCAGTATTCCCCATACAGCCATTGAACTAACTTTAACTTGTGATGCGTATTTTTCTTAGGTCTATGAGAAAGTGCTTCGTACTCTTGGTTTATAAGGCTAATGATGTAGCAAAGAGATATTAACTTTTGAATCATTAAACTAGGTGAAATTTTGATGCTATAAACTTTGCTTGGCATTAAAATACAACCGTTGTGTTATGAAAATTCAAAACACAAGGTCTGGTATAAATTTGTTGTACAGAAAATAGAAAAGAGGGTGGGGACAATAGTACTTCCAAGTGTTAGCTTACAACCAAAATTAATACAAAATCTCCATTAGAGCTTTTCCTAATATATATCACTTTTTGTTATGCTATAGTTAGCAACTACCAATTACATCAACACATCATGTGAATAGTGAAAGCTGCTGGCATGTTAATTTTTTCTGAAAAGGTACAAATTCTTAGTATGAGTACTAGTTTGATAAGATTATATGCAGCTTTCGGCTGACTCAAAATGATTCTAACCAACTATTTGTACAAAATCTTAGTATGAGTACTAGTTTGATAAGATTATATGCAGCTTTCGGCTGACTCAAAATGATTCTAACCAACTATTTGTACAAAATCTTAGTATGAGTACTAGTTTGATAAGATTATATGCAGCTTTCGGCTGACTCAAAATGATTCTAACCAACTATTTGTACAAAATCTTAGTATGAGTACTAGTTTGGAGTCTTTTTCATGCAAATTCCTTATTCAACGAGTTTGAAACAGATATTTAATTTGCAAAAAATGGGAAAATTCTTCTACCACCTATTTAAAATTCTTCTCCTCCTCTTTTTCTTCTTTTGCACGGGACATCTTATTTGAACCTTGAAGCCATCAGGTAAGTACAACTTTAAAAAATTGTCCATGACAATTTGAGAAAGCTTTTAAAAATATAAACAATTGTTTTATCAATGGACTTTTAAACCATATTTATATTTTTAGTAACGAAAACTTTCCCACTTGCATATTTTGAGTAATATCCTTGGAATATTCAGTATTCCCCATACAGCCATTGAACTAACTTTAACTTGTGATGCGTATTTTTCTTAGGTCTATGAGAAAGTGCTTCGTACTCTTGGTTTATAAGGCTAATGATGTAGCAAAGAGATATTAACTTTTGAATCATTAAACTAGGTGAAATTTTGATGCTATAAACTTTGCTTGGCATTAAAATACAACCGTTGTGTTATGAAAATTCAAAAACACAAGGTCTGGTATAAATTTGTTGTACAGAAAATAGAAAAGAGGGGGGGGGGGGGGGGGGGGGGGGGACAATAGTACTTCCAAGTGTTAGCTTACAACCAAAATTAATACAAATGACTTATGGCCGGGCATATAAAAATAAGATATCTTCGGAGGGAAGACAATAAGAAAATTCATTCGTATTATATTATTATTAATTTTAATTAAGGGGTCTAAATTCTTAGAGGTTGCAAATAATTTTATATTAAAAGTAAAACATGTACTATCCATCGTGGGTGATCCAGATGGTTAGAAGATTTCGATATAACTCCCACAAGTACACGTACTCATCACATAATCTTCATAGCAACTAAAAGAAAAGAAAATTATAAGCAATACATAAATGCTTCTTATTAAGATTTATTTAATATAATGTTTATTATGAATATTTAAAAATTTAAATTCTCTAAATACCGGTTCAGGTGATTAAATACCGAATAAAATACACTCCAATTCTTCACCCACTGACCAGCAAGTGGGACCCATATAAATCCAATTGAAAGCTTGGTAAAATGAAATTGGGTGTCGTCAAAATCTTTTGCTCTATAAATATTTGGCCTTTGGGCCTCTCAGTCTCAACTCTCGTTTTCTCTTGAATCTTTGCTCCAATATCTTTTGAGATCTCCAAACCTCCATCAATGGCGACAAAGATTTACATCGTGTAAGCTCCCTCCCTCACTCTTCTTTTATGTGTATAGATTTTTTTTTTCTTATTGATTAGTATGGCCAATTTGCTCATCTTCATTCAAATTGTAGTTTTGTTTGTTTATTTGGGTGTATTGCTCTTGACCCATTTGAGGGGTTGAATCAAAATGGGATTTTGTTGAGCGATTTAGAATAATCTTTTGGTTAACTAAGTGCTTATTTGATAAAACCCAGTTCTTACATTCAATCTTGAACTGAAATTTGCACATTTTTTTTTAATTGTATGCTCTATTGCAAGGTTTGTACAGAAATTACTTATAAAATGAGAAAAATGAGAGAAAAGGGAAAAGGTTTGTAAAGGGGATATTGCATTAACGTTGTGTAGTTTGTGATTAATGGTTGTTGAATGGCTGTCTCCATCCAAGGTGGTAGGTTTAATGGAGGGCCATTTACCCTAAAAGATGGACTTGAACCTTTATGTCACTTTCTGAGTCCCTTTTCTTATAATCTTTTTGAAATATAACCTTGATGCTGTCTCTTTGCTTTAATGCATATTGATGTGAACTGATCTCTGCATTCCTGAAATTTAGATAAGTATACACTTCCTATGCACCTCCTTGATCCACATATATTGATAAGCTTTGCACCTTAACTTAGTGGAGCACCTAGCTCTAGATACATCTATAATTAAGTACTTTATTCCGTAAAACTCCATACATTTTTTATTTCCTAATAAACATTTTAACATACACTTTCATTTGTATTGCATAAGTCAGAGGTGAAAGAAATTGCTTGCCAAAGTCTATTTCTGTTTTGAGGAATAATGGCGCTTTGAGGAAATATGGAAGATGATTCTTAATTCTTAAACTTAGCTTCTAGTAAGTTTTTTACATGCTAGCCAGAGAAAGAATTCATTGGTCTCGGTGTATAAAATGAACGGTACCAAAAGGGATATCTTTCCTTAGATTAGTGCACAAATCCTACATCCACTAAACCTGAAGCTAGACATCCCTTTAGCGCGCCATTAATGCAATAGATCGGGACCATTTGATACTTTCTCTTGCTACCAAGCGTTTGAGGAAAGGACACATGGTCTCTATAGATGAATAGGTGTCAATAAAAGTTGAAATAAATGCTTTAAGGTTGTGCTTCATAACCATTTATGTAATGATGGAAAGCGCGTGCAAATGATATATAGATCTAATTAAAAGAGGATCTCGAGAATTCATAAGGCATGGTTTTGTGATAAGGAGGTCATGAATTGAAGACTTGTTAAAACTAACACATTGATGAGGAGTTTTGTCCTTTTTATTGGGAGAAAGGTTGAAGGGACAACTTTGTGTTCAAAGGAAAAGAAAATATGTAGTTATAACGTTTTATGACTTAGTCAACTGTTTTTATGCTGTCTACTGTAAAGGGTTTAAATAAGTAGCATGACTTAATTTACCTTTATGAAATGGTTTCTCTTAGATAAATCACGAGTTGCTATTTGTCAAATTCTCAAGCATTTCATAATTTTCTCTGGTTAAAATTTGACCGACTTTAGAGATTAATCCAGTAAACTTAATGCCATCCCATATCCTAAGGAAAGGGTGCTTCATACATGATTCCATGTCCTGATCTATGATTGCCCAAGTCCGTTTTGTTGACATTTCATCCATATGGAGTTGTCATCCTGCTGCAAGATTGTTTCTCTGAGGATGGCGAGAAGCCTTAACAACTTGTTGTGCTAGCAGACCGTGTTACTAATTTCTGTATGTTATGCACTGAAAAGGTGTGAAAGGCTAGAACCAGCCAACAATTCATATTTTATATCTGTTTATAGTATAATAACCGTGAATTTTAATATATAGTTGCAGCAATTGATATTACATTTTCACAGGTATTACTCCACATATGGACATGTTGAGAAGTTAGCGGAAGAAATTAAGAAAGGTGCCTCATCTGTTGAAGGAGTGGAAGCTAAACTATGGCAGGTTTGTGTATCCAAATTATGTCCTGTTCTCAGACCATTATTGTGCATAAGGCTAATTTTTTTTTGTTCTGCTCAATTACTTTTTTGAGTAATGTTGCCCTAACAAAATAGTTATAAATTTGCTTGCAAATGAAGCTTTATAAGTTGTGGATGGAATGGCTTTGGCTGTGTCGTCATATGTACATAACAGCTCTGTGGTTTATCTTTTTTTTTTATTCTATGGAAATACAAAGCGTGATGACTAATGATTTCACATCTTTCAAAGTTTTTTTTTTCACTTATAATCATTATAGGCGATGAATTGAGGACGATAAAAATAAAAGATTCTTATCTAATCTTTCAAACAAACATGCTCCCTAGCGTCCTTATTTGCTCAAGAACCCTTGCATCACTTTGCACTTAACTAGTACCCTTGTGTCATTAAAAAAAACTTCAATTTGCAGTTCAGTCTATTCTTCCCATTCTGAATAACATCATTAAAAATCACCAAAATAAATTTTAGTCATGTTTTTTGTATAGGTACCAGAGACTCTCCCAGAGGAGGTCCTCGGCAAAATGGGAGCACCTCCAAAAAGTGATGTACCAATCATCACACCAAATGAGCTCACTGAGGCTGATGGGATTATATTTGGCTTTCCAACTAGATTCGGGATGATGGCAGCACAATTCAAGGCATTTCTTGATGCTACTGGTGGGCTTTGGAGAAGCCAGCAGCTTGCAGGCAAGCCTGCAGGGCTTTTCTACAGTACTGGATCGCAAGGTGGCGGACAAGAGACCACTCCGTAAGTTCTTTCTTCCTTTGTTGAGTTCCAAATTAATTGTATATGTTAAGATGTTGAATTTGGAAAAAAAAGGAAAGATTTTGATCATCATCATTCAACCATAGATTAAGTAGCAGTAGTCCAAAGACCTTTCTATTTATCATGAATTGATCTTCAAATTCAATTGGTTCTAGATCATGAACACAGTTCTTTTGTTCTAGTACTAAAAGAGTTTTGATACATGTTTATCAGCTTTTGAAAATGTGTTTTTCTTTTAACATATCATGTATCATGTATAGATCAAGACGAGCGATGTGTATTAGCTTTTTTCTACAAGCTAATGTTGGGATGAAGTAGTATGTTGAACCTGGGATTGGAATTATTATTTGATATTGAGTTTATGTGGTCACCCATCACCAAACTTATCATACCTGTGTATTGATTATGGTTTTTATCCGACTAATCCACACTATTTCTATCAAATATGGGTATCAGAATTCTTTTCCAAAGAGTACCCGATCTGCGGATATGTATCCGATAACTGATATTAGAAACATATTATGACAAGACTAATATCCAGTCCATTTGTCCCTAGTTTTTGGTTCTCTCTCATCTCACTGTTTGGAGTTCAGCTAAACTTGTTTTATGGGTATTATATTTATTATTTGCTCATTAAAAGCTATCTATATCGTAAATGCAAATGCGAACATTCTGTTTAAGATCCTACAGTATCATCATGATTACCATCACTTACATCCCTATGTTCAGTCCTTTTTTCACATGTCACCGCTCTTTCATTCCAACTAAATTGGAAATAGCTAGAAGCTATGTGGTCACAATTAGAATCATATAGCATTTAAATTAGAGTTAGCTTGAGATACATCTCCTGCACTACAGTGGTGTAGCTATTGAACCCCGGACATAGTACTTTCCCCATTTGATTGAGATGCCATGCCAGAATCACATGAAAATATACTTTTTTTTGCCCTTAGCTCAAAGAAAGGGAGAAAAAAAAAAGAGGATAAAATGTTGTCCTCTACATCGAAGGTAAAAAAAAGTAATTCACCGCCATGTTATTTTCATATTATAAGCTCTTATTTGACATTTCCCCCCTTATTTTCGTCTGCAGTTTGACAGCAATAACTCAACTGGTTCACCACGGTATGATCTTTGTGCCCGTTGGCTACACTTTCGGTGCTGGCATGTTCGAGATGGGGAGTGTGAAGGCTGGAAGCCCTTATGGTGCTGGTACCTATGCCGGTGATGGAACCAGGGTCCCAACTGAGCTTGAGCTCGGGCTCGCTTTCCATCAGGGCCAGTACTTTGCTGGTGTTGCCAAAAAGCTTAAGTCATCCTCTTGAATCATTCTATACAAGAAACTGAGGTTGCGTTCCTTGTGTAATTTGTGTATTTGTGAGATGTCATAGATGTTTCAATTTGTATCATCATCTCTTGTGGTTTATCAGTAAATTGCACTAGAAAATAAAACTTTATTGATGATTGTGGACGATATTACTCATTCGCATATTTAAATAAACCTTTGTTGATGAAATCAGAGGCATGTATATTAGTGCCCATATCCTTATGAGTTGTTTGAATGCTCAGTTTTGGAGTCTGCTTGCTTCTGAACTTGACAAGGGAGGTCAACATGTTACATGATTCTGAGCATGACTCACATACCATCAATTAATATCATGCATAGTTGTTAATGACACGGTATTTTTCATTTGTACAAGAAAGAGAGGGATTGCATCTTTATGGATCTTAGATATATAAGATGCACTATCTAAAATCTAAGATGCACTATCTAATATCTAAGACAAAGTGATGAACTTTTTCAAAGATATTTAATTATCTTAAATGTATGATAAACAAAAACTTTTAGTTTGTTTTTACCTCAAAAAATTAGAGGGGTATTGGAATTACAAATATAGAGATAACAACCAAATCCATTTGAAGTATGAATGACTCATCTTTTATGGTTCTTGATTCTAACTCTATTAATCACATCAAATCTATAACTAAATAAATTCATTAGTGTATTAAGAACAGAACTATTATCATATTTTTAACATGCTAGGAAGTGTGATTAACTTTTTCTTACACTTTCTTAAACCTACATTATAAACAAATCTCAAAGTTGCACCACCAAGCACAAAGATAACTATAAATTTGTCTATCTTTTTTCTAGACTTCAATTATTCCTCCACTTTTATCTTTTCTCTCCTAACACAACATATCATACACAATAACAATACAATTATATCCTCCTCCAACTCTTCTCTAATCCATGGCCAGCCTCAATCCATTCTTGTTATAGCTGTTAGAATCAATACAAAACTACAACTATTGATCAAGGATTGTAGTTTTATATTGATTCTAACAATAGCTAACCCAACTTACCTTGTGCTTCAAATCAATTATACTAAAATGTCATGAGAAAGTAGGAGTTACTAAGTCTTGCCTCCATCTATTTGATATATATATTTGTGAGTAAACTCGTTATATATCTCTGTCTTCTGCATATGGACCTCTTCATCAATAGCTTCCAAAGAAGGCAGGAGCCCAGAAATCCATAGGCGACTCGCTCGCCACTGCGAATGTGCTCGATATTGGAACCAAACAGAGCCCTAGGCTCCTTAGAGCTTGGAGTCCTTCATCCTCCTCAAAATCCTATCAAGAATCACATCAATAACTTATTAGATGATTTCATGTTCACTGGATAGTTGCTGCAACAAGGATCTGTCTGCCTTTAGATCAGAATAAAACAAGGAGAGCGGAGATTAAGATATTGACACAAAAGTGCTTATTCCCCTATGCACCAACTATTCATTAATATAAAGATAATGGGATAGTTTTAACTAATTCATATAAATCAATAGAGTGAGGTATTGTTAATCATAAGCACCTTTTGTTGTTGCATGCCATTCTTCAAGTAGGGAGTACTTAGAGCCTGAGAGAGAAAAATTAAAATTATTTAATACTAATAATTAATTTCTTATTAATTAACAAAGTACAGTTAATTAACCATTACTGGGACTTACACCAACTTGGCCATGAAGAAACTTGATGTAGTCTATTGCCTCTTGGAGCACTGAAGCAGTATCAGTCTGATTAAAGAAGAATATTGCAGTTTAGATACTTTAACTGATCAAACTTAATATTAATACAGAAAATTAATCTAACTAAAATTTTTTAAAAAAATAAAAAAATAAATGATTTGATTCAAGAAGATATTGGACCTTTCCAAAAGGAGAAACCAGCTGCTGCAGTGCAGTGATTCTGTCCCCAAGCTTTTCTTTCCTCACCTATAAAAACAATCCAAGAACAAAGAAAACTCCCATCATTGCATGCTCCAAAGAGTAAAGAGAAAGAAACATTAGTTTCTAGCAAAAATAAAATAATAAAATTCTAGTATTGAATATTTTCATGGCTTTAGGATCACCATAGCAATATAATTCACCTTAAATGTTGGTAAAGGCGATGGTGTCGGGATTCTTGGCTTCTTTGTTGCAGGTTGATCACTTACAGCTGGCCTCTTTCTTTCAGAGGACTGATTCAAAATTAAACAAAAATTTTAGATGATTTTACTTGGAAAACCCTAATTATCATAAAAGTACTGAAAATTCATGTACTACCTTCACTGTCATCAAATTGCTACTATTGGATTCATTCCCAAATATCGGTTCGGGTAAATTTACAGGAGCTGAAATGGCTGAAGGATTCCAAAAGGCAGTGTCGTTGGAGAAATTCAACTGTTGCTTTGAAGTGGAAGAAACCCTAGAGACCTGAGAGCTACCAAACTTATTAGCCCATGAATCATTCATGTCCTTTAACGGGTCTACAGGTTCAAACAGACCCGGTAATGAATTCCCGAAACCCGTTTGGATTCCACTAAAGTGCTCTACAGGTCTGCATATATCAAAACTTTCTTGGGTTAATAAAAGTTATGAAAACATGTGCAAAGATTTAGAGAGCAAGGGAGAAGATGATCACATACAAAAAGGGTTGGTTCCAATTGAGAGCTTCATTGCCGATGTCTCTCATGTCGAAGGAGGAGGTGTTCCTTATCGTGTTCCAGCAGCTCAGAGTACTGTATAGGCCTGTGGAGAGATTATCTGCCATGACTTCCAAACTTTTCTCCTTTTCTTTCTTTTTAAGTTTATTTTCACCTTGGAGAGTTGATGGAATTTGAAGGGTTGAGGTTATGGAGGTTGGTCTTTATATAGAACAGTTTAGGGTAAGAGATGAGGTAGAGGTTGAAGAGAGAATGAAGTAAGCTTGTTTGACTTGTGAGATTTTGGGAGATGAGGAATGATGATCATTATCTATGTATGATATGTTTCCTTTAAATAATTCATGTGGAGGTTAAGTGGGGGGGACTAGTATAAAGTATGTTTCTAATTAATTAATTAATTAATTAGAATTTAGAATTAAAATATAGCTTTTGTTTAATTTTGAACTATGTGGCTAAAGTTAGGTCAAAGTGATCATGATCCCTCCTTTAATAAATATAGGGTACCTAATTAATTAGCATTAGCATACTTTAATTTATTTTAGGCTTAATTACATATATACATCCTAATCCTATGCATTGTATAGGCACTTATACCATCTAAATTATTTCATTACCAGTTAAATTCTCTGAACTGAACCCTTGGCAAGGTTGTAGTCATTTATGCTCCTTAAATTTCATACGACATTAATTTCCTTTCGACTGCAATTTAGTTTTTTCCCAACTAAATCGAGAATAAAAAATTAAGGTTGCTTTATATTAAGAAAAATAAGTTAAAGTTACTATGAATTCTAAAGCTAATCGACTTTAAACAAGAACTTCAAATAAAGAAGGAAAAAAAATAGTGTTAATTTGTCGATATATACTAGGATTGCTTGTGTACTTACAATCACCAATTTCAGAGCTATCATTGTAGATACGCAGATTTCAGAGTCACCAGTGAAATTACACATACGGGATTTTGGAATGTAATTATTCATTTTTATATTAGCCCCTTAAATCTTTCATATTTTGAAATTAATCCTCAAATCATGGAAATTGCTATTAGATCCCTCAATTCATAATATATTTTAAAATTAGTCCCTCAAATAATTAAAATTGCTATCGATCCTCCAGTTCTTAAGCTATTTTGAAATTAGTTCTTCAAATCAATAGTACAATTGGTAATTAAAGGGATCAGTTTGAAACAACTTATGAGAATTGTGTGACATGTAATAGAAGTATAGATGATTTAAGGGATAATTTCTCTCTAATTGATACTTTTCCTATTGACTAGAGGGACTGATTTTAAATTTACTTAAAAATTAAGGGACCTAATAGCAGTTTCAATGATTTGAAGGACTAATTCAAAATACCTTATGAATTGAGGGACCAAATAACATTTACATGATTGAGTTACTAATTCAAAGTATTGAAGATATAAGGGACCAATATCTAAAACCCCTTCTCAAAATAGTTACTATAAACAACAAGGTCATCGCACGTGTCAATGGAGCACTTACGGCTGAGAACGTGAGGCGTTCGGTAGTAAGTCAACGTTGGTCCCACACGCATTACGCGTGCCGCGGCATTTAGGCCGCAGCCGCCCAACACGGGTCCAAGCTAAAAGCGACTACGGGAATAATTTCACCACCTTTTGGGGTTTTACACATGGCCCCCTCATCTTTTTGTATCCCACACAACCCCCTGAATTTTAGTGTTCCAACCCTTCCCCAGCAAACCAATGTAAAGGATAAATAATTAAATGTTCTTGAGAGAAAACCCTTATTTGAGTCATTTCAGCCGAGCCCTCCCTTCAATTGAGGTTTTTTCTCTCAAAAATATTTTAATTATTTGCAAATTATAGAGGGTTTGTTTAGAAAAGTTTAAGCTTTGATATTTTGTGAGACACCCCAAAATTTAGTAGTAGTTCAAGCGGGCACCTTAATTTTCTCTTTTTCACCTTTTCTTCTCAGTCTCTTTCAAAATTCATCTCAAATAATAATATTTAAATGGTAGATTCGCATTTAATAAGGTTCACCTTGATTATCTATTTGATAATTTTGTTGTTGTTGTTGTTGTTGTTGTTTTTTGCAAATAATTTGAATCCCATGGATGAATGCCATGACATCAAAATTAAAAGAGCTTCAATATGTATATTTTAACCCCTTGTCATATGTTTTTTTCCCTTTTTCAGATGATCCACATCATGGGATTATGTTCTCACTAAAATCATTAAGTGGCTACTACATATTTGGTAGATTTTGCCATCAAACCACCTAAAAAACACACGGAGTTGACTTTCCTTCATTGTCAACTAAGATCACTATTACCCATTGTTCAAACACAAACCCTCTAGGGTGCCCCACCCCCCCACCCCACAAAACAAAAAGAAAAAAAGAAAAAGAGGAGACATAAGAAGAAGAAGAAGGGTGAGATTCTCTCCTTTAGTTAGTTTGGTAGCTTAATAAAGATGAACAAATTCTATGTTGACAACACAGCAATAATCTACAACTCTAGTTGAAAAAGCACTTGAGTAGAGGCAGGACTTTAGAGTAAGAAAAGATCAAGTATGAAGCACGCTTGTCTTTACAATAAACTAAGCTATCAAAGGAATTTGATTCATACAAGGCTCTCTCCTCATATGGCTATATATTCCTCTTTCAACTATTTAAACTTATAAGGTTCTTTTTTGGTTGTATATATACCCTCCACATCTATTCTATTTGCAGATGTACCCAAAGTTTGTAAATTTGTTAGTTTTCCCTCACATCCTCCAGTATTGAGCTCTTATGAGGGGTTGTTTGGTTCACTTGTTTTATAGAAAAGTTTTAGGGAAAATGCCTGACAGTGGCATTTTGTAAATAGTAGTTTTAAGTAGGTTTCTTTAAACTCTATTTGGTTCACTCAAACTTTATAGAAATGTTTTCTATAAAGTAGTGAAACTGGGAGTATTTTATAGAAATCAACTTGCTCTCTATATGAGTGGAAATTACCTAGAAATCTGACGCATTGAATTAAATAATAATTTTTATACAAAACTTACCAATTTCCACTCATCAACCCATTTTCTATAAAGTTAATTATATCTTTCATATTTTGAAGCGAACAAAGAAAAAGTAAAAAACAAGAAAACACCACTTTTTAATTTCCATAAACTTTTCCTATAAAATTTTATAGAAATACATGAAAATCAAATTTTGGGTATTTTTCATTTCCCTTTATTTTTATAGAAATTGAACCAAACAGCCCCGAAGGGTAAACTAACATATTAGGGAGGGGAGGGTAAATTTGGAAATATGATAGATATGAAGGATATATACAGGGCAGAAATCTGTTTTGGTATTAAGAGAGTGGATGGTTTTGTCAATTTATGATTTATCCTTCTGTGTTCAAACTTTGACATTGTTAGATGAGAGGGGTATTTTAACTCATTGTGAATCAACATAGGGATATGCTGGTAAATATTCAGATTTGATGGTACATATGCAAATAAGATAGTTTTGATGGATATGTAGGTAAAAAACCTTAACTTATAAATTCTACAGGCTCAGATGCATTCCGTGGACATTTGGTTGCTTCGAAGACTCGATGAGTCTTGAGATTGACTAATTGAACTTTGTTTTCTTTTGAGTTGAAAACTTGTAGAAGCCCTTGTTGTTTTGTTAAGGCAACCAAACTCCACAATGATTTGTGAGTTGATTTTGTGACACAAGTGCAACAAATTGTTGATAAGAGGTATCATTAACCTTTTGATGTACGTGTGGGTTTGTATTTAATCAGAAATGGGTTAAGTACATAGAGAGAGGAGAGTGAGTGGGTGGGTGGGTCATGGTAGTATAAGTTCATACACGTGTGAACTACTTCCTTCGTCATATGTATTGTAGAACATGCACAAAAACATGCACAAGCGGTTTTAGAACTTAGTAGTCGACTAATCTGATGAGTAGTCGACTAACTGTTGTAGTCGACTAATCTGATGAGTAGTCGACTAACTGTTGTAGTCGACTAATCTGATGAGTAGTCGACTAACTGTTGTAGTCGACTAATCTGATGAGTAGTCGACTAACTGAAGTAGTAGTCGACTAACTGGCAGATTCAAAACGGGTTTTGATTTTAAACCCGTTCGCTTAGAGTTTATATATAACCCTAAACCCGATTATTTGGAAGTTATGAAGCACGCTTTGGAGCAGCCTTTTCGTGAGGGTTTTGTGCATCTTTGGAGAGGAGATCTTTTGAGAGATTGAGAGGTTTGTTTTAGGGTTTCTTTGTGAGAACTTGTAATCCTAATTTGTATTCTCTCTTTCTATTAGTGGAAATCCCCTCCTTACCCCGTGGACGTAGGCAACTTGCCGAACCACGAAATCTCGTGTCTTTACTCTTTATTGTGTTTTTGCTATCGTTTGTGGTGGTTTCTCTCGACGGTTCGCGGTCCGCTACCAACAATTGGTATCAGAGCTATTGTTCAAATTGGAAGTGATGTAATTTCTAATTTGAGGGGGTGTTCGGTGATTCCTGAGAGAAGCGGATTCACGAAGACAAACAGAGGATGGCGCCAACCAAGAATCACCAAAGTGGGAAAATTCGAGATTGAAAAGTTCAATGGGAAGAACGACTTTTCCTATTGGAGGATGCGATGAAAAACTTTCTAATTTCGCAAAAATTGCACAAGGCTTTGGATGGAAAGGAGAAGAAGAACAAGGATATGTCGATGAGGATTGGGATGAGTTGGATCCGGAAACACGGCCGATTATCCTATGCCTTGAGAGGGATGTAGCTTTCTATAAAGTTAATTATATCTTTCATATTTTGAAGCGAACAAAGAAAAAGTAAAAAACAAGAAAACACCACTTTTTAATTTCCATAAACTTTTCCTATAAAATTTTATAGAAATACATGAAAATCAAATTTTGGGTATTTTTCATTTCCCTTTATTTTTATAGAAATTGAACCAAACAGCCGAAGGGTAAACTAACATATTAGGGAGGGGAGGGTAAATTTGGAAATATGATAGATATGAAGGATATATACAGGGCAGAAATCTGTTTTGGTATTAAGAGAGTGGATGGTTTTGTCAATTTATGATTTATCCTTCTGTGTTCAAACTTTGAAATTGTTAGATGAGAGGGTATTTTAACTCATTGTGAATCAACATAGGGATATGCTGGTAAATATTCAGATTTGATGGTACATATGCAAATAAGATAGTTTTGATGGATATGTAGGTAAAAAACCTTAACTTATAAATTCTACAGGCTCAGATGCATTCCGTGGACATTTGGTTGCTTCGAAGACTCGATGAGTCTTGAGATTGACTAATTGAACTTTGTTTTCTTTTGAGTTGAAAACTTGTAGAAGCCCTTGTTGTTTTGTTAAGGCAACCAAACTCCACAATGATTTGTGAGTTGATTTTGTGACACAAGTGCAACAAATTGTTGATAAGAGGTATCATTAACCTTTTGATGTACGTGTGGGTTTGTATTTAATCAGAAATGGGTTAAGTACATAGAGAGAGGAGAGTGAGTGGGTGGGTGGGTCATGGTAGTATAAGTTCATACACGTGTGAACTACTTCCTTCGTCATGTGTATTGTAGAACATGCACAAAACATGCAGCCAGCGCTTAGTAGTCGACTAATCTGAAGTAGTAGTCGACTAATCGTGTTGTAGTCGACTAATCTGATGAGTAGTCGACTAATCGTGTTGTAGTCGACTAATCTGAAGTAGTAGTCGACTAATCGTGTTGTAGTCGACTAATCTGATGAGTAGTCGACTAATCTGAAGTAGTAGTCGACTAACTGGCAGATTCAAAACGGGTTTTGATTTTAAACCGGTTCGTTTAGAGTTTATATATAACCCTAAACCCGATTATTTGGAAGTTATGAAGCACGCTTTGGAGCAGCCTTTTCGTGAGGGTTTTGTGCATCTTTGGAGAGGAGATCTTTTGAGATTGAGAGGTTTGTTTTAGGGTTTCTTTGTGAGAACTTGTAATCCTAATTTGTATTCTCTTTCTATTAGTGGAAATCCCCTCCTTACCCCGTGGACGTAGGCAACTTGCCGAACCACGAAATCTCGTGTCTTTACTCTTTATTGTGTTTTTGCTATCGCTTGTGGTGGTTTCTCTCGACGGTTCGCGGTCCGCTACCAACAATTGGTATCGAGCTATTGTTCAAATTGGAAGTGATGTAATTTCTAATTTGAGGGGTGTTCGGTGATTCCCGAGAAGCGGATTCACTAAGACAAACAGAGGATGGCGCCAACCAAGAATCACCAAAGTGGGAAAATTCGAGATTGAAAAGTTCAATGGGAAGAACGACTTTTCCTATTGGAGGATGCAGATGAAAAACTTTCTAATTTCGCAAAAATTGCACAAGGCTTTGGATGGAAAGGAGAAGAAGAACAAGGATATGTCTGATGAGGATTGGGATGAGTTGGATCTGGAAACACGGGCGTCGATTATCCTATGCCTTGAGAGGGATGTAGCTTTGGTAGATGGAGAGGAAACTACGGGCGGGCGGTGGAAGAAGTTAGAGGGTACCTTCATGACTAAGAGTCTAACTAACCGGATCTACTTAAAATCTAAATTGTATACTTGCAAGATGGAGGAGGGCTCATCAATCCGGAACACATCAACAAGTTTGATAGGATCATATCGATTTGAAAGACATAGATGTTAAAGTAGGAGACGAGGATCGCGCTTCTACTACTGCTCTCGCCAAGTCTTATGAGAACCTCGTGCAAACACCGAGGCTTGTGGGAGAAAATCGAAGATGGATGAGACTAGAACGGCACTTCTAGCGACGATCTTCTAAGACCGCAACTAGTGACATGGCCATCGGCGGTAACAGGAACAAGCGCAGGATTGTTTGCAAGAGGAAGGAGCAATGAGCGAGGAAAAGGCAAGGAGGAAAGTCTAGATCTAAATCAAGACCTCTTGCGGAAAAGGATGTTTCAAGTCGCGGTGAAGTCGGGCATTTCAAAGTCGACCGTCCAAATAAGAGAGTAGGTGGAAAGAAGAACAACAACAAGACCGAGAGGAGAGAGGGCAAGGAAGAAGCGAAGCTACGCTCGTGAGGAAGGAGCGATAAGGAATGCTATGTCGTCACGGGTGGCGAGGAGATCTCCGGAAGTGGATACTAGATTCGGTTGCTCTTACCATATGTGTCCAAATAGGAAGTGGTTTACTACCTACAGAGGCATTGATGGTGGAACTGTATTGATGGGGAATAACCATGCTTGTAAAACAGTGGGGCTAGGTAATATCAAAATCAAGATGCATGATGGAGTGGTTCGAACCTTGACGGATGTGAGGCATGTTCCCGACTTGCGGAAGAATCTTATCTCAATTGGTGCTTTGGACTCCGGTGGTTGCAGGATTGTGACGGAAAACGGAGTGAAGAAGGTTGTTCGTGGTTCCTTAGTAGTGATGAAGGGTGTTCGTCACGGTAATCTATATACTCTCGTGCACGCATGCTGACAGGAGATGCCGTTGAACCGGCGAAGTGGTGGAGACCCATGTGAGCACACACGGTTATGGCATAGGCGGCTTGGGCATATGTCGAGAAGGGTCTAGTTCGCTTGGTAAAGAGGGTCTGTGAAGAATCTGAAGGAACCTAGCATGGATTTTGCAGGATTGTGTGTATGGAAAGTCACACAGGTCAAGTTTCAACGCAAGTCTAAGAGCAGAGGGATACTAGATTATGTGCACACGGATGTTTGGGGTCCGCTCGCACAACTTCCAAGGGTGGTTCCGTGTATTATGTCCCGCTTATAGATGATTATTCTAGGTATGCTTGGATTTACTTTCAAGCATAAGAATGAGGTGTTCGAGACATTCAAGAAGTGGAGAACAATGGTTGAGAACAGACAGAAAGAAATTGAAGACGCCGAGATCCGATAACCGCATGCAGTATACGATGGTGCTTTCAAGGAGTTCGTGATCGGGGAGAATTGTTCGACACCGACGGTCGAGTCTACACCACGAGAATGGGGTCGCGAGAGATCGAACCAACACCGCGGGAGAAAGCGGTGAGTATGCGATCTTATGCGTGATTGGGCAACGAATGGTGGGCGAAGCGGTGGCTACTGCTTGTTACATTGTGAACCGCTCACCACATTCGACATTGATGGTGATACACCCTATAGGGTGTGGTCGGGAGCATGCGATTATGATAGGCTCGAATTTCGGATGTACCGCCTACTATCACGCCAACGAGGGAAAGCTTGACGCGAGGGCCAAGAAGGCAATATTCTTGGGATATGCAAAGGGCGTAAAAGGCTATCGCCTTTGGTGTACGGAAGATTCAAAGTTCGTGGTCAGCAGGGATGTTACCTTTGATGAGAAATCCATGATTGCTAGGGCGTCCAAGGATGATGGTGTTATGACCGTGAGACTTCTAAGTCTCGTGTAATTGAAATAGAACCTAAAGACCAACTAGGTTCTAATCGTGCTCAAGTGGGAAGTCGTAGATGATGAGCTTGGCGGGGAGGAGGTTCAGCAGAAAATACACAGCACTACAACAACAAAGCACCGAGGATAATTTGGCTTCCACTAGGCCAAAGCGAGCATACAAGCGTGTTTTGAAGTCGGGGCTGATCAACCCCGAAGCACTATGGGCGTGCTAATATGGTTGAATACGCACTCTCGGTGGAGGAGGACGAGCGGTCTCCTTCAAGGAAGCTATTCGGGACAAGGATAGTGAGAGTTGGTTGGGCTGCGATGGAGGAAGAGATGGAATCTCTTCTAAGAACCAAACATGGGAGGTGGTCTCATTGCCCGTAGGAAGAAAAGCTATTGGTTGTAAGTGGGTGTATAAAAGAAAGGAAGATCTTTCAGAGTTCTGTGGTGTAAGATACAAGGCGAGGCTAGTGGCTAAGGGTTTTGCACGTAAAGAGGGTGTGGATTACAATGAGATATTTTCTCCAGTGGTGAAACATACTTCTATTCGGTGCTATTGAGCATGGCGGCTTGGGCATATGTCGAGAAGGGTCTAGTTCGCTTGGTAAAGAGGGTCTCTGAAGAATCAAGGAACCTAGCATGGATTTTTGCGAGGATTGTGTGTATGGAAAGTCACACAGGTCAAGTTTCAACGCAAGTCTAAGAGCGAGGGATACTAGATTATGTGCACACGGATGTTTGGGGTCCGGCTCGGACAACTTCCAAGGGTGGTTCCGTGTATTATGTCCCGTTTATAGATGATTATTCTAGGTATGCTTGGATTTACTTTACGAAGCATAAGAATGAGGTGTTCGAGACATTCAAGAAGTGGAGAACAATGGTTGAGAACAGACAGAAAGAAATTGAAGACGCCGAGATCGATAAGCTGTCTGAGTATCTGAGATGGTGCTTTCAAGGAGTTCGTGATCGGAGGAATTGTTCGACACCGACGGTCGAGTCTACACCACGAGAATGGGGTCGCGAGAGATCGAACCAACACCGCGGGAGAAAGCGGTGAGTATGCGATCTTATGCGTGATTGGGCAACGAATGGTGGGCGAAGCGGTGGCTACTGCTTGTTACATTGTGAACCGTTCACCACATTCGACATTGATGGTGATACACCCTATAGGGTGTGGTCAGGAGCATGCGATTATGATAGGCTCGAATTTCGGATGTACCGCCTACTATCACGTCAACGAGGAAAGCTTGACGCGAGGGCCAAGAAGGCAATATTCTTGGGATATGCAAAGGGCGTAAAAGGCTATCGCCTTTGGTGTACGGAAGATTCAAAGTTCGTGGTCAGCAGGGATGTTACCTTTGATGAGAAATCCATGATTGCTAGGGCGTCCAAGGATGATGGTGTTATGGTGGTGAGACTTCTAAGTCTCGGGTAGTGAAATAGAACCTAAAGACCAACTAGGTTCTAATCGTGCTCAAGTGGGAAGTCAGGTAGATGATGAGCTTGGGCAGGAGGAGGTTCAGCAGGAAAATACACAGGCACTACAACAACAGCAGCTCGAGGATAATTTGGCTTCCACTAGGCCAAAGCGAGCATACAAGCGGAGTTTTGGTGGGGCTGATCAACCCCTGAAGCACTATGGGCAGGCTAATATGGTTGAATACGCACTCTCGGTGGAGGAGGACGAGCCGGTCTCCTTCAAGGAAGCTATTCGGGACAAGGATAGTGAGAGTTGGTTGGCTGCGATGGAGGAAGAGATGGAATCTCTTCGGAAGAACCAAACATGGGAGGTGGTCTCATTGCGGTAGGAAGAAAAGCTATTGGTTGTAAGTGGGTGTATAAAAGAAAGGAAGATCTTTGAGCTTCGGTGGTGTAAGATACAAGCGAGGCTAGTGGCTAAGGGTTTTGCACGTAAAGAGGGTGTGGATTACAATGAGATATTTTCTCGGTGGTGAAACATACTTCTATTCGGTGCTATTGAGTATTGTTGCTCATGGTGATTTTGAGTCGGATCAACTCGATGTTAAAACGACCTTCTTGCGGAGACTTGGATGAAGAGATCTACATGCATCAACCCGAGGGCTACAAGGTTGAGGATAAGGAGAATCATGTGTGTCGTTTGAGGAAGTCCTTGTATGGATTAAAGCAATCTCCCGTGATGGTACAAGCGATTTGACTCCTTCATCTTTGAAGCATGGGTTTTCCGGCGATCATGATTGTTGTGTTTACATTCGGAAGCTTAGCGGAGGTAATTTTATCTATCTTCTTTGTATGTGGATGACATGCTTATTGCTTCTAAGAGCGAGTGGAGATAGATAGGTTGAAATCTCAACTTGGTGAAGAGTTGAGATGAAGGACATGGGTCTTTGCTAGGAAAATACGGGTATGGAGATTAGAAGAGGCGAATCGGCGATTGTTCTTGAGTCGGAAGGGCTACATAGAGCGGGTGATCGCGAGGTTCGGGATGCAAAGTGCTAAGTCGGTGGTGACTCCATTGGCTCCACACTTTAGGCTTTACGGTAATCAATCTCCCACTACAAATGAAGAGAAGGCACATGGGCGTGTTCCTATGCTAGTGCGGTTGGCGGTTTAATGTATGCAATGGTGTGTACACCGCATATTTCACAGCGGTTAGTGTGGTCGATGGATTCATGGCGAATCCGGAAAGGCGCCGGGAAGCAGTGAAGTGGGTCCTCAAGTACTTAAAGGGTACCGTTGATACGGGTCTGTGTTTTGGTGGAGAAACATGTCGGATTGATGGGTTTGTGGACTCTGATTATGCGGGCGATCTAGATAGACGACGATCTACTCACGGTTATGTATTCAAGATACATGGGGCTCGGTTAGTTGGCGTCGATGTTGCGAACTCTGATGGCACTTTCTACTACTGAGGCCGAAAGTACATGGCCATGACAGAGGGAGTGAAGGAAGCATTGTGGTTGTGGGGTCTTCTAGATGATTTGGGGATTGAGCAGGAAAACGTGAACTTGTGGTGTGACAGTCAGAGTGCAATTCACTTGGCAAAGAATCAGGTTCATCATGCTCGTACCAAGCATATCGATGTCAGGTATCATTTTGTGCGGGATGTCATAGAGGAAGGTGATATTTCTCTCATGAAGGTGCACGAATGAGAATCCCGCGGACATGTTAACCAAGGTGGTCACAGGTAGTAAGTTTAAGCATTGCTTAGACTTGCTTCATATCAACCCGTGTTGATTTGCCCAAGAGGGCATGGCCCTTCGGGGCGGTAATGGGTAAGGTGGAGATGATTTGAGGTGAACTACGGTGAGCTTGATCGGTGGAAGATGCGTTGATTGTAGTGGCCTTGTTGGATTGGCACTGATTGGCTAATGGTGATCTCTCTAGATGTTCTTGGTGTTCTTCGGTGTTCGTCCAAAATTTGAGGTAAATCAAATGATGTGCGAGGTGGAGAATTGTAGAACATGCACAAAACATGCACAAGCGGTTTTAGGGCTTAGTAGTCGACTAATCTGCGGTAGTAGTCGACTAATCTGCGGTAGTAGTCGACTAATCTGCGGTAGTAGTCGACTAATCTGAAGTAGTAGTCGACTAATCTGCGGTAGTAGTCGACTAATCTGATGAGTAGTCGACTAATCTGCGGTAGTAGTCGACTAATCTGGCGGTCAGCGGGTTTTGGTTTTAAACCCGGTTCGTTTAGAGTTTATATATAACCCTAAACGATTATTTGGAAGTTATGAAGCACGTTTTGGAGCGACTTTTGAGAGGGTTTTGTGCATCTTTGGAGAGGAGATCTTTTGAGATTGAGAGGTTTGTTTTAGTGTTTCTTTGTGAGAACTTGTAATCCTAATTTGTATTCTCTCTTTCTATTAGTGGAAATCCCCTCCTTACCCGTGGGCGTAGGCAACTTGCGAACCACGTAAATCTCGTCTTTACTCTTTTATTGTGTTTTTGCTATCGTTTGTGGTGGTTTCTCTCGACGGTTCCGCGGTCCGCGCGCCCAACATGTATGTAGAGTGAAAAGCTATGATAGTTATACATTATTTGATTCAATAAAAATAAAAATGTTAAGTACATATAAATCATTTCAAAAGAGAGAGTTTTCTTTCTTTCTTTTTTTCGTGTCCTAGTCTTTTTTTAATAAGAAAACATTTCTTATTTAATAAGAAAACATTTCTTATTAGGACGATTACAAGATTTTTTCATCACATGTTACCTCTCTGATAATCTAAACCACACCCACATTGTGCTCATCCCAAAGAAAACCTTATGTACATCCCCAAATGATTATCGACCCACAAGCCTTACAAATGTCGTCTACAAAGTTATCACTAAAATTCTTGCAAATCGAATCAAATCCCATCTTAAATCCCGTATATCCCCTTTCCAAGGTGCTTTTATTGATTACTTCAAAAAAAAAAGGTGCTTTTATTGAGGGTAGAAGCATCACAAACAACATCCTTCTTGCTACATCTTAAATCCACCAAACTAAGCTGGGTTTATTTGCTCTCAAGCTCGATATGTCTAAGGCCATTGACCGTGTTGAATTGCCGGCCTTTGATCATATCTTATTTCTAATGGGTTTTGATATTGCTTGTAGGTCTCTCATTCATGCTTGTATCGCCGCTCCAACTTTCTCGGTGATTGTCAACCGTTCTTCTGCTGGTTTCTTCAAAAGTCAAAGGGGTTTGAGACAAGGATGCCATTTATCCCCATTTTTATTTATCACTATCATGGAAGTGCTCTCCTGTATGCTCAATCAAAATCTCCATCTTTGCAGTATCAAGGGATAAGACTTTCTGGTGGGGAGGGGGTATTCCACTAACACATCTTATGTTTGCCGACAACATCCTTCTATTTGGCAATTGTGACTTGTTGGAATGCAAAGTCCTAAAATCTACTCTTGTTTCCTTTGGGAAGATCACTAGACAAGCTATAAATTTTGATAAATCTTCCATTTTCTTTAGTCAAGCAACTCCTACCCACATCAAAGACTCCATCCGAGCCACCTTCAATGTGATCGACATGAATATGGATGATAAATATTTGGGTTCCCGTGATACTCTCCAAAACAGGTCAAAACAGGATTTTGGGACCTCATCTCCAAAACTCAATCTTTTGACGGGTTGGAAGAACAAGGTCCTTATGGCAGGGATGAGCAGTCTGATCCAATCCTTGCTTGCAAGCCTCTCGATCTATCTTATAACTACTCACAAGAAGATATGCAATCAACTTGATCGATATACAGGTGTTTTGGTGGAATCATGACCCATCGAAAGAAAAGCTCATTTCATTAGTTGGAGAAATATCCAAAACCCAAGGTTTTGGTGGAGAAACATGTCGATTGATGGGTTTGTGGACTCGATTATGCGGGCGATCTAGATAGACGACGATCTACTACCGGTTATGTATTCAAGATACATGGGGCTCCAGTTACGATCGATGTTGCAGGCTACAGTGGCACTTTCTACTACAGAGGCCGAGTACATGGCCATGACAGAGGGAGTGAAGGAAGCATTGTGGTTGTGGGGTCTTCTAGATGATTTGGGGATTGAGCAGGAAAACGTGAACTTGTGGTGTGACAGTCAGAGTGCAATTCACTTGGCAAAGAATCAGGTTCATCATGCTCGTACCAAGCATATCGATGTCAGGTATCATTTTGTGCGGGATGTCATAGAGGAAGGTGATATTTCTCTCATGAAGGTGCACACGAATGAGAATCCAGCGGACATGTTAACCAAGGTGGTCACAGGTAGTAAGTTTAAGCATTGCTTGGACTTGCTTCATATCAACCCGTGTTGATCTGCCCAAGAGGGCATGGCTTCTTGGCGGTAATGGGTAAGGTGGAGATGATTTGAGGTGAACTACGGTGAGCTTGATCCCTGGGAGGAATGTGAGGCGGCCGGTGTAGTGACGCAGCTGGATTGGCCTGGATTGGCTAATGGTGATCTCTCTAGATGTTCTTGGTGTTCTTCTGGTGTTCGTCCAAAATTTGAGGTAAATCAAATGATGTACGAGGTGGAGAATTGTAGAACATGCACAAAACATGCACAAGCGGTTTTGGGCTTAGTAGTCGACTAATCTGATGAGTAGTCGACTAATCTGATGAGTAGTCGACTAATCTGCGGTAGTAGTCGACTAATCTGGCAGATTCGAAACGGGTTTTGGTTTTAAACCCGGTTCGTTTAGAGTTTATATATAACCCTAAACCTGATTATTTGGAAGTTATGAAGCACGTTTTGGAGCAGCTTTTCAGAGGGTTTTGTGCATCTTTGGAGAGGAGATCTTTTGAGAGATTGAGAGGTTTGTTTTAGGGTTTCTTTGTGAGAACTTGTAATCCTAATTTGTATTCTCTTTCTATTAGTGGAAATCCCCTCCTTACCCGTGGGCGTAGGCAACTTAGAACCACGTAAATCTCGTGTCTTTACTCTTTTATTGTGTTTTTTGCTATCGTTTGTGGTGGTTTCTCTCGACGGTTCCGCGGTCCGCGCGCCCAACATGTATGTAGAGTGAAAAGCTATGATAGTATACATTATTTGATTCAATAAAAATAAAAATGTTAAGTACATATAAATCATTTCAAAAGAGAGAGTTTTCTTTCTTTCTTTTTTCGTGTCCTAGTCTTTTTTTTTAATAAGAAAACATTTCTTATTTAATAAGAAAACATTTCTTATTAGGACAGTACAAGATTTTTTCATCACATGTTACCTCTCTGATAATCTAAACCACACCCACATTGTGCTCATCCCAAAGAAAACCTTATGTACATCCCCAAATGATTATCGACCCACAAGCCTTACAAATGTCGCTCACAAAGTTATCACTAAAATTCTTGCAAATCGAATCAAATCCCATCTTAAATCCCGTGATATCCCTTTCCAAGGTGCTTTTATTGATTACTTCAAAAAAAAGGTGCTTTTATTGAGGGTAGAAGCATCACAAACAACATCCTTCTTGCTACATCTTAAATCCACCAAACTAAGTGGGTTTATTTGCTCTCAAGCTCGATATGTCTAAGGCCATTGACCGTGTTGAATTGCCGCCTTTGATCATATCTTATTTCTAATGGGTTTTGATATTGCTTGTAGGTCTCTCATTCATGCTTGTATCGCCGCTCCAACTTTCTCGGTGATTGTCAACCGTTCTTCTGCTGGTTTCTTCAAAAGTCAAAGGGGTTTGAGACAAGGATGCCATTTATCCCCATTTTTATTTATCACTATCATGGAAGTGCTCTCCTGTATGCTCAATCAAAATCTCCATCTTTGCAGTATCAAGGGGATAAGACTTTCGGGGGGGGGGGGGGTATTCCACTAACACATCTTATGTTTGCCGACAACATCCTTCTATTTGGCAATTGTGACTTGTTGGAATGCAAAGTCCTAAAATCTACTCTTGTTTCCTTTGGGAAGATCACTAGACAAGCTATAAATTTTGATAAATCTTCCATTTTCTTTAGTCAAGCAACTCCGGCCCACATCAAAGACTCCATCCGAGCCACCTTCAATGTGATCGACATGAATATGGATGATAAATATTTGGGTTCCCGCATACTCTCCAAAACAGGTCAAAACAGGGATTTTGCGGACCTCATCTCCAAAACTCAATCTTTTTTGACGGGTTGGAAGAACAAGGTCCTTTCGCAAGCAGGATGAACAGTCCTGATCCAATCCTTGCTTGCAAGCCTCTCGATCTATCTTATGGCGACCACTACTCTGCCCAAGAAGATATGCAATCAACTTGATCGTATATACAGGTGTTTTTGGTGGAATCATGACCCATCTGAAAGAAAAGCTCATTTCATTAGTTGGAGAAATATCCAAAAACCCAAGTTTTTTGGGGGTTAGGCATCCGAAGCTCTCACGAATAAATTTGACTCTTCTTAGCAAACTTACTTGGCAATTCGTAAATGACAAGGAGGCTATTTGGACCAAGATTCTTGCCGATAAA
The DNA here is from genome assembly GCA_012295165.1 of Asparagus setaceus. Lineage (NCBI taxonomy): Eukaryota > Viridiplantae > Streptophyta > Magnoliopsida > Asparagales > Asparagaceae > Asparagus > Asparagus setaceus. Next base: position 98,482,328 of record CM022701.1, on the reverse strand, counting down.
TACCTTCGAGTTAATAACTTTTTGTGTACAGCAGCTAAGCCTTCTTCCTCGGCTTCCTGGCGTATTATTTTGAGTGGTAGGAAGCTAGTCAAGTTGGCGTGTTCCTGGTCAATTGGAAATGGTCATATCATAACTTTGATTAACGATCTTTGGATGGAGAATCAATCTTTGCTCATTCCTCGACCAGTTTTCTCCCCTTCTATATCGTCATGGTTGCTGATCTTATTGACGTTGCCTCTAAATGCTAGAATGTGAACCTTGTTGCCGCGTGCTTTGATCACGCTATTGCTGAGACCATCCTTCGAACACCCATCCAACATCACACCCAATTCCTCACTCAACCTAAGGATACTCTTATTTGGAAATGACTCTTCTTCCCTTCATTCACCACTAAAGCTATATACAACCTCATTTGGATGGACACTCACCCACATGACAACTCTCTGTTACCTGAGATGAAGATTGCCATGAAGATTCTAAAATTCAAAGTCATTCCGCCGCGAGTGAAGATTTTCATTTGGAAAACCTTAAACAACGGCCTCGCCTCTAGGGATTCTCTAGTGAAGCATTGTATTGCGATTGATCCTCTTTGCCCTCTTTGTGGTTTAGAGAACGAGATCCTGGGCAATATCTTCATCACTTGTCAGTTCTCCCGATCTATTTGGTCTTTGATCAATCATGTAGTTCCAAGCCCCTCCTCCCTTGCTTCCTGGTTAGATCACTAGTTGAAAACTCCTTACAACTCCCCAATCCATGGTATTCATGCTATAGCTTTCGCAACAACCACAGCATGGTTTATTTGGAAATCAAGATGTGAAGCTATATTTAGTGGCAATAAACTCTTTGCAGTCGCCACCCTTACTCTTGTGGAGGTTTATGTTTGGTTGCATTCTCTGTGTACGGCAACCGCAGAGTCTCTTTTCAACATTTGCTCACCCTCTTCATGGTCTGCACCTCCTCCTCATTTGTTAAAAATTAATGTAGATGCATCCTCTCATGTTGATTGCTCCGCTATTAGGATTATTGTTCGAGATCATTTTGGCCACCACATCTTCTCATACTGCACTTTTGGGGCCCCTCAACCTCCGATCGATGCTGAAGTTCATGCTTTATTAGTGGGATTACGCCTTGCTCTTTCTCATGGTTGGATTGATATCATTCTAGAGTCAGATTGTATTAACCTTGTGCTCATGTTGCACGGGGTTATTGCTTACCCACCGCATCTCTCGTCAATCTTTGGTGAATGTCGGACAATCTTTAAGGCCCCAAACTCTTCTTATGTTAGCCATGTTCGCCGTTCAGGTAATATTTGTGCACATAAATTAGCTCAATTTGGTTGCAGATATAAATGTACCTCCTTCTCGGATGCTCGGGATGGTCCAAATCATATATGTAATCAGATTCTTCTTGATGTTATGAATAGAATCATGTTTGATTCCTCAAAAAAAAATATTTTTATAGAGGTCTAATAAGAATGTAAAACAAATTTGCAAACTTAAAAGCTTGTAAATATAAATTTAAAATAGCTACTATAGTTTAGAAAACCAGGAAATAAAAAATCCTCCAAACTTCTATCTTTGGAAGTTCTTGATTTGCCAAAGTGGGTTAGTTCTTGGTCAGCATAGTTGATGAGAGTTGTGACGCTTGGATGACATCATATCCAAAACAATATGTCGACCTTAAATTGATCAGAAATTTTAAGAGACATATCCCTCATTCCCATGTAATTATTGAAAAGTCCCTATCCTATCTCATTACTTTGGAAAGAGTTTGACATGCGTTAGGACCTACTCTTTCCTACTTTCTCTTTGGCCATCATTTCATGGTTAAATGGAAGTATGATTAGGTTGGAGCATGTATTTACAAACTTTAATCTTTATAATAACTTTAAAATTATGATGTAACGGATAAGACTTTAAAATGCTACGAGCAATCTAGATTGAAATCGCCGCTTTCCGGATATTGAAAACGAGTAAAATACGACTACTAGAAACTATATATATGTTACAGTCCATGAAATGATGTTCAATAAATAAAACTATAAAATTATAGCACTTAAATCTTGTCATAACTTTGAAGTTTTAGCATAATATAAGACACTCTTAGAATAATAGCATTCTTTGTGTTATTACTTAGATGTTAACGTCCTTTCCTCTTTTGCATATAGTGACAATTTCTAAGCCTAGAGATCGATAAAGTTGGTTTAGTTGGCTCACTGGTTGAGTTAGTAAACTCTTAATTTAGTGTTGAGATGACCTCAATCTGTTTGACAATATTTTGACCTATTTGACGAATTTCAAGTAATACCTTAAATAATTTGATTCAAGTGATAGAAAAATCGTCAAGGGGTTTAGATTACCAAACTGCTTTGGATTATGTGGCATATGACGAAAAGATCATGACCTGTTTGTGCTTCAGAATATAAATTAGTTGAAGCTCTAGCAACAAAATTCCTATCAGATCCAACATGAAGAGTACAACTGGCCTACAACCATAGGTCATATATCCCAAACCGAAGATTTCACCTATCCTTGCATGCATTAGGTTGATTTCAGTAGATATTTAAAGTTCTATTGTCGAAAGAAATAGGATATAATTATATCTTACTAATTAGAATTTTTTTTGATAAATTACCAATTAGACTATTATATGTAAATAAAAATTGAAAACTATACAATAGAATGGTATTGATATGGATATTAAGATCAAATTGTATGTTTAAAAATATGATTAAAAATATTTATTTAAAGCTATGAAATAGGAAATTTTATTTACATAACAAGTTTTAACTTCTTTTAACATAGAAAATTATTCCAGTATATCTAGTTTTGCCCTGACATCCGTCAATTATTTTGTGATTCGGAAGGTTTTAGTATGAATGAATTTGTATTTTCATATACAGATAAAGTTATGTAGATGGTACGCAGCTACAATAAAAATTTTATTCAAATGAATGATAACATTAAATCCAATAGAACATGGTTGCATCATGAACAAATATGTGTGGAAAAAGAAATACAAGGAAAATTGTGACTACTTTCTTAGTGTCATAACAATACACAGACATATTTTGATCAGAGAAATCATAATACAATGTTATCCATAGTTTTCAAATTAATATTATTCAAAGAGTGTTTTCTTTTTGCATTTCTCAATTTTATTTTGAACAAATCAATGATTCAACCTTTAGTAAAATTCATTGAATCACTGATTAATTTTAAATTTTCCGAAATTGTATTCTATTGATTTTCTCCAACATCCCATAAGCAAAAATTAGTTCTTTTGGCAAAACGACGGAAAACTATTTATTGATAAATCCATCTTTTTCCTTAGAAGAAGGTTTATAAATTCATTGATCATCCACCAAATAAAACGGCGATGTTTCAGTATCTCAAACTACTTTACGAACGCATTATCCTTCATACAAAGCTACACAAGAAAAAATTCATTAAAGAAGCTAACATAGGAAATGAAAAATGGATAGTTGGCCTTCTAAAAGTATTGTTTCGCATCATACAATCATAGTCACGTTTGGTGAATGACATGACCCATTTAAATATTTGTGAATTGACACACTTTCTAAGAATAAGTTATTAAGTTTTCATTTGTGGAGTCTAAGTTTTGAATGAGGCCATCGGCCCATTACAGACATAACTCTAAACATTTAGCCCAAGACATGGTCCATGCAAGTGCACTGTCAGTGAACTATATTGCGTCCATTATATTCCAAGATTCTTGCCGATAAATACCTTCGAGTTAATAACTTTTTGTGTACAGCAGCTAAGCCTTCTTCCTCGGCTTCCTGGCGTATTATTTTGAGTGGTAGGAAGCTAGTCAAGTTGGCGTGTTCCTGGTCAATTGGAAATGGTCATATCATAACTTTGATTAACGATCTTTGGATGGAGAATCAATCTTTGCTCATTCCTCACCGTTTTCTCCCTTCTATATCGTCATGGTTGCTGATCTTATTGACGTTGCCTCTAAATGCTAGAATGTGAACCTTGTTGCCGCGTGCTTTGATCACGCTATTGCTGAGACCATCCTTCGAACACCCATCCAACATCACACCCAATTCCTCACTCAACCTAAGGATACTCTTATTTGGAAATGACTCTTCTTCCCTTCATTCACCACTAAAGCTATATACAACCTCATTTGGATGGACACTCACCCACATGACAACTCTCAGTTACCTGAGATGAAGATTGCCATGAAGATTCTAAAATTCAAAGTCATTCCGTCGCGAGTGAAGATTTTCATTTGGAAAACCTTAAACAACGGCCTCGCCTCTAGGGATTCTCTAGTGAAGCATTGTATTGCGATTGATCCTCTTTGCCCTCTTTGTGGTTTAGAGAACGAGATCCTGGGCAATATCTTCATCACTTGTCAGTTCTCCCGATCTATTTGGTCTTTGATCAATCATGTAGTTCCAAGCCCCTCCTCCCTTGCTTCTCGGTTAGATCACTAGTTGAAAACTCCTTACAACTCCCCAATCCATGGTATTCATGCTATAGCTTTCGCAACAACCACGATGGTTTATTTGGAAATCAAGATGTGAAGCTATATTTAGTGGCAATAAACTCTTTGCGCCACCCTTACTCTTGTGGAGGTTTATGTTTGGTTGCATTCTCTCGGTAATGCAATCGCAGAGTCTCTTTTCAACATTTGCTCACCCTCTTCATGGTCTGCACCTCCTCCTCATTTGTTAAAAATTAATGTAGATGCATCCTCTCATGTTGATTGCTCCGCTATTAGGATTATTGTTCGAGATCATTTTGGCCACCACATCTTCTCATACTGCACTTTTGGGGCCCCTCAACCTCCGATCGATGCTGAAGTTCATGCTTTATTAGTGGGATTACGCCTTGCTCTTTCTCATGGTTGGATTGATATCATTCTAGAGTCAGATTGTATTAACCTTGTGCTCATGTTGCACGGGGTTATTGCTTACCCACCGCATCTCGTCAATCTTTGGTGAATGTCGGACAATCTTTAAGGCCCCAAACTCTTCTTATGTTAGCCATGTTCGCCGTTCAGGTAATATTTGTGCACATAAATTAGCTCAATTTGGTTGCAGATATAAATGTACCTCCTTCTCGGATGCTCGGGATGGTCCAAATCATATATGTAATCAGATTCTTCTTGATGTTATGAATAGAATCATGTTTGATTCCTCAAAAAAAAATATTTTTATAGAGGTCTAATAAGAATGTAAAACAAATTTGCAAACTTAAAAAGCTTGTAAATATAAATTTAAAATAGCTACTATAGTTTAGAAAACCAGGAAATAAAAAAAATCCTCCAAACTTCTATCTTTGGAAGTTCTTGATTTGCCAAAGTGGGTTAGTTCTTGGTCAGCATAGTTGATGAGAGTTGTGACGCTTGGATGACATCATATCCAAAAACAATATGTCGACCTTAAATTGATCAGAAATTTTTAAGAGACATATCCCTCATTCCCATGTAATTATTGAAAAAGTCCCTATCCTATCTCATTACTTTGGAAAGAGTTTGACATGCGTTAGGACCTACTCTTTCCCTACTTTCTCTTTGGCCATCATTTCATGGTTAAATGGAAGTATGATTAGGTTGGAGCATGTATTTACAAACTTTAATCTTTATAATAACTTTAAAATTATGATGTAACAGATAAGACTTTAAAATGCTACCAGAGCAATCTAGATTGAAATCGTCGCTTTCCAGATATTGAAAAACGAGTAAAATACAGCTACTAGAAACTATATATATGTTACAGTCCATGAAATGATGTTCAATAAATAAAACTATAAAATTATAGCACTTAAATCTTGTCATAACTTTGAAGTTTTAGCATAATATAAGACACTCTTAGAATAATAGCATTCTTTGTGTTATTACTTAGATGTTAACGTCCTTTCCTCTTTTGCATATAGTGACAATTTCTAAGCCTAGAGATCGATAAAGTTGGTTTAGTTGGCTCACTGGTTGAGTTAGTAAACTCTTAATTTAGTGTTGAGATGACCTCAATCTGTTTGACAATATTTTGACCTATTTGACCAATTTCAAGTAATACCTTAAATAATTTGATTCAAGTGATAGAAAAATCGTCAAGGGGTTTAGATTACCAAACTGCTTTGGATTATGTGGCATATGACGAAAAAGATCATGACCTGTTTGTGCTTAAGAATATAAATTAGTTGAAGCTCTAGCAACAAAATTCCTATCAGATCCAACATGAAGAGTACAACTGGCCTACAACCATAGGTCATATATCCCAAACCGAAGATTTCACCTATCCTTGCATGCATTAGGTTGATTTCAGTAGATATTTAAAGTTCTATTGTCGAAAGAAATAGGATATAATTATATCTTACTAATTAGAATTTTTTTTGATAAATTACCAATTAGACTATTATATGTAAATAAAAATTGAAAACTATACAATAGAATGGTATTGATATGGATATTAAGATCAAATTGTATGTTTAAAAATATGATTAAAAATATTTATTTAAAGCTATGAAATAGGAAATTTTATTTACATAACAAGTTTTAACTTCTTTTAACATAGAAAATTATTCCAGTATATCTAGTTTTGCCCTGACATCCGTCAATTATTTTGTGATTCGGAAGGTTTTAGTATGAATGAATTTGTATTTTCATATACAGATAAAGTTATGTAGATGGTACGCAGCTACAATAAAAATTTTATTCAAATGAATGATAACATTAAATCCAATAGAACATGGTTGCATCATGAACAAATATGTGTGGAAAAAGAAATACAAGGAAAATTGTGACTACTTTCTTAGTGTCATAACAATACACAGACATATTTTGATCAGAGAAATCATAATACAATGTTATCCATAGTTTTCAAATTAATATTATTCAAAGAGTGTTTTCTTTTTGCATTTCTCAATTTTATTTTGAACAAATCAATGATTCAACCTTTAGTAAAATTCATTGAATCACTGATTAATTTTAAATTTTCCGAAATTGTATTCTATTGATTTTCTCCAACATCCCATAAGCAAAAATTAGTTCTTTTGGCAAAACGACGGAAAACTATTTATTGATAAATCCATCTTTTTCCTTAGAAGAAGGTTTATAAATTCATTGATCATCCACCAAATAAAACGGCGATGTTTCAGTATCTCAAACTACTTTACGAACGCATTATCCTTCATACAAAGCTACACAAGAAAAAATTCATTAAAGAAGCTAACATAGGAAATGAAAAATGGATAGTTGGCCTTCTAAAAGTATTGTTTCGCATCATACAATCATAGTCACGTTTGGTGAATGACATGACCCATTTAAATATTTGTGAATTGACACACTTTCTAAGAATAAGTTATTAAGTTTTCATTTGTGGAGTCTAAGTTTTGAATGAGGCCATCGGCCCATTACAGACATAACTCTAAACATTTAGCCCAAGACATGGTCCATGCAAGTGCACTGTCAGTGAACTATATTGCGTCCATTATATTCCAAGATTCTTTTTAATATTTAATGCAAGTTAAAAATTTATTTCAATTTTCCTTAGGGCATGTTTGAGTTGGGGGCAATAGGAGGTAAGGGAATGTAGGGACACATTAATCTTATTTAGAAATTCATTTGAGGTATATAATGATGGAGAAGTTAAGGTAATATAGAGGAGAAAACTTAAGATTTTGTACCCCTCAAATGAGGGTGTAACGGAGGGAAATGAAACTCTTGAAAAAAGAGAATATTACTGTTGATGTATATAATCACAGTCACTAACCTCGGTGAGTTTAGCTTTTAAGAGAGAGTCATTCTCTCCTAATGTCCTGATGTTGCTCTGTCGGGGGGTTCACCTACTGACAGGGGCACTGTGGAAGAGGCGAGTTGGGATCTCCGTGGTTCCTCACGGTCAAGTTAGTAATGGGGAGAAAATTCAATGGAGCAGGAATTCACTCAGAGAAAAATCACTTACTTAGTTTGCTGTTCACGTTGCTACTTATACCTAGGGTTGCGGGGGTATTTTCGTCTTTCCATTGGCTAAGAAATCAGCGATGAGTACCCTCTCTTCCACGTGTGAGCGGTGATTGGTGAGCACCTCTTTATGCTATGGTGGTAACTACAGTGTCAAACGGGTAATTTAAGGGTTAGTGTGATTTATTCGCCATTAATGGGATGGGATTGCAGCCATGATGGGTCCGAGGTGCCTTAAATACCGTGAGAGATGGGAGTTAAAGCCATGCATTTAATGCGATGTTGATGGGCTCGATCTTGTATAACCGTCGTTCAGTGGAGGGAACCACATAGGATGAGAGAGGGGAGCCGAGTCGGTGGCCGACCGCACGCCTCTTGAGCCCATTAGAGTAATCGCTAAAGGGGACGACTAGCACCGTTTTTCGCATAGGACGGGTGGCTAAAAAAGGCCTAGATTCGCCGCATTGTCCGAGAGGCGACTACGGTTGGAAGGGGTTATGATAGATAACGGGTTGGAAGGACGACTAGTAGCCATAGGACTAGCGTTGGAAGGTGATAGCCGGTCGCCTCCCTATGTCGCCCTTGGGACGAGCGACTTGAATAGCTCATATGACGACCGGTAATTAGAGAGTTGTTGAGGTGACCTAGCTAGGCTATGGCGATAATCGTTTAACGGAGATCAGTAGCCACTGGGTCTGTGGAGGTTCGTGTCGCCCGTTGACAAGCAAGTGTTTATCCATGTCAACACTTGGTTTTCTCTTTAATCACTAATTAGTGGTTATGACCATAACAATTACACAAAGACAACTTTACCTTTGTATCAAGGTGATATCCAAATGGGTGAAATAATATATAAGGTTATTTATATAAATTCACACATATTCTCATACCCTTCACTTTATGAAACATTCCAAACGGGGCACATGTTTGGCAACTGGTCAAACTAGCTTATAAGCTACTGCACATGTTTGACAACTGGCTTATTTTGGCTTATAAGCCCAAAAAAAAGCTCCCCTAGCCTAGCTTATTTTTAGTGGCTTATAAGCTATATAGTTTGACCAAGTAAACGTCAAGTTTATCCCTCAACATATAAGATAATTTCAAAGTCTATTCAATGTTTAAAATTAGAGACATGTTTTTGGTCATTTTAACATCAATGATGGATTATAATCTATCCATTTGCCAAACACTCACTTGTTGAAAGTGGCTTAATTTATTTTTTTACCAAACACTTTCGCTTATAATCCACTTGGCTTATAATTTATTTGTGAATTATAAGCCAAGTTCCCAAACATGCCAAGTTCTCCTTAGTTGTCCTTACTAAATTGCCAAATAAGTTTTGTATATTATCTTAACTTTCCCTGACTTAACTTATCATATATTCACTTAACTTCTCTTTACTAGGAGCAAAAATAGGCCTTTAAGGAAAAACTTTTTAGACACGACTTCGGCTTCAGTTATTAAAATCCTATGCGCTGTTATATAAGTTAACTTAGATTCGGCCCATAATCATTAATCCTTAGCTTAATGGGTCTTTTAGCCCTTTCTATTCTTTTCCCTTCCTTCTTGTTCATTTTAATCATGAAATCTTAATATACCGTTTATTTCTGTGCTATATCTCAATAAGAAAATATGGTTAAAAATATGGTGCTTTCAGATTTTACTATGCTAAAATTACTGAAGTCACGAATAATATCATACTATCCCCGTCTAATAAATATATACGTACGCATTTTGATTTGATGATTATTTGATCTTAAATTTATACACTTTTATAATCCTACTTCTTATCGTATAAGCAAAATCTCTATTCTAGTGGTCTAATGGGACTTATATAAAGAGTGACGATAATTGTTAGCTCTTCTTTCTAACTCTCATTACATTACATTGCTAAGAAAACAAGTTGCAAAACTGATATAAACTACTAAGAGCGATATATAATATATTTTTGATAGGACTTCCCGCCCTATTTTTACTTTAAAAAGAAAAATCATATAAGCAAAATCTTAGTGACACAAATAAATATGGAGACGTTTGCATTTTGAAGGGAATAAAATAATGTGTATATCTTCTAATCTCCAAAGGATAGTAACATGCAAATGTATGAGAGATAACAGAAGCACACCTAAGCTCTCTCTTAGCTGTCTCATGTTTGCCACCCTCTACCATCAAAGCTAAACCTCCTCCTACTTCCTCACACTACTCACCTATTCCAACTAAACCAAAGGTTAGGAACTATCCTCAATAATTAATCTCACAAAAATTACGAACAAAAAGAATCTTATAAGATTATCCACATAGAACAATTACATAAAAGAAAATTTTCCTTTAAAAGGAAATTAGTGTTTTCATGTTAGCAATTAGAAGAAAATAACATATTATGTTGCCTCAGAAAAAATATGCTACCTTTATTCTTATCTCAATATTATGTTGCATCATTAAAAATCTATAACTTGATATGCTTAACTTAGAACATGTGATTAGTGTGAAGTATACAATAAAAATTTATATAAATGTATTAAAAGAACTGATAAACTTGAGCATAACCTCATTAGAGACATTACTAAATCTATCATTTTGTTTATCTTCACAACCACTCTCTTAGTTGCATGTGATTCTTTTCTTGTTCATGTCCTTGATGGGCCAAAAAATAATTAGAGGATGGACTGCTAACCGAAGCTTCGCTTGCTAAATTGTACAACCCAATGTCCTAACTTGTAAAGAAATACATGATATATACTACAAGTTTATCATACAAAAGTGCTGGATTAAATTGAAAGTTTCTGAAATCTATCTTAATCTCAAAATGACTATTACTAATTATTCTAATTGATCCGTTATGAAAAAAAAAAACTTAACCGCCACTCGAGATATTATGATAAGTGTTATCTTGGGGGGATTGAGCTAACTCCTTTTACCCTTGCTTCATATACGCCTGTTGCATAGAGTAAAAGAGCAGGAGTATACCCTTGTGCCTCGCACACACACATACTTTATACTTTATAATGCAGATCATCGACATATTTAGATCATATTTAATAGTCTAGATTTGTGTCGGGTCTGTGATGCACAAACTAAAAATGTGAATAAACATGAAAGTTTTGTTTGCTCTGTTTTATATTACCAAAGAAAACTCAAATAAACATAAAGTAAACGTTGAAAAAAATTCAAATTGAAAATACAATATCTATCTATACTTTTTAAATAAAATAGCGCAAATTAATAGTAAGAATGCAACATGAGCTAGTCATTCCTAAACTGCGTGTCTAGCAAAAAATTATTATCCATCCCCTTCTTGCTTCTATGATATATTCATATCTACCTATCTTTTATTAAAAAATACCCAACCTATTTAACTATTTAGTTTTTAATGAAAAATATTATTAAAGAGGATTAATTTTGAATATGCATTTGTGGGATCATAATATTAACAAACTACAACATTGTCATTCGAACTTCGATGGTTCAATGGATGTCCAATCAGGTGAAGCCTCAACTGCTTTTGTTGTCCAGTATAGTCACTAAAATATGGTACTAAAAAAAAATATTTATCTCGGTACCGCTACTATCACCATTACAAAACTACAAGAATTGTGGAATGAACTTGGTGAGTTATGTTCTACATTACCTCAAGAACAACTGTGAGTGGAGGACGTTTAGCACCGTCATGATACTGACCGACGACGTGCGTAGAGAATGCAATAGATCTCCTAATTTTATAGCAAATTTTGCTCGGACGCATCAGAATTCGTTTTCTTGATAGATGAAATATTGAAAAGCTTTTGTAAAATTCTGTTAGATGACATTCGAGATATCTGTGTTTGTAAGACCATGAGCTCACCAAAAAATAAAAATAAAAAAAAAAAATATTTTCTTCCCTAGAGGGGCATATTTGTAACTCCTCAATCCCACCACCTGCTGCTCAAACTAAAAAGCTCAAGAACAAAAGCCAAAAAAGAAAAGAGAAACAGCCTCCTCTCTCTCTCTCTCGCTCTCTCTCTAGATTCTCCACTCCCAAACCTCAAATTTCAATTCCATCTTCAATCCCCAAAACCCCCTCTCTGTCTCTCTCTCTTCCCCAAATGGCGAAACCCTTCATTCTCTCTCTCCTCCCCCTCTTTCTCTCTCTAGCTTTCTCCGACGACTCCGTCCACTCTCTCCTCCGCTCCCACGGCCTCCCCGCCGGCCTCCTCCCCAAAACCATCCGCTCCTTCTCCCTCGACCCCGCCACCGCCCTCCTCACCGTCAACCTCGACGGCCCCTGCGTCGCCGAGTACGACCGGAGCCCCGTCCGTTTCGATCAGCAGATCAACGCCAACCTCACCTTCGGCAGCCTCAAGGGGGTCAGGGGCCTGACCCAGGAGGAGCTCTTCCTCTGGCTTCCCATCAGGGAGATTCTCGTCTCCGACCCCAAATCTGGGGTCATCCTCTTCGACATCGGGATGGCTCACAAGCAGATGTCGGTCTCCGTCTTCGAGAACCCGCCGGATTGTAAGCAGGGTCGAGGTAAAGGTTGGATTTTGATTGAGGGGTTTTGGTCGTTGGCGTCGATTTGATGTGGGTTTTGTTTGATTTGGATTTGATGGAGTTTTGGGATTTTGACCTGGATTTTGAATTGATGTTGGGAGTTTTCAGGGTTGGGTTATGGATTTGGGGATCCTTGCTTTGGGGCTTAAATTTTTTATCTTGAATTTGTATTTCAACATATAAAAAGTTGTTCTTTCTTTTATGTGTATTTACAAGGTGAAGCTTATTAATTTTTTTTTTGCCTGCAATGCTTTTAGTTTTGAATTTACTTGTCCAATTGGGTTTTTGCATGACTTAATTGTGTTTATTTATTAAGCTAATTGGTTGTGTTGATGATTTTATGGGCATTTATTCATTAAGCTATTGTCATAATCGCTTTTAGAATTTTCAATGTTTTTCTAAATTGAGGTCGTAGTATGAAATAATTTTGGCAATCTCATTTCATAACTCTAGAGATGCTCACTCTCTTGGAGAAATAAGCAACATTACAGTACCATTACATATTATCTATTGGTGTGATTATGTAACTAATTATACATCGTATATTTTGTATTGCAGGACCTGAAACCATAGCTCAAGTTGGATTCCAGGAGCAGAGGTGAAACCCAAAAAAAAAAAAAAAAACAAAATGAAAGTAAAAAAGTCCCAACAGTTTTCAAGTGTGCCCCTGTTTTTCTTGTATTTTTCGTTCTTATCAATGGAAATATTTGGTTTCTTATATGTGTGTCCATCTCATAAAAGTGTGTAAATTTCCCCTAATATTTACAATATCTTGGTTCATTGGAGTTGAGCATTGTGTCAAATGTTTGCTTGAAGGATGTACATATTAATATTGTCTTGTTACAAGTTGTGGAATGTTGGGTTTTTTAAAGTCTTTGCCAGGTTGTCACCAGTGCCTGAGGAGTGAGGATTGATAATTTCTATTTGCATGTTGTCATTTTGTTTGCAAGTAATCGGTATCAGTTGTATTCTTTCAAATTTATTATATAAAATTGTGTATAATTCATAGTTTTTTTTATTGAGCCAATGATTGACATGATCTTCAAACAGAGCATGTTTAGCTGTTCATGAGAATAGTTGTTGAGAATCTTGCGCATCTGATATTTTGGGGTTTGTTTTTTAAAGGAGAAGAAGACTATAGTCAAGATTGAATCCTAGATATTTTTAAACTGAACATGGTGTTAAATTCATTTGATTGAAGGTGGAAAAAGTGTTAGAAATCATATCAGAACAGTAATTGGTCACAAAATTACCTTCATGGGGTTCATTCGTTGTAAAAGCAAAAAATTCTCTTGCTTGAGTGTAAGGAGAGTGAAATTTTTTTTACAGGGGATTTATCGCAAAATAACTCTTGATTTTAAATTTGAGTTAGAACAACAATTTTGTTTTATTTTTATTTTGAACTAAAAAGTGGTAACATCAAACACAAATACATATTGTCAATGGTGACAAATAAACTTCAATATATCTGCTTAAAAGTTTTCACAAAATAAAATTGAACTTCCACAATTACAATTTCTTCATAGACGAGAAATAGTTATGAGAAAATTTGAAGCTCTTGTGATTAGAGAAGATTCGGGTATCTGAATCCTAGCAGACTCGGGCTAGGATTACTAGCAAAAATTGTACTTGTTTCATAAACTGACAGTTTCAAGGATTTTTTTTGTAGATAGATATTAAGTTATCTTCAAATTCTCTATCCGAACTTTGACAGGACTTTGATTGGAGAATCCTAACCGATCCCAAAATTTAGTACTCATATAAATACCCCTTGATACCTGTTTGCCTCTCCTGATCATCTCTTCCCTCCCTCCCTTTTCTTCATCTCAATGGAGTTTCACCGAGAAGAAGAAGCCAAGAAATTCATGGCAGAAGCCGAGGAAAGATTCAAATCCGATGACTTGTTGGCCGCAATCCAACTCGCGAAAAAAGCGCAATCTCTCTACCCATCCCTCCCCCACCTCTCCAACTTCATCGTCGCCCTCCGCATCCTCTCCACCGCCGCTTGCCCCCCTCACCGCTCCAACTACTCCTTCCATCACGCAGTCCTCGGCACCAAGCCCACCGACACCATCGAAGCCATAAAACACAAGTACCGCAAACTCTGCATCCAAACTCACCCTGACAAGAATCCTACTCCCGCCGCAGACCCAGCCTTCAAACTCGTGCATCAAGCCTGGGTTGCCCTCAACAGCAAACCAAAGATCGATGCAACGGAGAACAAGCCAAAGGCTAACAACACTGCAGGTCCGACAGAGTACCGCACCAACCTAAAAGAAGCAAAGAAAGCGATGGCAGAAGCCGAGGAAAGATTCAAAGCCAACCAATTACTCGAAGCAATTATACTAGCCCGAAAGGCAAAAACTCTCTACCCTTTTCTCCCTCACCTCGACAGCTTCATCGTCGCCCTCTACGTCGTCCTCATCGCTGACCGCATGCCGAGGAACGACTCGTTGTGGCACGCTATTCTCAGATCCAACTCCGCCGACTGCTTCGAGGTTGTCAAGAACAAGTATCGTGAGCTCCACGACCTGACGAATCCTGACAGGAATCTGAATGCTGCTGCTGAGGCTGCGTTTAGGCTCGTGAATCAGGCTTGGGATGCGCTCAAGAATCGAGTTCGAGTTACTACTGTGAATGCTTACTATGTCAGTCGCCATCCATATGGGATTCTTCCACCGCCACCGGCACCATTGTCAGCATTCTTGAGGAGGGAAACTCGAGCTGAAGCTGATGGCAGAACTTGGATCTATACTTAGCTTCGATTAAACGTTGGTTTTGGTCTCATTCATTATGGGTTTAGGTCTTTCTTTGACAATGAATAAAGTTTAGTTTTTGTTTTTCCTTGCATTTTCTTTTCTTGTGTGATTAATTACTTCAATCACTGGATATTATCATTGTTTTCTAAAACATAACCTATTGTGATTTAGTTATCACCTCCAACAATATAAGAATCCTAAAGATGTGTTCTTGTGCTTCTTTTTCTTATTAAAAAAAAAAATACAAAAACATCCTTTTGACAGGTCTTTATCCAAAAGATGTTTACAAAAATTACATAATTAAAATATCCGGTAAAATTTTAAATTTTAAAGCAGGAAAGACTAATATCTTTAGGTATGTTTGTTTGAAGGAATCTAGATTAGAGTAGATGTGTGAGAGAATAAGTTGGGATAAAATTCATACCAACTGAAAGTTTGAAACCCAATCACCAAATTATAAAACTCTTATTTTTCAATAAAATGCCTCTTTTATTTGGACGACTAGGACAGGTTTGAATAATTTGAGATACAATTGTGATCTAATAACTAGTCTTTTGTTCATATTAATAAGATGTATTGATACTGCATGGTCTAAGTATGTGTACGGATAAGTGTCCACAGGGGTGCAGTATGCAAAACAATCAAGGTTTATCTTTTCTTCCTTTTCTTCGTGGGGATTTTTCTTAGTCATGAGGTGAGGCAATTTTGATGAGTAAAGAAAACAATAGTAAATAATAATAGGAGAAAAAATGAATATTTGGTGACAATTAATTTTGTTGAATGAGTTATCAAGAGATGGAAAAATAATAAGGTTCATCCTCTTAATTAGACAAATGATAGATATATATGATCAGTCCTAAGTTTTGATAGCTTATTTTGCTAAATAAGATGGCGTCGACTGCTATGTCCACTTTGGGTATATGATCATCAAAAGTCAGAACACATGTCAAGACCCTTAAAACTGTTCAAATCCAGCACACTGCCACTTAAAAAAGATATAAAAAGAAAAGTATCTATCTGAGTGGATTATTGCAGGTTCCCTCTCAATTCCAATTTGAACTCTCAAAACCCCAAAACCTCACCAATTCATCATCTCCCCAACTTCACAATGCCAACATGTTTCCTCCCCTCTCCAGCACCAAAAACCTCCACCACCTCTCCAAACACTGCACCTCCCTCTCCCACCTCAACCAAATCCTCACCCAACTCCTCATCCACCCCCAACCGTCCCCTTCTCCTTCAACTCCCTCATCCAATCATATACCAACTCTAACCTCCCTCACCACTCCCTCCTCCTCTTCCTCCACATGACTCGCTCCGTCTCCTCCAAGCCCGACAACCTCACCTACTCGTTTGCTCTCAAGGCGTGCGCTCTCCTGCGGGCCGTTGTACCCGGAATATCCATCCATTGCAGGATTCTGTGTCTGGGTTTTCAACCCGACGCATTTATTCGATGCAGCTTGATTAGGATGTACTTTGATTTCGAAGAAATCGATAATGCCTATAAGGTGTTTGATGAAATGTTTGATAGAGATGTTGTGATTTGGAACTCGATGATCGGGGGCTACGTTAAGTGCGGGAGGGTGAAGGAGGCTAGAGAGTTGTTTGAGATGATGAACGTGAGTAAGAATGTGGGTAGTTATAACGCAATGCTTAGTGGGTATGTGAGGGTAGGTTGCATTGAGAGAGCTCGTGAGTTGTTCGATGAAATGCCTGAGAGAGATGTTGTGTCTTGGAACACAATGATCGGTGCTCAAGCAAGATTGGGGACGGTTGAGATTGCGTGCGAGCTCTTTGATTATGCACCGAAGAAGAATGTTACGACATGGAGCACAATCATATCCGGGTTCTGCCATAGCGGCTGTTATAATGATGCGCTTGATATGTTCAAGAAGATGTTGGTTGATGGACCTAGGCCTAACCAAGCGATTTTAGTATGCGCACTCTCATCATGTGCGCATTTGGGTGCACTTGAGCTTGGAGTTTGGGTCCATGGCTGTATTGTTCAATTAGGGTTCAAGGTTGATGACTGGCTTGGTTCGTCGCTAATAGACATGTACTCCAAGTGTGGAGTGCTCCAAGGAGCAATATCACTATTTCACCATCTCAAGAGGCGAGAAGCATGCTTGGACTTCGATGATCCATGGATATGCCATCCATGGGCAATGTCAACAAGCTCTCGATACCTTCAACAAAATGGAAGAACTTCGAATTAAACCCAATGATGTCACATTTGTAGCAATACTATCTGCATGTTCTCATGCCGGGTTAGTGGACAAGGGACGCGAAATCTTCGAAAGAATGAAACAAGTGTGCAACATGAGCCCGAAGATTGAGCATTACACTTGCATGATCGACCTTTTTTGTCGATCGAACCTGCTTGATGAAGCTCAAGAGCTAGTAAAATCCATGCCGATGAAACCCGATATCTATGTTTGGGGTGCATTGCTCAGCGGACTTAGGATCCACCAACATAACGGGTTGAAACTTGATAACGGGTTGAGGGAGGAGATTGAGAGACTGAGACCAACGGATAGCGGGTTGTATGTGCTCTTGTCGAACATATATGCAGGGTTTGATCAATGGGGGGAGGTGGAGAAAATGAGGGGGATGATGAAGGGTTTTGGTGTGAAGAAGAACAGAGGGTGGAGTTTGATTGAGGTTGAGGGAGTTGTTCATGAGTTTTTGGCTGGACAAAGGGAGGGGAACTGTAAGTTAGATCAAGTGTATGAGATGTTGGATTGTGTTTATAAAGGCATATGTATAAGTTATTTTGCATGAATTCAGTCATGTTATTAATTGAATTGCAAGTTTGTCTGCTGTTTTGTCGGCGGAATCATCAATACTTAATAAACTAAAACAGCAACCTTTGATTGCATTTTTTACCACTTGTCAAATCCTAAAGATTTTACCTATTTAATCTCTCTACCAAACAAGTTTTTTGCCCGTGCTCCCACGAGTGAGTCTTACATATAGAACAAGTAATATGGAGTGGATAGTGGGAACTGAACCTGTCATTAGCTTGGAAGGATATGAGCCTAATTTTTTTTTATATATGATGTTTGGTCTCTGGAGGTTTCTTCTTCGATCATATGCATGTGTTTCTAAATTGAATTGATAATTTTTTTATTGAACTAATGCTTCTTCTTTTCTATTTTTTGTTCAGTGTACTAGAGCTGTTCCTAACAGAGTGTAATGGCCAAAGATACCAGTAAGTACAAACACATTTATAACATGATTTTGCCATGGTAGGCATGAATGATACTTCAATCATGTAGAGGCATACTATGTTATTTGTTGTGCGTACATCGAGAAATTAAGTAAGTCATAGGCTTATCAAGGATGTAGGGTATTAATGACGACTGACAGAACACGAATCAAGCTTGGAACGCCTTCAACAGCAACCATCAAGCCTGGAATGCCCTCAACAGCAAACCAAAGGTCGAAAACAGTACTACTACTGCAATCAGGTTTAACCTCGAAGAGGCAAAGAGAGCGAGGGCAGAAGCTGAGGAGAGATTCAAAGCCAACCAGATAGTGGAAGCGATTGTACTAGCGCAAAGAGCATACAAACTTTACCCTCTTCTGCCTGGCCTCGGCAACTTCATCGTCGCCCTTTGCATTCTCGCTGTTCGCCAGAGAATGACGATTGTGCCCTCTGATGATTCTGCATGGTATGCTATTCTTGAATCCAAAAAGACAGACGGTTTCGAGGTTGTGAAGTACAAGTATTGCATGCTGTGGGAACGGACGAATCCTGTTAGGAATTTGAATGTCGCTGCAGAGATGGCGTTTAGGATTGTGAATCAAGCTTGCGATGCGCTTAAGGATCGAGATCGAGTTAGCTCAAACTCCCGTCCTCAACGATGATACAGAATGTATTTATTTACAAAATTTACATAATCAAAAGATTCTATCCAAGAGGGTCTAGTTGAGTTGGTGAACTGCCTATGAGTAGTACTTTACGGTCTTAGGTTCGACTCCTCTGGAGGGGACCCACACAGGAATTTAATTTCCTAGAATACTTAAGACTGTGCGTTGAAAAAAAAAATTGCAGATCATTCAGTAGGAACGAATTAATCAGTGAAATACAGTTACAACAATCATCTGATAACTAAAATCACACATGCAAAAAAGATAACTGATTAAATAAACCTTTAGCCACAAACCCACAACTTTCGACCATCAGAATACATATTAACACTAGATTGTATTCAATAACGCAGAATATAAAGTTGATACAATTCCATACCAGAACTCACTACATAACACTCCGATAGAAACATATTCCACGTCCAAAAGATTCCTACTCCTAGAATAAAAATATATACCATAGAAACATATATATGTACAAAATATCAGAATCCACACACAATTATAATATAAGATATTGTCGACGGGTTTTTTATCTTATACTATGAGGTTTCTGAATTATCCCCTCTTAACCAAAATGACTAGAATAGCAGCAACAGCTAATGCTAGGAAGGAAGCGCCAATAGGAAGATCTCCATACTTATCCGAGGTGCTTGTGGTGGTCCTAGGGTTTGTTGTGCCCTGGCTCTCAGATAAGCCTCCCATGAAATCTTGAAGGAATCCAGTTACCTTGCTCACGATTTCGGACACCTTCACTTTGATATTCTGCATGATATCAGTGAAGAATGCAGCTTCTTCAGAAGTTTCATTCTCGTGAGATTCCACGGTTTCTGCAAATAGTCCTTCAAGGTTGATCACGTTTTCTTCGGTGGATTCTTCAGTAACAACATTTGTTTCAGGAGAGAGAATGACTGCAAATGAAAATATGCCAATCGATCGGAATATAGAAGAGTGTGTTATGGATGAGTAAATTGAAATGCTCACCTGACTGATGTTTGTTGTAGAATTCCATAACCTTATCATTTTTCATGACGGCATCCCAGACATTCTTATCACAAGCGAGTGAAGTAACAACAGACTGCAGATTGAAACAAGATTTTAATAAATTTCTGTATAATTCAAGGATATGCACATATCACAAGTAAATAAATGAACAAGCACATAAACAACTTTCAATGCTTGTTCTATTTCCTTGTGATGGTCCAAAGATGCTAATGTACATATAAATGTCAGAAATACTGCTTATTTTGATTGTTCAGAAAATTAGATCTTTCACGTTTTACGTGTTTGAATGGCTTACAATTCAGTTAAAGATCATAACTACTGAAATTGAAGTTACTCTAATGTATAAGAATTTCAGACACTTGTTAACATCTTTCATATCCCTTCATGTCATTCTCACACCCAGAATGTTTCATCAATTTTAATTACCAAATTTCCTGAAATTGACCACTCAGTTTTAACTTCCAAACCGGGGGACTAACTCATAAAATAAGATAAGACAATTGAACACGAGTTGGCAGCTGAATTCGACATATGATTCTCCACATGCTTCCATCCATATGTGAAAAGAAACACAGTACAAAGTATATATGCTTGCACTCACATCTACAACCAAATTACAAGATTCATTGCGTCAACTTTTTCAAAAAGATCAGTACAACACTTAATATTCATTATAACATGTGCTTGTATAGCGAATATAAATTCAGCAAGTAGATCTACGAAAATTTTCTTTAGTAGTTGTCTATGAAGAAACTGTTGATACTAAATAAAGCATCTTCCAATCAATTTACTATAGTTACATATGCAATCTATAAGTTTTGACAAAGTTAACTAGTATGTTCAAATTAAGTATAGATACTAGGTTACTCAGACATGGCGTCTTAAGTGCCGTATCCATGTCCGACACGCGTCGGACACGGATTCTCCGCAGACACGCCATGGACACATGTGGTTCAAAGCAAAACCCGATTTCCCCATTACTTATACCCTAAACTAGTTTCTTTGGTAATATCAGGTTCAAAATCGATAGGTTTTTTAACCCGAAAATTGAAACTCATCACTTGAATATTTGAAAAATACCCTGGGTAGAACGGAGACGGACACGGGACACGGCAAATTTGTAAAATGTAGGATACAGGGACACAACAAATTTGTAAAATGTAGGATATATATAATTTGCATTAGATCAAATATTGAATTAAAATACATATAACATTTGAATGTTTCTTTCTATTATGTATAACAATTAGGAATCAAGTTAAATCAAACTAAGAATATGTTGAACAACAAAAGTTTATTTTTGATCGCATGTGGCAATACGATGAGTATTTTTTAAACATTTAAGTAATGGATTTTAGTTTTCGGGTTCAAAAACCGAATGGTTTTGAATCCGATAACCAAAGAAACTAGTTTAGGGTATAAGTAATGGGAAAATCGGGTTTTGCTTTGAACCACACGGGTCCATGGAGTATCAGTGTCCGACACGAACAGGGCATCCAAAACGCGGTGTCCAAGTAACCTAGAAAATACCCATTGTATCATCCTATGTGATCAAAACTAAACTCTTGTAGTTAAACCTTATCATTAGTCCGATTTAACTTAATTCTTAATTGTTATAGATAATAGAAAGAAGCATACAAATGTTATAGGTATTTTAATTTAATATTTGATCTTATATATATATATATATATATATATATATATATATATATATATATATATATATGAGAAAAATGGAAAAACTTGGTACCAAGTTCCTTAAAGGAACTTGGTAGTGATGTGGACAAATTTGGTCCACAAGTCTAGCTTTTAAAAAATCTTTCTCTCTCCTCTATCTCTCTCCTCTCTATTTCTCCCCTTGAGGTGTGGACCGGATTTGTCCACCTCACTACCAAGTTCCTTTAAGGAACTTGGTACCAAGTTTCTCCATATTCCTCTATATATATATATATATATATATATATATATAGAGAGAGAGAGAGAGGAACTTGGTACCAAGCACAAGTTTTTGTGTTTGGTAGTGATGTGGTTTATTCACATCCACTCATTCAAATGGGGGACCACATTCACAAGGGTTGGAGAGTGGATGTGAATGAGACACCTCACTACCAAACACAAAATTTGTGCTTGGTATCAAATTCCTACATCTCTGTGTGTGTGTGTGTGTGTGTATATATAGAGAGAGAGCAAGGCTCCTATAAACTTAAGTTGATAGGGAATAGTATACACCAACTTTTATATCCATTGATGTTGCCTTGGGATCCGTGAAATCAAGAGATGCACAAATCTCAAAGTGGGCTTTATATCTTTCACGGATCCCAAGGCAGCATCAATGGATAGAAAAGTTGGTGTATGACTTTTCCCTATACACTTAAGTGTGTGTGTGTGTGTGTATATATATATATCCGTGTCCCTGTATCCTACATTTTACAAATTTGTCGTGTCCCATTTCTGTATCCGTGTCCGTGTCCGCACCCGTATCCATGCTACCTAGCATAGATACTTTCTTTTGCGTATTTTAGTTATAAAAAGGTAGAGAATATGTGACTGTCTACAAAATGTCAGATGCGATGGAGACATTGCTTTGCACAGATCGACAAACTGCATCTGATATGCATGGATGCTACAATTTTAAGAGATGCGCTCCTATTGAGGTAGATGAAAGTGAGACACACTTTTCTTTTTTTATTTTTCATATGAATAAAGTTCAACAGTTTCACATGATAACATGTGCGACAATAACAACTAAAAATACTCTAATAAAGATCAAGCAAATGTTTAAAGCTCAAACAATTGATATCTGATCTATGAATCAATATGGTATTGTTAGAGGTATTCACACAGGCCATTCTATGAATGTATGCTAGCATAGACCCAGTGAACATTCTAAGGATTACTCTTCATACAGCAATGCCACATTTTTATCAAGGTCTGTCTATCCACGTTGCTCTTCAATAGAACTCAACAATTCATGATAAAATGTATTACATTAAAAGGTAACAATCAACCAAATACCTATAAAGCTCTAAAGAAAAAGAAAATGGAACTTCGTAGCTATGAATCAAGATGGCATATGCATTCATGCACCAGATTTTATGAATTTATACAAGCAAAAGCTCACTGAATAAGTCCAGGTTCAATCAATATCTTCACCACCAAATAAAAAATATATACCTGAGCCTCAGGGCTTCCCTGCAGTAATGAGAAAGCTTGAACAACATGTTTGGGCACTGAAGGAACTACTGCCGCACTTTCTCCAACATTTGACAAGTGACTAACCTTGAAGGAGTCCTCAGCTGTAGCAGAAGAGAAGTATACCCTGAAAAAATAACAGCAGCTTTTCATCAACTGAAATTCATAACAATATGCAACTTGGCAATTAAAAGTGGCTTCTGCAATGCCTATATAAAAAGAATTTTGTGAACAAGGAGAAAATTAAAATGGCAATCATGCGAAATTCCATTTTCTACCAGAAGCAGTTCAATATTTAGACAAGAAAATTAAGATTTTAACTGACCTTGAACCAGGAAAATATTGATTAGCAATTTGGCCACATCCATGTAATTCAGTCATATCCATAAGTTTTACTATAATAACTGAGAACAGGTCAAATCTAAATGACTGAGTACAATAAATACAGCAGACAGGATCATAGTTAATTAATGTGCTAACAATTATGCATGATGAAACATCAGTCCACTCTTTACTATGCAAACACATTTGCTAAAATGAGAGACAGTTATTACTGCACATACACAATGGTTGATGGATAACATTGCCTATAATTATGATGATTCCTCGAAGTTACCTCAGTTTAACAGCACATATTTATGCGAGAAAATGCGTTCTAACTGTACATAGTCAGGAATAGTTATTATCTCTATAGAAACTGACAGTGCTGTTCTCGTGGTCACAAACCTAAGGAATGTAATAGGGAGGGGGGAAAAGGAACTTGGCATATTAGCAGAGGAATTAGCTTGTGCCAGGAACTCTGCAATTTCAAGGAAAATTTTCCCCACAAGGGAGAGGAGGGTATAATTTATCCTGTTACCCGCCTTATTTAGACAAGAAACAAAGCACAAACAACACCCCCTATCAATTTGAAGTCTTCAAGTGTTGTAGAAAGGAAAGTAACTTAATTTGCTTCTAACAGATGTCCAAGACAAATGAATTCGGGCTAAAACAAGAAAGTTGGACATGAGAGCAATCATTATCTAAATCATATATATTAAATTGCTTTAACATGTAGAAGAATTCCTGATTGAGTATTTACAATAGAGAGCAGTAAAGAGTATCTCTAAAATGAGCTGCAAACAGGAAAGCAATCAAAACAAACATAGATTCAGGACAAGGGACATGCATAAAGTTTGGTTCTAGACTTCTAGTTAACAGCGTTATACACAGAATTGCAATCATTACACTGTTCACAAATCACAAACGATAACTCCACAAGAATTTGCATATCCCAACTGATTTCAATGCGTGCATTCAACACGTTTAAAATCCTATTTTGCTCACATGGTCATGTGCAAAATGCAATCTTTTTGTTCACATGCTCGTGAACTAAAACTAATGTACTAGATAATCACCTATCAAAATAATACCATATCAAAATTGTACTAGGAATAAATAATTCTAATAAGAAAACGGATTTCACCAGCATCTACTCAAATGATAACCTAAACAAGAACAGAAATAAAAAGATCTCACTTCTCAATTGCTTCCTTAAGATCCGTTGTCGCCTCCTCGGCCTCCTGCAAAGTCGGAACGGGTCCAAACACCAATCTCGGTGGCGGCTCCGAAACCACCGCCTCCTCCTCCATCCCTCCGGCGAACTCCCAGTCATCAATTTCCCACGCCGGCCACTGAACCATCGCCGGAGCTCCCGCGTTCTTCTCCGACGAAACCGAAGAGATCAGCGGGGCGGTTTCGCCGTCGATCGCCACGTGGACGGTCGACGCGGCGCCGGACGTTGGCAGGTCGATGGCCTGAGGGCGGCGGTTGACCGCTGGCCGGCGAGAACGGCGGCTCTTGCGGCGGTCCTGATCGCTCCTCCTCCCATTTTTTATTGATCGATCGATAGAGGAAACCCTAACCCTAGATTTGGGAATTTGGAAAGGTGAGATTTTTTTCAGGGGAGAGAGGATAAAGTTTTGGGTTGGAGGATGATGAAGATGAAAGGGGGAAGTAAAGCGACTCGAAAGATGACGTGAATGTGGTGCCCAAGAGGCGTGAGTGAGAGGGTGTATATCATGGTGTCTTTTTGATTTGTAGTTAATAATATGTGATTTCAGAGAATCGATTCGGCTTTGATTTGGATAGGTAATCACAGGATATAAAAAGACTCTACAACTGTAGGATATAGATTTCAAGTTGAGGATTTTTATTTTATTTTATTTTATTTTATTTTTATTTTTGAGGAATTGAGGGTTTTTTTAGTTAGACCCTAAATGGCACTTAAATACTCTATTCTTTCACCACTTTTACACTTAAGTACCATAGATTGTAAAAGTAATTCTTTAATACTCTAACTTGTAAAAATTGACACATTGATACTTTTGTTAGTTTTCATAGGAATAATCTTAGGAAATTGTCTTGACAACTAATACAAGATATTAAATTGCCATTTTCTTACAATTTAGGATATTAAGTGCTACTTTTTACAACTTAGGGTATTAAAGTGCTACTTTTCACAATTTAGAATATTTAAGTGTAAAGGTAGTGAAACAATAGGGTACTTAAGTGTTAGTTTTTTACAACTTAGGGTAGTAAAGTGCTATTTTTTACTGCTTAAGGTATCAAAGTGTTACTTTTTACAATTTAGGGTATTTCAGTATAAAGGTGATTAAACGATAGGGTATTTAAGTGACATTTAGCCTTTTTAGTTTGACTATATTGCTACTAATTGATCAATTATCATATGTGTTATGAGCATTGCCGGTAATCCAGATGGTTGGCAGGTTCCAATATGGCTTTCTTGGACTTGGGTTTGATTCTTGATGGCTTCATTATCAAAAAAAATAAAATAATATATATATGTGTTAGGATATTCTACAATTTGTAGGCAAACAATTACATTATCTATCGATACTATTTTTTTCTTGATTTTCTTTTCAAATCAAGATATGAAAACAAAGCTTAAAACTTCCGATCAAGAACACAAGACACAACATTGTGATATTGCTAGTATTTATGTGTTAGGAGTATGAGTCTCTTTCCCTGTTGTTTAAATAGAAATTATGCAAGAGTGTTATATTTAAATAGCAAATCTTATTTCTATAATAACTCTATTCAGAATGTAATTCAGATTTAAGATATCTATTTAAAGAAATAAACTGTAATTTATAAATCATGTTAGTTGATAAGTAATACAAGAAAAATCATAGGAGTAGATCATATGCTCGCTCCACAAAAGATCTATCTTTATACTTTATTCTTAGAGTCGCAGTTCTCTTCTATCTTCTTTTTGTTCCATCCGATAAGTCGGGTGGATTCAAATGTTAAACCAATCAAATCAAAATGCACAAGTTTGGGTCAACTTGCTAATGCTAGGGTTGGGCGTGGGTCACGACCCTACTGTGATATACTCTGTCACGTCGAAATGGATCTAGCCTCGCACTGGTCGAGAAGTAGGCCCTACCATGCCCGACTGGCCCCGATCCATGATATATTTTTTTGGTTATAGCCCTTTGGGTCTGCAGCTAGCTGCCAACAAAATCAAAAGATCATAGGTTTTCGGCTCATGGGCCTTTTAACCCACTGAAAAACAAAGCAGCGATTTTTAAGCTTGCTTGCTATCTACTTGAAAGGATTAAAAAGTTTAATACAAGTTTAAAAATAGTTTAATACAAGTTTAAATTACTAAAAAATAAATTAAAAATAATTTTATAATTATAAATAAAAGTTTAATATAATTAAAAAATTTTCAAAATAGGAAAAAAATGGACGAAAAACCCATGGGCCTGCCCACCATCCACGGCCAGCGCGGTCCGACGTATCTGCACCTGCCGACATCGCGCCGCGCTAGTCCAAATCCGTGACTCGGATCGTAAAATTAGGTTAGAGTCACTCTAATCTGGCCGGGCCTGGGTCAAGCCCGGCCCGGCCTTGAACCCGATAAGCCGGGTCACGGGCCTGAACCAGCTCGGCCCACACCCACCTCTAGCTAATGCTTTATTTGCACATGCATCCATGATAACCCTCACTAATTTTCTGTGTTAATCAGTTGAGGCCAGTACTGAATTGTCAGGACACGTGTCGCAAGATCTGACTACCTGTTGTCGTACTCGGCATAACGCGTTGTAAACCTGTAACACTCAGCAAATCTCATGTCGTTTTCATAGAAGGAAAAAAAAAAGGTATAAAACAAAAACAAAAAAGCCCATAAAATGGGTAACAACTGAAAAATAGTGTTAGAATTTTAAAATTTCGTGTTTTATTTCGGAAATTTGGTCCGTAAAAATCATGCATGTTCAAAAGGTGGGAACAATTTGGAGAATTATTTAATTTTCAAGGTAAAATTTGATCAATTATTCAACTTGTAGAAAATTTGGAGTTTTGTTTTAATACGTAAATTTGTTGTAGCTCTAAATTTCATAAAATTTCTATTAGTATAAAATAATGCCCATGTCATGAACGTGTGAGTTATATAAAATTTTGTTCCTACACCTAAAAGGTGAAATGTTTAAACATAACTCTTCCAAACAAGTCATGAAGATGTTGAATTAATGGCTATATGAGAAGCTCCTATAGTTCTTCATCTATAAATAATGTTTTTTTTCCTGAGGTAATTTTACTTGTCCATCTCAACGTTTTAATTTAAAGAAAAAATATGTTTGAATGAAGGTTTTCTTTGATATATATAAAATAAGTGATTGTTGCTTATTATTATCATTATTGTCATCTATTACAATTACTATCATGACTTTCACCTTTAAACTTCTAAGAAATTAGATTCAAGCCTTTGTACTCCATTTCTTAATACTGAAGCAACCCATGATCTAATCTTTACTGCCCCACAATTTAAAAATAAAAATCTCAAAAAAGTAAAACAAAAAGGCCAAAAAAATTCACTACAAAATAAAAGGTGCATGTGTCAAGCAACTCTCAAATAACAACAAAGGACTTGCCAGCTGCAGTATTTAATCTGTCATCATCACTATACCAAATCCTCTATAAAAAACCCCTCTACCAAATTCCAATTTTGCGACAATGGCTCGTTTCATCTTCTTCTTCCTCCTTGCATCTCTCCTCCTTCTCCTCAGCCTCTCAATGGCCAGGCCGATACCCGGTTCGGACTTGGTTCGATCGCCTTCATCGAGCCCGATGCATGTCGGTGCACCAGAGAGTTATCACCGGTCGAAGAAGCACGATAAGTCGATCGCTGGCGGTGAGGTTATCATCGGGGGGTTGGCCACTGCAACTTTTGCTGCAGTGTTTGCCTACATTAGGGTCACTAGGAGGAGGACTGAATAGAAACTGTTGGGAGTTGTAGGGGGGTTTCTTGTAAAACGTTGCTAGTGTTAAGAGTTAGCTGGATATAGGAGCGAACTAATGGAGAATTAGAGTTTGGTACTTAGTGATTACTTTGTTTAAGCTGATCAGTTTGTTTTATTTATATATGTTCATAGAAATCATGACTTCAGTTAGAAATTGGGTTATTTTTAAAAGAATTATTATACCCGTTCTATGTAGTGTTAGTTATTTTTGAAGGTATACCACAATCCATATTCTTTCCTTCTTTTTTTGTTTTGTTTTGTTTTTTTTTTGTTTCTTTGTTTTTTTTTTTTTTTGTTTTGTTTTGGAGATGGATACTTTCTTTAGAAATTTTATTTTTGTTCTTTTTCTTTTCCCTGGATAATGATGAATCAAATACAAATGATGAAGGTTCAGAGATTAGAAGTATGTACCAAGCATGAAGGTTTTGGAGCTTAGCCTATTTATCCAATTATCTCTTGGACATACCAATACCAAGAGAGCAAATGATGTGGAATAACTATTACCCATTTAATATTTATAAATGAAACAATACCAATATAATTGTTTTATACAAAGATTAAAGAGCTCTCTTTCTCTCATTATCAAGAAGATTCGGATTGGAAATTGATTGCTGAGTTATTTCCAACTGATTCCTGTAATCTCGGATGAACAAGAATGAAAGTATTTGCTTCCATTCTGTAAGTTTAAGTACAGGGTTAGCTTAGAGACGAAATAATGAATAAATCATAGATTTATTTTTTGTTCAAATGTGAATAAATCATAAAAATTAAGAATCAGTTTTAACTCAAATGTTTAAGCTATTAGATTGATTCTCAACTTTTATCTTTATTCACAGCTCTTTCTTATTCTTTTCAATATCGGACTATACTCAAATATGAAGATCTTTAGTTAAATTGATAACTTATACATGAAATTTGTGGCTTAAGTAATGATCTTAAGTTCCTCTAAGTTTATGTGATTATGGTGAAGAATGAGGGTTGTAATTTTATACGCTAGCATGCTTCACAAGATTGACATATTGGTTATTATACATGAACATTGGAAACCGTTTCAAACGCTTATCCGATGGTTGACTATAAAATTATAACTTTTAATTCTCATCGCGGTTTCAAAATTTTAGCTAGTGAAATGAATTAAAACTCATCTAAAAAGATAGTGTTGTCTGAATATTATCCTGCTGGAACATATGAGACTAGAAAATTATAATCTTCACAATAACTTTAAATGTTATCACAAGGATTAAGGAGTAAAGGTTGTGATTTTATCCTCTCAACATAAATTTGATAAATCCAAGTTTATATAGGGATGGTTGTGATTGATTGATGGCTCTATAATCTTTTTGCTACAAAATTTGAAAGAGTTCGAGGACTTAAACATGTGTCACCCTGCACGCATTGCTGCCTACAATCTCTCTAGCGAGCAATGGGCCGCACATGGCCTTGTCCATTATCAACCACTTAACGCTGAATCCGATCCATATTTGATTATTTTCTTCACATTTATAGAAACATGAATCAATGAGGGTGTGATGCAATGAACTGATAATATTGGAGGCCTCTACACATGATAACTCAATCACAAAACTATATTGAGGACGACATTCTTTTGGGGCATTAAATTCTTTTTGGCGCATTAATTTGTTGCAAGAATTTGGTATATGTTGCTTTCTTTTGCATAGAATAAGTAAAAAATGTTGCAATATCCATCATTATGAGCAGGTGATGTCTAATGTAAAAGAAGAAAAGTTCTTTATTTCGTCCCTGAGCTTTGCGTCAAAGTTCACATTGGACGAAATAATGAACTCTCTTTCTTTTTTTGACAGAAAATAGGGCAGAAGCCCTATTCAATCATTGCATATATAGTTAACTGATAAAACATTACAAAAATGCGCCTCGGAATAGCTAGGAGGAGGAATCACTCCCTCCAGGATCAACGAGTGGTCTTAGACGTCATTTGAAACCTAGAAGAGAGTGATTAAATCCTCCCAAGCCATCCTAGCTTGGAGATAAAACCAAAAATGAATACAGGAGATGGTTAAGGATGCCACCAGGAGAGAAAACAAAATGACACCAAAATGGTGTGATGGCTGAAGATGTCCTACACATAATATATACAGAGAAGTGCAAAGATAGAGCCCAAGTTCAGATTCCTCCCCCGAAGTTATCTCCCACCATATCAGAGACTTGGTCTTGAAGCTCCCGTAGCCCCAGCTTGATGGCTGTGTCATGGACTGATCTTGGCTTCTTCTTTGAAGAGATACCTGACCATAAGATGGTAAAAAATGCAACATTAGCTGTTAGTTGCTGAGGGGAAACATGCTTGTTTGAAAATATCCTCTTGTTTCTTGCCCTCCAAGCGCACCAACAAAACAGTGGGAATACAATTTGCCAAAGTCTTATGGTATTCTTATCTGAAAACTGAACACCTTTAGAGTCAAGCAAAAAATTGAAAATCCTTATCTGAGGGGACCATACGAAGCCTAACTAGAATAGGGTTCCAAGCTTCTTTTGTGAATGCGCACTCCCAAAATAAGTGAGCATCCGATTCTGCTTGAGAGTGACAAAAGGAGCAGAGAGAGTCTCCTGTCCAGCCCTTTGAGGCTAGGTTAAGCTTGGTGTGAAGTTTGCGGTTGAGCAAGAGCCAATGGAAGATCTGAACCTTTGTAGGCAAAATAGTGGACCAGATGAGTTTGCTTGCTGCAGATTTGATTCCTCCGTTGTTGATGAACCTGTAGAGGGAATTTACTGTGAATGTGCCTGAGTGGCTAGGGGGCCAGAGAGGCTTGAATGAACTCTCTTTCTCACCTAAAAGATGCACCAACTTACGTTAAATCTTAATAGTTTGCCTTCAAATATATATTTGTTTGAAAAATTAAAATTTTAGAGTTATTATTTTGGATTTTTTTTTAATTTCCTTGAACCACTACATTCCTTTCCCTCTATTACTATTTTCTTTTGATAAAAATGATGAGACTTCAATCTCGAAAACCCCAAGGAAAATACAAAGATGGTACACAAAACTAATAAAAGATGTAAACCCAATAAACCCAACTCGGCACAAGGATCACTAGAAATCCTCATATTCTGTTTCACTGAATTTAACTTTTTTTTAAAAAAAAAGGATAATTTTTTTGATGAACCTTGCCCCATAAGAGCAAACATCTGTTTATTTGTTCATATAAAGGCCCAGGTCCAAGCCCAAAACCTTTTGGGGTTAATTTTAGAAAACCCCACAACTGTAACAGATGTCTCAGAAAACCTCATTTAGGCTGAGTTACGTGCTTGTCATACCACACATTTCATTTGAGGTGTTAGCTAGGGAGGGTTAAGTGAGAAATGTTTAGGGAGTTTACTCAAATTTCCAAAGTTAGATGGGATTATTGATGCGGAGGTAATTTGTAATGCTTTTTGGGAGAAATCGGAGTACACAAAGTTCAGATAATCCAAGAAAAGTGGATGATTTCTGTGAAATTCCGACGTGAAACTTCAACAGATAGTAACTTTCAATTCTCTTCACAGAATCGCTATTATAATATATTTTCAGACTGTTCAGGAAGCACTCTAAACGAGTTTTGGGGTTAAAAGAATTCGTCTTCAGGCTCAAACTTTGCGTTAAACAGTTTTGGTATCTTATAATTTCTAGTTAGTTTAGAAAGTTTCTTTATTTTAGGAAATCTCTTTATTTTAAGAACCTTTTATTTTAGAAATAAAACCTTTTTATTTTAGAAGTCCGTATACTTTTAAGAAAGTCTCTTTATTTTATACTCTATATAAAGAGATGAATTGCATGTAATTTTTAAAGTTAAATATTATACTTCAGAAAGGTTTTCTCTCCATCTCATAAGAGTATTGTCTAGGAGAATTTTTTAAAAAAGACCCTTTTTGAAAAGTAATTAGCAAAATTGATCGTTTTGTAAAATTATTAGCAAAATTGACCTCTTTTTTAGAAAGAGGTCGACTTTGCAAAAATTCAGCTTTAAAACACCCGGGACCCGTGTATTTAGTTCTCATTAATTAAATCTTAAGCATTTCAGCACAAAGTACACGAGACAACCATTTCAGATTAATTGTTATTAGGACCTCTTTTCGGCCACTTGGCAAAAAGATGTCGATTTTGCTAATATTTTCATCAAAGGATCGTTTTGCTTATTGTTTTTCAAAAATGGTTTTTTTTAAAAAAATTCTCCTAGTGTTTATTTTGATTACACTTCCGATACAACAATTAAATAAAACACCACCAAAGTTATTGAGGGAGTTTTTTAAAATTAGCCCTATCTTAGTTCTTCTCTCTTAGCGCGCGGAGTCACGAAAAGGGCTAAACCCTAAAAATCCCTCAAAGAGAAGAACAAGAATTCGTTAAAATTTTGAACAAGAGAAAACTCCAATGGTGAACAAGGATTCGTTAATGGCGGTGATTAGGGCTTCCCGCCCTAACTTCAGAAACCCTAGCGACAAATTGGCCTTTGCTGTTCATGCTTCTTTTTTGGCTGCTGGATATTATCTTATTGCTACTGGAGCTAGGGCTTCCTCTGAGAATCCCCCAACTGGTAATTTAATTTTAGGGTTTTATGATAATTTGGCAAAAGATTAATATTTAGGGAAAAGTTCATGTTTTATTTAATTTTAAATCAAGCTCAGGGTTTACTTTATTCAATTCCTTGAATGTGCATATATTTTTTTTGACGTGTATTAAATTACATAATATAATATGCATATATATATTTTTGGACGTGTACTGAATTATATAATACATGTTTTAGTTTAAAACAGTCGTCATACATTTCTTGGACGTATATTTTACGCTTCGTCCACTTCCTGCAACTTGCTTGACGTGGGTCTGGTTCATTTTAACCCATACGCAGTTCAATAGTACGATTTTAAGGGGTCATTTATGTATCTAGTTAAAAACGAGTGGCTTCCCAATTTATAATCTACTTAATAAATGAATCATGAATATGTTATAGAAATTTTAGCTTTCATAACATGTTAAAAAAGAGAGGAAAAAAAAAACCAGTCTAGTGTAAATTACTAATTTCAATGTGTATAAATATAGTTGTGTTGTGTCCTTGTATCCTACATTTTACAAATTTGTTGTGTCCCCTGTCCGTACCCGCACCTATACCTGTGTAAGATAGTCTATAGTAAACAAAAGATCAGAATCTGGGGAAGTGATTGTAGTATTGTACTTTTATTGATTCTTTGAATGAGTTAATATTTTGGCATCATTATTGATTAGTGTCATTGATTTTAGATGGTGATGAGGTGGGAATTGAAGGATGGAACGAATTTGAAGACAGCTACGCATTTGTCTATTTGAAATCTGACAAGGGTCAGCGTAAACCTATCCTTGTTAAATGTTTGGCTATTGGAGATGCTCTCGTTGTGGATGTGTTGAATCTTCAAGAAGATAAGAAGGAGCCCTTTCATATCCAAATAAAGTATGGCTGTTTTTATCATGTATTTGTTTATTTTATGCTTCACTTTGTCTCGAGTAGTTATTTCGGTTGTCTAATTCCCTACGATTTCTATCATCCAGTATGAAGGACCACTTGTTGGAAGGAGATAACAAGAGTAATTATGGAGAAATGTATAAGAATTTGCAAGGACTTGTTGAGAGTTTCAACGCGGGTATCTTTAACAAATTGGAGCCAAAGACTGAGAGTTCTGGGAGCAGGTATGTTGAGCAAAAAGCTTGAGACTGTTCATATGTGGCGCAAGTTTTTAAACTTCTTGTAGATTCGAAACAGAGTTGCATGTGCTCCATAATCCTTACTAAATTGAATCATTAAGAGTCTTAGTATGTTGTTGACTCAAAAATACTACAGTTATTGAGCAAGCTTATGCTGTATATTTGAGTGGTTTGGGACGCTGGCAAAACTTGGCCCAAGATGGAACTGCAATAAATGGCCAGTAGAATATTTGGAGTGCGACTCTGTGACATTTGTTTCCTTATTTTTAAATAAAACTTTAAGATGGGGTCTCAGAGAAAAATGCACACCAAGCTAGCTAGTTGGATCATAATTTTTTAAGCTATACTTGGCTTAATAGATGAGTCTATGTTAATGAATAGTAAGGACAGTGACAATTTTTTACAGTCTTGGGCAAGATGTTGCGCAGAGTGGATTTTCTACATGTTATAATAAATTGTATATGGTTTAAATTTGATCTCTTTACTTTTACTTTTCAATACGAGTTTGCTTTCTGACCTTTTCAATACATTCTTCTCTCTATGAAAGGCCAAATATTAGAGTGATCTACTGGTTAGTCATGAACTGAAACATTTTTGAAGCTTTATAGGTCCTATGCAGGTCACTTTCCCTTCTAAAACTCAGTATGTACATCTGCATTGACTACCCAACACTTGCCTATCCATGTATAACACTTAAGCACTTACAGATGCACCCATCTTTATTCATGGAAGATGTGTAATGCTTATACAAAAAATACTGAGTTTTTAAGATTCTTTGCCGCAAATGCTTGAAACACAACAAACATAAGCACACTGGTATTTAAATATTTACAGAGAGAGGTAGAGAGATTTGTGAATATTATGTCCAGGGATTTTTATAATGTTTTATTGCATTACTCTCAATCTTCTTTCTATCTAGTTTGTTACGTTTCTCAGGTCTGAAA
The DNA here is from genome assembly GCA_012295165.1 of Asparagus setaceus. Taxonomy (NCBI): domain Eukaryota; kingdom Viridiplantae; phylum Streptophyta; class Magnoliopsida; order Asparagales; family Asparagaceae; genus Asparagus; species Asparagus setaceus. The sequence goes on along the minus strand of CM022701.1, from coordinate 98,447,095 downwards.
GTAGCTCGGGAAAAGAACCTGTTAGCACGTATCCTGTCCAGCGTCAACAACCTCCTGTGTAAGTTATTACTAGTCTGCAACCAACTCTTCCCTTTTTGTTCCATTTTCTTCTCCTTTTCTGTCGGCAGCTATACAGCTGTATAACATTTATAATGTCATGCATTTTCGTAATTTTATGCATGAACATGACTTGATATATATTGAGCTAATCTAGTATTTGAAACTCTTTGTGGTTTCTGTAGCCTCAGATACCCTCCCGTTCCATCATCTGGAGGTAGCAATCTTTTCCCTGGTCCAGGTGCCGGTGTCTTCCCTGATAGGTTTGTTATCTTCTTGTCACTCGTATCATTTACTCATGACTTCCAAATTTCCAAAATTTTGTTTCTTGCATCAACCATCAATTATTTGAACTTTTGAAGGGGCCGGGGTATTGGGGGAGGCATGCTTGTAGGTATGTTAGTTTAGATTTACAATCATTTGGTATGTTAATATTTCTTCCTTCTGTTCCTTAGTCTTTCAACTGTAATGGTGTAGGGCCTGATGATCCGAGATGGTTCTCTCTTGCACCCCCTGGAACTGGCTTTTCTGGTAGTGATATGTGAGTAGAACTCCACTTTGGTATTTGGTTAAAAGATTTTACCTATGCTTAGATAACTATAATCTTAGCAAACTGACTCAAATGCTCGTGTCAGGTGGGATGGTGCTCGTGATGACCCAATTGGTCCACCAAATGTGCCTGGTTTTGAACCCGAGCGTTTCATCAGGTAAATATCTTGCATAGCTACTTATTGCTCATCTTTTACTTCTCCTGTAATGATTAAAGCAAAAATTATTTGCTAATGCAAAATATCAAAGATGAATTTATTTGTTTGTGAAAAGATACTGTAGTAGTCAAATTGATGCCGCTTTATGTCATTCATGGTTTTTTTTTCTTGTTCTGCTTTCTTTGTTCTGCTTATTTATTTATTTATTTATTGGGAGTTTCTGTTGTTGAAATACATCGCATTCGGAAATAGCCCCTATAAAAGGTGCATGGAAGAATATGATTCATGTAGGCTTGTAGCCGACCCCTAAAATCTAGGATACAGACTATGTTGTTATTGTTAGTATTAAAAAATTTCAGCCTTAGTTGTTTAGTCCATTATGCGAAAGGCTTTACTCGACTCGTGTGAACTTTTGTATGCTTGAGTGGAGTTAGGTTTGTCAGGAGTTTTACTCAAATTTCTATATGGAGTTGTCCTAGTTCTTCTGCCACTATGTTTGTGCTTGGAATGTTACGGATCTTCAATGCCCTGGTTACTCATTTCTTAAAAGCCCTTAATTGTTTTACTATCAAATCAGAGTTACCATAAACAATACGGATTGAAAAATCTTCCATGTAGGTGCGAGTTCTAAAGTGCTATTATATGAAGGAAATAACTCATTGTATTTGATTTTTGTGATCGTTCTGCACATTTTAGGTCTTAACCAGGTGAGATTGGAGTTATGAATCTGGCCCACTTTGAACCCTTTATGGTTCATCAATTCTGGGCTCAATCAGCCTGCCCGCCCCTCCAGATTCAATCTTGCCCTATACTTGTGTTTAGGTTTCTCTTTTTGACCCTGTATCTTATTGTTGGCTGCTTCCTAGTTCATTATCAGCACGACAGTATTAAGGTCTCGGCCATTTACTCTGGAGTCTGCAATGAAGCATGTTCAAACTGTTACTCTACAGGATTCATGAGACAATCTGTTTATTCCTCTTCTTTTCAGTCAGCCTTTTGTCTTTTAATCTATGTTTTAAATAAACTAATCTATGTTTTTGTTTCGGGAATCAAATAATCCTCTTTTTAAAGTTTCAATAATTTACAACTCTCTTTATGTTGTGCGTTCAGCTACTATTAACAGCCAAATGAAGAGGGAGTTAGCTATTAATTCCTACTCTCTTTATGTAATGGTATCTGTGCAAAGTCACCTATACTTGGCTGGCCAGAAGGTTTATTATTATTATTATTATTATTTGATGAAATATGGTTTATTATTGTTAATCACATAGCTATTTGATGTCCGGAGTGATTTTAATCGCATAGTTAAACCTTTAGTATCCCCTATTTCATATTACTGATTGATGAGATAAGTTTCCATCTTTGTTTATAGATAGCAAATAGACGTGCTCTTGTTTAGGTGCAACTTTTTCATTGGATCTGTGCACCTACTTGTAGTAATTACTGTTTAAAGCTTCATAGTAAATAAATTATGAAGGCAACCTAATGCACCAAATACGTATAAGTTGAAGCTCATTCGATACTAGACGACATAACATTGCAATAAATCTCTAGATTTTTAATAAAAAGGATATTAAAATTACTGGTGCAGCCCCCATCTTCCAATCCTTAGGCACTATCCCGGTAATATCTGCTAGTATTTAATCTGATTCCATGTTCATTCAGTGAAATATGGATATGGAACTCGAAACAAAAACAACATACACTCATGTAATTATTCACATATCTACACCGTTTTTTCTTCTTGGTTGCCAATTGTTACATTGCAGAAACCTGTTCTTTCTAGTGCCGTTCTTTATAAGAACAATAACAGTGACTGGAGATATAGAAACTGGTTATGGAGCTTTTTCCCTCTTTGTTGAATAAAACTTTTTTGTGAATAAGCTGGTAGAATTCGCAACCTTGGCAGTACAACACAGGAGAAAACTCGTACAAGATGTAATCAGATTCTCTTGAAAACATGGTCGACTTGTTCCTTTATTCCCCATATAAATGATCGTTATGTACACTTCTGCTTATGTTTCTAGTTGAATACTCGACATATGTGATTGTTGTATGATCGCAATTGTTACTGAAATGTTGCATGTTTTTTTTCTCTCGATTATTTTACAGGAACCCCGTCGTAATCCAGGTCGTGGTGGTGGCATTCATCCAGGTCTGCACCCCTACCATGGGCCGCCTGATTACATATAGTCTATGAAATACGCTCGGCTTTCTCTATCCTTCTCTTGCTTGTTATTTTGCTCTGAAACGGTGAATTTTTTGCAAGTTACTATTGTGTATTTAAATAAAGATAAATGATGTTGGCACTAAGTGAGTTCAACTTGATTTTAGTTAATTCTGTTCTTAGTTGTACATAATGTGGTCGTAGAAAGAGACGAGTGGATACATGTCTACGGTTGTCTTGTTCGGATTAGGGCCTGTTTGATTCGTAAAAAAAACCATAGAAATCAAAGTTTCAGGAAATTGATGTTGCCCACGTCAGATTTTGAAGTTGATACATTTTTTTTTCTTATGTTTGTTTTGTCCTTGTTTTTGGGAAATAGGAGTAGAAAGCCTCTGCCACGTAGATTTTTTTAGGAAATGTGATTCAGACCTCAAATCTCTGAAATTGGCTGGAAATCTAATTTTTAGTATTAAATATTAGGTGATAATGTCGAGGGGGGAAATTAGAGAAAAGGATTAAGGGTTCACAATATTTTCCATTATCTATTATTGCCTACCAAAGAAAGAAAATTGAGGAAATCAAAAGATATTGCTAGATTTCTTATTTTTAAACTTTTGAACCAAACAAGAGAAAATGAAGAAATACTATTGCACCATATGATTTCCATGCGAAACAAACCGAAAAAAATCTACTTCTAGAAAATACGCGGAACACTGAAATAGATTTCCAGGGTTAATTTTCATTTCCATTTTTGTGAGGATGCGAACCAAACAGGCCCTTAATCTCATTGAGAAATTAGTTACTTAACTATTGCTAAATACAGATTGCCTAAATACCCACACTTTACGCCGCTTTTAAAAGTGACACCATGACACTTTGACCTAAAAGTGACAAATCAATGACAAATAAGCCTTCCCACACCGAAGCAATTTTAAGCAAGAAAATTAAGAGTTTTTATATATATACCCTTCAAATTTCTCATATTTTCTCGATTTAACCCCTCAAGTTTTAAATTTTGTAAAGAACTCCTCTCTCCTTCCTTCCCACCATCTTTTCCTCATTCTTCCGTCAATCTCTTCCATTCTTTTCTTTTCCCAATCGTCACCATTCTTTCTCCTTTCTTTCACATATCCTCACTCTTAAGGAGATTGGTTTTTAATGATTGAGGGTGAAGGAGGAGTAGGAAGCAAGAAGGAAGAGATTGCAAGAAAATAAGAGAAGAGTGAGGTTAAGATTGTGGTGGAATGTTTAATGGCGGGGATTGGGAGTGGGTGAAGCAAGTAGGAAGAGAGAGTGAGAGAAAGGAAGAGGAGAAGAAGGAAGAGGGCATGGGAGAGAGGAGATGTTGGGGATTTAGAGTAAAAGAGATTGGAGGAGATGAAGGACATGAGAAAGTAAGAGTGATGATCCATGAAATGAGGTAGAAGGAGAGGGAGTGAGGAAGGAGGGAATGTTAGGGTATAGGAAGAATAAGGGAATGGAGGAGATGGTGGGAAGGAGGGAGAAGATAGTGGAAAAATAGGGTATTTTTTTTTTTACAAATTTCAGAATTTATTGAAAGGAGATGGGTTAATTTAAAAATCATGAGAGATTTAGGGGTCTATATGTAAAATTTCTTTAATTTTTTTGCTCAAAAATAACTCCGGCGATCAGAAGGTCTATTTGTCGCTGATTTATCATTTTTTAGGCTAAAGTATCGTCAGTGTCATTTTTTAGGCTAAACTGGTAAATGGGTGTCACTATTTAGGCCAATATGGTATTTTAGCCATTTCTTCATGATTGATTGTTTGCTGAAATATACCGTCTTAGTATTCCAAGGTTGCCCTTAAAGTATTTCGAAGGTTTTTGTTAACGTTTAATAGAAATTTCTCTTTGTGTTTCCATTTGTGGTCTGGAAACATATTTCTTTAGTTTTCCTCCAATAGCTCGCTTTTGTATATTACATTCGATAAAGATGTGAGATAAACTGTGATTTATATTTCTTTAGTTTTCCTCCAATAGCTCGCTTTTGTATATTGGAAAATTGAGGGGAAAAAAAAGGAGAAAACAAGTATTTGATTGAATATTACATTCTTTAAACAAGCAAAGATCTAATACGAATAGTTACAAGTAAAATGTTTAGTACCTAATAATAATAAAAGGAAATGACATTGATATGAATAATTATTTTGTCCATGTTCTCGCATAGTTTCTATATCTTATCATGCCAAACATAAAATTGATGAGTGGTGTTCATTTATGAGGCATGAATCCATGTTGTAATAGTGTTTGTATATTCACGTCATCTTCCTTGTTTCATTATTTGCTCTTTACAAGGTCATATTCAAAAGTTGTTAAAACAAATAGAGATATTATAGTATCTGTAGGATTCCCATACCACGCCAACTAGGATTTTCGATCCAATTTTACAGTTGTCAGTGATAAGTAAATCAGAATGGATGTTTATGTTTTCTACAAAGTTTTTCGAGCTTTATACCTTATGATTTTCTACCTAAATTAAATCCTTATTTTAATTAATATATTCCCTTCTCCACGATAATCACTATGTTTTCAATTCTCTTCTCAAGTTATTAAGTTGATAAAGAATATTTAATTCTCATAAAAGTAAACCATAATACACTGTCCATTGGTGTAATTTATTACTCATACAATACAAAGGAAGTATTCAAACAAGATGTCAAACTTCATTTATTTTCAAACTGTTGAAATAAAAGGAGAGAAAATTCATATAATGCTTCATATTTACACACTTGTAAAATCCATATAAAAGTAAAACTCTAATAAGAAAAGAAAATATATAATAATAAAATATTCAAAATAAGAAAGAAGTCTATAGTAGACTAGAAGTCAAAACATAAATACAATATCATCTAATAAAGGCAATGAATTTTCTGAATCTTCCAATAAAATGATCCGAGAATAGCATACCACACCGAGTCATCATTGGAGTGCACGATCGCCGTTGACTGGCGAACAACGACGACACAAAGGGCGGCGACGAGTCGAGCGTAAGCTAGCTCTTTGAGATCGCATTATCGCTTCATTATGCGGTTGGATATCAAAATCTCCTCGGCGTCTGCCATCGCTCTCTTCGCCTTGTCTCGGTTGAAGGTGCAGTGCTCGGTTGTGGTGTTCGCCTTGTTGCTGAGGGCGTTCCAAGCTTGGTGGACGAGCTTGAAGGCAGGGTCTGCAGCGGGAGTAGGATTCTTGTCAGGGTGAGTTTGGATGCAGAATTTGCGAAACTTGGGTTTTATGGCTTCGATGGTGTCGGCAGTCTTCGTGTCGAGGATGGAGTGATGGAAGGAGTCGGAGGATGCGGAGGGCGACGATGAAGGTGGAGAAGTGAGGGAGAGATGGGTAGAGAGATTGTGCTTTTCTCGCTAGTTGTGTCGCTCCGGTTAAGCCAGTCGGCTATGAATCTTTCCTCCGCCTCGGCCATCATCTTCATCGCCTTTTCTTCTTCGTTGAATTCCATTGAGAAGAAGGCAAAATCAAGGGGTATATGTATATTGATGCAGGGCAGCAACTAGTTCTTCATTCCTATTGAAGTTCGGATTCCGACTGAGGTCAGGATTTGGATTCCTGCTCTTTATGAAGATGTATTTATATGTATACAGTAATAAGGTAATCAAATAGGAAACAAATATCTCATTCACATTAAAGATTCGGATTCATACTAGATTGGAACTCTTTAATCGCTGCGTTCGTTTGTTTTTAGTAAATTCAGAAACATATCTCTGCAATAACTGTGAGAGCCGACGCAACAAAAATCATGAAGTCTCTCTACTTCCTTCAAATTCTTAGCATATTGAAAATTAAAACAGGGCAAACAATTTGAAGATACCAGCATATCGCCACATTCGAATCTGTATCAGAAAATTCCTCTGCTTAATGAAAGTGCCTGCTTTCGTTACAAATAAGAGCTGCTTTCTTTCGGTAGATTCTAAAGCAACTCTTCGACGACCTTGAATTGCCATAAATAAGCGTCAGGATTGGGATGCGGATCACAGCAGAACATTGATAAAGAGCACAGAAGAAAAGAAGGAAAAAACCGCAATTGTGAGAACAATGAAAGAGTCAATTGAACCTGATATTTTCAAAGAAAACCATTGGAAGGAACATAACTAGAGAAGCAGATGTAAATTACATCTTATAGAATACATCAAACAGTAGTTTCCCCCAAAAGAAGGTCATATAAGAAATTAAATAGCTTCTCATATACTAGAGAACAAAAAAGCGAGAAGCAGAATCTCCAGAGGTATCCAAGATTTTGCTCATGCAATAGGGAAGCCGACAAGGTAACCACTATTGCAGTTGCTTGCCAAAATGTATGTTTTTGAGTCAGCTAGACTTAAAAGCTATACAGAGGATTTACTTGTATTACTAGACTATACACAGAGGATTTAAAATCGCCGTTAGACTTGCTTCCTCAAGCGCTCTATGCTTCAGTTAATGCAAAGGAGGTATGAAAGTGAACTTCACTGTTAGACTGCTTCCTCGGTGCCTCTATACTTCAGCCAATTCATGCCTGCAAAGGATGCCATCAGCATGAAAGCAAATTATCACATTGCTCAGAAAGTTTAAAAAGTTTGAATTTAAAAAAAAAATTTGTTGCAGATAAATTAAAAGGTATTTCTTGGAAGGTCATAAGGATACGTTAACAATGTCTTCTATCATAATTCCTGCCATGTACTTGTTGTGCACAACCAGATGTTGAATAAAAAAGACTTCCATGAATAGAAAAACATATTAAGGTTGTTAGAAAGGACTAGGTTTCTAAGTATCTTGTTCCAATAAATATATTTTTAAGGTCAGGAGTTGGTTTTAGATTTCAAGATATGTGCTATGATTGACATCTAACTAACAGGAGATCAATTCATCCAAACTCTAGGCACAATAAATCTGAAATCAAAACTGACCTCTGCCTTGTGCATTGAGAATTTGTCAAAGAGGACAGCTCATCAGATTCAACAGGAGACGGCACCTGCGATAAATGACCAAAGCTCTTCTGGGACCCATTTAAACAATTTACACTGCAACAAGATAATTGAACCACAAAAGAAAGATGGAACAAGTGGATAAGAACAAGACCAAGACTTGTATAAGTTTCACGAACGACATATACGAGCGCAGGGTACACAAATAAGCAGGATTCAACAGCTTACAGGTAAAAGATGTGGGGGCATACAACTTTTTACATATAGACATTAAGTTCAGACAAAAACCATTAGAAACATATATAACAGATGATGATAAAAAATTTGTTCTAGTAATTCATTATAGCAAATAGGTCTTCAGCAAGCCACATTTATTGCATCGAATATGTGATAACACAATCCACAAAGCAAAGTACATATATAAATCAATGTTACATAAAAAATCCATGATTATACCAAGCATTTATTGTATACGAGCTAGAAAGGCAGGAATGTGGGATCTGCAATTGTTTTATTTCTATGTAATTGACCCCAGAAAAAGAAAGAAACATACACAGATGGCCTGCAATATGAAGCTGTACAAAACATGTAGAAAAAGAAGAGCGTCTAATTAATACTTCTCAATGGAAATAAATACATAGCATTATAAATTCGGAAAAATCTACATCTGAGAAATATGGAAAACAAAGTGTCAAAAATTCTAATCCAAATTGCAACGAACCTTTAATATTATTTATTTTGATTTTACATATACATGCATGTTGCATATGTGCGTGTACATACATTGACATGTCTATGTATGTATGTACATACATATACATGCATGTTGCATATGTGCGTGTACATACATTGACATGTCTATGTATGTATGTACATACATTGACATGTCTATGTATGTATGTACATACATATACATGCATGTTGCATATGTGCGTGTACATACATTGACATGTCTATGTATGTATGTACATACATATACATGCATGTTGCATATGTGCGTGTACATACATTGACATGTCTATGTATGTATGTACATACATATACATGCATGTTGCATATGTGCGTGTACATACATTGACATGTCTATGTATGTATGTACATACATATACATGCATGTTGCATATGTGCGTGTACATACATTGACATGTCTATGTATGTATGTACATACATATACATGCATGTTGCATATGTGCGTGTACATACATTGACATGTCTATGTATGTATGTACATACATATACATGCATGTTGCATATGTGCGTGTACATACATTGACATGTCTATGTATGTATGTACATACATATACATGCATGTTGCATATGTGCGTGTACATACATTGACATGTCTATGTATGTATGTACATACATATACATGCATGTTGCATATGTGCGTGTACATACATTGACATGTCTATGTATGTATGTACATACATATACATGCATGTTGCATATGTGCGTGTACATACATTGACATGTCTATGTATGTATGTACATACATATACATGCATGTTGCATATGTGCGTGTACATACATTGACATGTCTATGTATGTATGTACATACATATACATGCATGTTGCATATGTGCGTGTACATACATTGACATGTCTATGTATGTATGTACATACATATACATGCATGTTGCATATGTGCGTGTACATACATTGACATGTCTATGTATGTATGTACATACATATACATGCATGTTGCATATGTGCGTGTACATACATTGACATGTCTATGTATGTATGTACATACATATACATGCATGTTGCATATGTGCGTGTACATACATTGACATGTCTATGTATGTATGTACATACATATACATGCATGTTGCATATGTGCGTGTACATACATTGACATGTCTATGTATGTATGTACATACATATACATGCATGTTGCATATGTGCGTGTACATACATTGACATGTCTATGTATGTATGTACATACATTGACATGTCTATGTATGTATGTACATACATTGACATGTCTATGTATGTATGTACATACATATACATGCATGTTGCATATGTGCGTGTACATACATTGACATGTCTATGTATGTATGTACATACATATACATGCATGTTGCATATGTGCGTGTACATACATTGACATGTCTATGTATGTATGTACATACATATACATGCATGTTGCATATGTGCGTGTACATACATTGACATGTCTATGTATGTATGTACATACATATACATGCATGTTGCATATGTGCGTGTACATACATTGACATGTCTATGTATGTATGTACATACATATACATGCATGTTGCATATGTACGTGTACATACATTGACATGTCTATGTATGTATGTCAGACATTTACACGCCGACGTATGTATGTATATAGACATACGTATACATGTACATTATGTCTACATATATAAAACATATCCATATCTAGGTCTTTAAAGCTATCAATCTGCATATCCACTTGTCATTGTGACATTGCCTCATGTCCCTAGCTCTGTAGCATAGATCAATATCTAGTGTAAAAGAATTGAACACTTGCAATAATTAAGATCTTAAAGAAACTTACAAGCTACAAGAACAGAGTTTTGAACTCTCCCTCTGTCACATGCTACTTAATATGAAATTGAATTGCACAGGAAATTGATAGTTTGATTCACATTTGGTTCCATTTGATAATGAAGGATTGATGTTAGAATCTGATAGAGTGTGAAGCTTATCATAGCTACATTTATTAAGCTTTCTAATTGATGCTTCAGTAAGATTACAGATCAGCTCACCAGAGATATTGACTTATCCAACAAGGAACAACAATTTATCTACTGAAGTACATCCTTTGGAAAAATAAAACTTGGGTTTCCATGTGATTACATTTAAAAATGATACATTGTTGTCATAATCTGCTGCAAATTTCAGAGCCAAGCTGGTCATTCCATTAGTCTATAGCTTTCTAATTGGCAGTTCTCTAAGGGCGAAGATCAGCTCATTGCTTCATCATCTATATTTACCTATCCAATCTTTCACCACAGACTTCCACAAATAACTTAACAAAATTATTTATTTAGTTACAAAAAATAGAAAAGAAAGCAACTGATTTGCTTGATCAGGCTAAGGAAACCAAGATCTAGCAACCAAATATTCTCATGATGCCAAGTGCCTTCCTAAATACACCGTTTCCACATAAAACAGCTATGATAACAGATTGGAGTCGACTAAAATCACCAAACAAAATATGGATCCAAGAAATCATCACAAGAATAGTCATAAAGAAAGGTGAAGTCAGAGGCTCACTATACTCGTCCTCGACAAGGTAGTTGAGGGTATTGCCGTCGCAACTGAGGCGAAAACAAAGAAGCTTTTGGAGACAATGATAGGTGATTCTCGAGAAGATAATTGTCCTCATTCTTAACAACAAATCCATTACCACCAATAACATCTTCCATTGTTTCAAACCCTACAGCCTTCTCCTCCTTCACCTCTTTACTCCTTTCTTCCTTTAAAGACATCAGCTCATCCTGCATAGACCCAATACTTCCTTATTCATCTACTACATAAATGAAACTACGCAAATAACTAAAAGAGTCAATATCAAATACAGTGTCTGTGATAGTTTTTGTCACATTCATGTACCTTCAGCCCCTGAAAGGAGTTATTCATCCCTACCATCTCTGTTTCAAGTTTTGTATTTCTCTTCAGCAATCTTTCGTAATTCTCCTGTTTATTTGAAGACCAAACACAAAAATAAGCATGCAAAGCTTAAGGCATAATAGAAAAGTGCCTGTGTACCTTCATCCCCAAGAAAGCGCTATTCATCTTTTCCATCTCTATTTCTAGTTTTATATTCCTTTTCAGCAGCTTCTCATAATTTTCCTGTGATTGACAAAAACAACATGTAACATGCTGAATGCGACATAATATTTTATTAAAGCTAAACGAGCAATCACGGGAATATTGACATCTCTGGTGATGGCAACCTATTAATTGCTGCACTACTTTTCTAGCATGTCGGTGCCATAACAGGAACTATTTTAAATGAGTGAACGATGACTATCATCACCTAAATAATAAACAATTGTATTATCAACGCATGTCCGCATCAAGACATTGAACCTTCTTGCTAGCACCCTCTTCCTCTTCTATCCAAATCCATTGGTTCCTTGCTCTAAGGTGATGAGTCAAAGGCATGTAAATATCCTATTACTAAATCATCATTGCTTGGGAAGATGACAAAGAAATCCTTATTGGAGCACAATAATATTACATTAATACCTACACCAATGCTTTTACTACACACTAGCATTATTGCACATGCAAATGCACATACAATAGATGCGAAAAATTAATCATCCCAAAGTTTACATAAAAGGGCACTTACAGTAAAGTTTCATCAAGCTTTATAAGATATTTTTATGATATTTTTCATTTGAGATGAGTTGTTTTAGATTACTTTATTTCAAATTGGGTATACCATATATTTCAATTTGACTGATGACATGATTTAAATGAAAGAAAATAGGGTACATCGTAATTTGGTGGATTATTTTCAAAATGCCATTCTAAGAACACCTTAAATAATGTTAGTAAGAAGAGTACGCTTCATATTTTATCATCAAATTATTATATTTAATTATTTTAACCAAAGTATGTAGACATATTTTGACTTTCGATACTATTTGGATTAACACATATTGAAATTCCAATTGTTGTATTTATATTCATTCATATTTAATAATTTGTTTTAGAAAAGAACCTTATCGCTTTATATTTATATCTCTTACAGCACAAACTGTAATAGATATTGAATAAGTGAGCTCTAATTATATATTCATGACATAGTTTGGGATGTTCCAGAAAGAGAAAGAAAAGAAATGAAAAATTACTTATACACCCCTCACATTTCTATTACGATGTAAAATGTCCTTCAAACTTTTTGGTACCCCCACTAAGTTTTTAATATAATAGTATAGATTTGGTACTATTCTGCGACTAACATTTGCGGACAGCTTACGAATCAGGGGAGGGGATCTTTCTAGAACGCCAGGGTGGATCGAAGCACAATGTAGTAGTCTAAAATTATCTTTTTTTTTCTCCCTTTTTTGCTTCCCTTAGCTTTCTGAATTTTGGAGAAATTCAAACCGCAATCAAGAATTAACAATTAAACTTTTTTCATCTGTTTAGATAATTCAAAAACATTAAATATCAGGAAATAGGTAGAAGTAAACCACCTTCCAGATGTTTTTCTCCAGCTCCTTCAAGGATCGCAATTCCTCCAGATCACTATTTCATACAAATCAAAGAGAAAGAAAATTAGCTTAACACAAATTTTGTTAGCAATAAAACATTTCTTTAAACCTCTGAATCTAATCATGAAATAGCAAACTCGCATCAAAACTGAAGCAATATACACATTAGAAGGAACAAGACAAACCAAATAAGCTTTAGCTAAGGTTGCATCTAAATTCCAATCTCAATCCCCCATCCTCAAAAAAAATTATGGAGATAGCAAAAGTGAAATAGTATACACATTAAAATGAACACGACATACCAAATAAGCTTTGCTGTGGTTACATCTAAACTCCAATCTCAAACCCAACCCCAAAAAAAATATGAACTAGCAAAAGTGAAGTAATATACACATTCAAATGAACAAGACATACCAAATAAGCTTAGCTAAGGTTGCATGATTGCATCCATACTCCAATCTCAAAGCCCACCCCACAAAAACTATGAACTAGCAAAGTCTAAGTAATATAAAAATTAAACAAAACAAAGAATATGAAATAAGCTAAGCTAAGGTTTCGTCTACCCTCCAATTTCAACCCCCTCCCCCCAAATAAAATTAGGAATTAGCAAAAGTGATGTAATATATGAATTAAACAAAACCAAATATTAAACAAGCTTACATAAGGGTTGCATCAATACTCCAATATCCATCCTCGCCAACAAAAACTAGCAAGGAGGTTAATCAATCAACCATGTAAAATGTGCACACTATGGCTGACCCCTTATTAAATGAATTTTTAGTTTCACAGCTCATTGATGCTTATTATCGCAATCCATGTCTTAATGCCCCTAGGAACTCAACAATGAAAAGTATAGTAGCAATTTACCTATTGAGAACCCCAATTCTCTCTTTTAGCATATCAATCTCCTCCTTACACTCCGACCCACACTGGCAACCCTCCAACTCCCCCTTCCTCCTACTCTCCTCAACCTCCGCCGGCTCAAGCCAATAATGCATAACCCCATCATTACTATACCCCCTCATGAACCTCTCCCCTCTATTCCCCACAACTTTACCCGCCATATGCTTAAGCAAATGGTCCAACAATCCAGTATCCCCGATATGCTTCCTCGCTTCCTCCCGAAGATCTCTCCTCATGACTCGATTCCCGAGCTCGGCCATCTTCTCCCTCATCACCTCGAGTACTTTGATCTCGGCTCGCTCGTACCTCTCCATCGTCCACCTCTCTCGGCCGGCGCCGCCTCCTCCGCTCGTGCTGCCCTCGGGCTTTTCCTTCTTATTCTTCTTGCTTTCCCGCTTCTTAGTCGCTTTCTTCTTGCTTTTTTTGGAAGATTCCGATTTCTTGGAAGATTCCCGCGGCCTCTTCTTGTTTCGCGGCAGCGGAAGAGGCGGCGGCGGCGGCGGAGGTTCTTCGCGCTCCTCCTCCTCCTCCTCCTCCTCCTCCACTTCCGATGAGGATTCGGTGAAGTTCTGGACGAAGTTGGGGCCGAAAACCCAGAACTTTTGCTGGTTATCGTCCTCGCTCGTCTGGAATCTGGGGACGACTCGCATCGCGATCAAGAGAATTAGGGTTTTGAGAGGGGGGACGGGCTAGGGTTTAGAGAGAGAGAGAGAGAGAGAGATGGCGGTGGCTAGGGTTTTGGGTTTTTTGGCGGAGGACAAAATTGGGGGAAATCGAAGCGATGAGAGAGAGAGAGCGGAGGGCGTGGTGGAAAATTATTATTATTTAAATAGGGGGTGAAATTATATAATAAGCAAGTGAGTCCAACTTTTTCTAGAATTGCACTTAGTACCTCGTACAACTTTTATTTGCAGGAGCAGGACTTTGTGCTCCTTGGAGTTTCCTAATGCTCGTAATTTCAAAAACTCTACTTAAAAATTAACAGAAGGAAATAAGCCTGTTTTAAGATATGATTTAGTCCTATATATTTTTTGGGTACCTAGTTATTCATCGATAATTTTAAAATATATATAATAAAAGAACAATATGTGTAACACCAAAATATGTATAGTTTAGGGTAATTATTCCTTCCTTTTTAAGATATGTATTTTGTTATATTTTAACATTGATAAGCAATGATTATATTGTACTTATATATTATCAGTTTTTATGATGTTATATCATCCTTTATTAGAGATCTATTATAACTTGTATACTATTGCTTGTTGGAAATTCATATATTATTGCAGGGCTACATTGAAAAGAATTATAAATAGTATTGAGTTTAAAAATGAAAATTGGATATTAATCAGAACTATTTTACTCAAAAATTAAAATTGTTGTATTATGAACTAGAACGTATATATTTGCAAAATACAACTGCAAATTTACCAAACAGAATAATATACAAAGCTAGATGAATTTGTTAAACCAAGAAAATTCTGCGATGGAGAAGCCATGTACATCACACTAATGTATAGAATTACCCTCATATTGACTTTATAATATGCAAAAATTCAATTACAAAAAAACCCAATAAATCCAGAAATAATCTATAAAACTCATGAATTTATGCAACCCATTATTAGGACTCATACAAATCAATAAAACAAGTTCCCCTAAAATACATCCCTGGATAATTCAACAAATTTTCAGTAGTTCAAACTATATTTCCTCTCATAACTATAATTATACATCTCTACACCGCAACTACTGAATAATTCTCAATTACTCTTCCAGTTACATTGAAAAAAAGGGAAATTCCTTTTCCACCTTTTTGTAATGAATGAGGTTTATACAAATACATAAAATTACCACGATATTGCTATCTCTTGCATCGTTTAGATGAAACGGTGTTAGTAATATTAACCGCTATGGGTCTCCGAGAGCTTCATACGTTACAGAGATCATGGCCAGACTCTCTTCAGAATTGGACCATTACAGTCCTCGCGAAATAGAAAGAACTTGGGAGAAATTGTTTTAATCACTTGTGATAAACTCTATGTCATCCTCTGCTAGGTACATCTTGCCTTTGTTGGCATTGTTATTCTTCTGGCTCGGGTTTGGTTGGCCGCGCTACAAGTGAGAGAAAAGAAAACAAAGAAATAGTTAAATAACAGTGATAAAGTATGTATCCCAAATTTTGGGGTCAGCTACACGAATCATAGTCATCCATTCAATTTAATAAGCATCTTTTTATTAAGTTAACCATTATCATATCCTTCTTAATTGCTTTCAATCAAATTTCTTTCAGGCCAATCTCTATTGGTTTGCTTGGTAAATATCAAAATTATGATCCGAAGATTACCTTCCGTAGTACAAAGGACAGATAAAGGTAAGCCACATCCCATTCATCCTGGGATAAAGTGCCTGCAAAATTATAATGTTTTCATGAAATTTGAAAGCCTTCTCAAACTAGACTAAGATTTGAATCATTTGATACACACACAAATAGAACAGACAACTATATTGTCCTTTAAAAGGGCATACTTTGATCGTTTCTAGCATCCCCAAGGGCACCAAGCCTCCTCATGAGCTCAGTGAATTCAGGCTTTTTCAAGTACTCCTCCACGAACTCGTGGGAGTTCTTCACAAAAACAAGCTCCAGATCATACTGCAAAGCGGAAGGAACATTTTAGGTTTCTTCAATTTGAGTTCAGAGAAGCATAACCATTGAGTCTTGCAAAATGAGACTGGTTATATAGCCAAGGTAGGCAGAAAAGGTAGAAATGCATTAAAACAGTGAAGGAAAAAAGGGAAAATTTAAGAACTTAAATGTAAATTATTTGCTATGTTCTTGCAAGAAAAGAAAATCTATAACTTTTTTAGTGAATGCCATTGAATAAATGACTTTGGTATAGTTTCAACATACGATGCTAGAGTTCCAGTATGAATTCTTTTCCCAATTACACATTCAATCTATTCAACCATACCTTTCAGTAGTATAACTATTTGGAGTTCTATATTTATTTGTTTATGAAATAAGGTACATGTAGTCATCATGAGCAAAAATTTAAGAATTATTGAACTTTGCAATAACTGGGCATTAATTTACATATAAAAGATATCAAGATGAAAGTCAACAGACTCCATAATACATGTGTTAATTTTGTCATCCTAGTCATTTGTTTATAATGGAATAGTATTATTTGATATCCCCTACAACTTATAATTAAGATAAATAGTTAAGAGATCTGTATTCATGCTGAATTTTTATTATGGAAAAAAAAGAATTATAAAACATCAAAATGGTCCAGACTACAGGAAATAGAACCCAACCTCCTCTGCTAGGGATTTGAAAAGATTGAAGGGAACAATCCATTCAGGACAATCAACAGCATCCTGCATGACATTTGAAAAATTAAATCTTTATGAAGGGAAGAAATTACTTAAATTATATAATTACACAAAAATTGTTAAACTGTATCATTTCCTGAAACCATTATGAATACAAAATTTTTAAACCAGTCGAAGAATTTAAAAAAAAGGATACAATAGAGAATATAAGAATTAAACAGCGACAGAAGTCAAGAGATCATAATTACTAAGAGAAATGGTTGATGGAACAGCAGAATCATTTAAATAACACATTACTTCTAGTTTTCTATGAATGACATTACTGTCAAAAAAGAAGAAGCTACATTCAAGTGGCAGTAAATATCTGAATTTTCATCCCTACATACCTCCAAGTGGAACTTATACTTAATGCCAAAAGGGATGGATGCTCTGAATTTCTGAAATACAGAAAATAAAATAGAATGCTCACAATTGGTACTCATTCAAGAGCAAGATTAACCAGTTGTAATTTATCATTAGCATCACAGATCAGATGGAGAAAAAGAATATGATTTTAAACCTTTTGAGAATATTCTTCGTCAAATGATATCCAATATACACTATTCCCAAATGATAATCCTTCAGCTGCAGAAAGTAAATAAAGTTTTCTTGAGGAAACAAACAGCCAAATAAAGTGAGCATCTGTTATTACTAAGATAATAATCTAGTAGGTGAGGGAAGAGGACACAGTTTGTCAAATAAATTTAGAGAAAGAAAGTAAATCTTAGATACCAGGTAAAATCTTATTCCTTAAAGATGTGTCAATTTAAAAGTTGTAAGAAATTCAGTTGCTTTGCATGTATTTCTAGTTATGAAGAGCGGAAATCATGAATGAATAAATGCAACAGTCTCTTGACTAAGATTGAATATAGATATATCTGGAAGAAATTTCAGTTTCTATTTCTCAGGCTTCACCAAGGTTTTAGTTTACATGTAACTTATGTCCAAGTGTCCATAGCCATTTTCTTCACTGCTTTCTTTGTTCCAAAGTTTTTCTCGGTTGTATAACTTTTGAAAGATTGGGGTACACTAGAAACAGGCATGCACATTATTAAGGCTGTATTTGTATTTTATTTTCTCTAATTGCTTTACGCTTTTGTTTGTATAAACATTAAGTTTATATGAGATCCTTGGTTGATCTCTAGATATGGGAATGAACCATGAAATAGTTAAATTGAAATCATATTAAAGAAAAAGTATCAGCACGTGAAATATTAAGCATAAATAACCATGAACAAGTTAGTTCTTATTTGTATAAACTCCTTATGATCCAAAAAGAGGGGAAAAAATAAACTACTAAAGGAGAATACCTTCTCTAAGCCTTTTTATAATGACATTTGCATCAGGCATTGTCCCAATAAAGATCCCACCAGGTCTAAGCAAGGCAGAAACATTAGCCAGTGCTCTCCTTGCACGTGCCTCAGTTGACCAGGAGTAATGCATTGCAAACTGTAAAAGCTTTTAATCAGCGTGAGTAATACACTCAATCACCATAATTTTTTAATCTAGGACAGATCTCTTATAGATGTGATTAAGTTCTAGGCTTGCTATCAACTACGTGATATAACCCTCCACTAGGGATAGGTAGAAAAAGGATAAGACATCCACGAACTAATTAACATAAGATATCTGGCTTCAGAACTATTTATCAGGAAATGTCAGGCTGATGGTAAAAATACTTTGAGAAACATCTAGCATCTCAATATTTTAATATTTTCTAAATTCATAATGGAACAATTGATGACCGTGAAAGCTATTCTCAATGAGAATTTGATGAAAGATTCAGGAAACATAAAGTAACTTACCTGACAACTACAAATATCATATGGTCCATCATTGCCCAAGTACTCATCTAAACGAGTCTGCACAGAAAAAATGAAAAGAATCAGTTTTCCTTCGTATTTGTCAAACAAATTGAATGCAACAGAAATGACAAATTTATGATACAAATTAGAGTCAATACGAGAAAAGATGACAAGCCACCAATCAACATTTTAATATTTTGAACAATAATTTGAGAAATATCCACTGGTACCTCATAACAATCTGCACAAATGAGGCGTGCAGGAAAGCTGAACTTCTTCCTGCGTGATTGCTGGTTGTCATCACCATTATAACGTGTCCTGCAGTCCCTTATCTGTAACAAAATTTTGAGAACAATATAAGAAATGGTTTGAACAAAACTAACTGAAACCAGACAGCATAAATACTCCTAATGAGAGAAAACCTGGAGATTCCACGTTTTTACAAAATGGTGAATCTAAATCATCATGTGCATATGACGCTAGCAACTTTAAGGGAAATGGTCGTAAATAAGATACATGAGAGATAGTGCTAAATAAGGGTTGGCTTTTAAATATAAGGGTAGTGATCTGTCTGCTGCAAACACATTTATGATGGAGATAGTGCACATGAACCACTGTAAATTGAGTCGTCAGAGGGAAGGGCATCGAAATATTTTCAACAAAAAGAGATTTATCATTTTCTTTGTTCAAAATAAATTAATTCAGATTTATTCATATCTGGACTGACTTGCTAGCTATATTGTATAGGTACTTCTATCATGAAGTCGTACCCGTACCCAACACGTCCAGTAGCCGTACCCGTACCCTGTTGAGTTGAGAGTAGTGGTGAACACCAAGAAATATATTGTTATTATTTCTTTAGTAGTACAAACACACTATACTCTCAAATACAAATGCTTTCTCTCTCCCTCTTGCTAGCTATATTGTATAGGTACTTCTATCATGAAGTCGTACCCGTACCCAACACGTCCCGTAGCCGTACCCGTACCCTGTTGAGTTGAGAGTAGTGGTGGACACCAAGAAATATGTTGTTATTATTTCTTTAGTAGTACAAACACACTATACTCTCAAATACAAATTCTCTCTCTCTCTGCTACTGGGATGATCTTCAAATCAAACTTAAGGGGGGTATTTATAGGCTGAGTTGAGAAGGGTTGGTAGATACTGTAGCAGGGTTGTTGGGTACTGCAGCAGGCTATGTGGGGAAGTTAGGTAGAACTGCTGACTTCAATACTCCCCCTCAGCAGCGACTTCTCTATCCATGAGTCCGAGCTGACTTCGAAATTCTATAAACTTTGAAGTACTCGGTGCTTTGGTGAATATGTCAGCTATTTGTTCGTTTGTCCCGATTGGCTTCATTACGATCTCCTCTTGAAGAACTTTCTCTCGAAGAAAATGATGATGTACTTCGATGTGCTTCGTTCTAGCATGAAAAACTGGATTATCTGCCAATCGTATTGCAGACTGATTATCACAATGTAAAGCTACTGAATAGTCTGTGGACTGATATAGATCTCTCATTAACTGAAAAAGTCATGTGCTTTCTTGAGCTGCCATCACTGCTGATCTGTGCTCCGCCTCTGTAGTTGACAGTGACACCGTTGATTGTCTTTTGCTACACCAAGATATAGCCGCTTAACCGAGACTAAACACATATCCAGTAGTAGACCTTCGAGTGTTATGATCTCCAGCATAGTCAGCATCACAATAGCCATAGACCTCACATTCTCCTCCTTTCTTATACATAAGACCATAGTTAATTGTACCTTTAATGTATCTTAGGATTCTTCAGATTGCTTCTAAGTGAGGCTTCTTTGGCTTCTGCATGTATCGCTCATGACACCAACCGCAAATGAAATATCCGGTCTTGTCATCGTTAGATAGATAAAGCTTCCAACTAGTTGTCGATACATAGTTGGATCTTCTAAATCTTTTCCTTCATGTGCGCACAATCTCAGATTTGTCTCCATCGGTGTTGAGATTGACTTGCAGTTGAACATCCCGTACTTGAGCAGCATGTCCTTCGCATATTTTTCTTGGCAAAGAAATAGTCCATCCCTCCTTCGGTCGACCTCCAATCCGAGGAAATGCTTGAGCTCCCCAAGCTCCTTCATTTGAAACCTGACTGAGAGATTTGTCCTCGTTCTCTGGATTTCCGCTTCATCAGCTCCGGTTAAGATTAAGTCATCCACATAGACCAACACGATTGCTAGCCTATTGCAGTCTGTTTGACAAATAAACTAGATTCTGCTGGAGAAAGAGAGTATCCACTTTGAATTAAGAATTCACTAATCTTGCCATACCAAGCTCTCGGAGCTTGCTTCAGTCCATAGAGAGCTTTCTTTAGTTTGCAAACATATCTTTCTTTTTCCTTGCTATCAAATCCGATGGGTTGCTCCATGTAAATCTCTCGATCCACCTCACCGTGTAAAAATGCGTTCTTCACGTCCATCTGCCAAAGCTTCCAACTCTTGCTGGCTGCTAGAGCTAGAAGAACTCGAACTATTGTTATCTTAGCAACTGGACTAAATGTCTCGTCATAATCCAGTCCATACTGTTGAGAGAATCCTCGAGCCACCAAGCGTGCTTTATATCTCTCAATCGACCCGTCCGGTCGAGTCTTGACCTTGTAAACCCATTTGCAGGAGATAGGTTTGACATCCTTGGGCTTTGGCACCAACTCCCATGTTTAGTTCTGCTGCAAAGCTTGAATTTCTTCCTCCATTGCTCGTCTCCATTCAGCTATTTCATATGCTTCCTTAAAGCTAGATGGCTCCTTCACATCTTCGATAATGGCAGCATTAGCATACTTAGGATTCGGTTTCCTAGTTCTGGTTGATCTTCGAAGTTGTTCAACTGGTTCTTCTTCAATATCCTCTATATGGCTCGGGCGCACTTTTTCTGGTGTTGTCTGATAAACACCGATCTTCCATGGATTATTCTCCTTTGAGGATGTTGAAGAGCTTGATTCTGTCTTCTCTGATTGACGTAAGTCTTCTTCTTGATTTCGCTCCCCAACTTCTATTGTAGCCGATCCTCCAAATCTTTAGAATCTGGTAGCGCAACTTCTTGTGAAGCCCACCAAGATGAGGCTTCGTCAAACACAACATTCCTTGATGTGTAGCACCGTCCAGTTGTGGGATCACAACATCTCCATCGTTTTCTTTTGTTGTCATACCCCACAAAAATACACCTTACAGCCTTTTTATCGAACTTGCTGCGTAAGTGGTCAGGCACAAAGACATAACATACACAACCGAAAACTCTGAAATGGCTTACGGTTGGGTTGGTATTCCACAACTTTTGAAATGGTGACATGAACTCCAATTTTGGTTGTGGTAATCGATTGATCACGTGTGCCGCAGTCTTCATACACTCCGCCCAAAAACATCCTGGCACGTTCTTGGCATGAAGCATGCTTCGACATATCTCCGCAAGATGACGATTCTTTCTTTCAGCTACGCCATTCTGCTGCGGAGTATTTGGACACGTTAGCTGTCGCCGAATCTTATACTGCTTCAAGTAGTCATAAAACTCCTTCGATGTGTACTCTCCCCCATTGTCTGTGCGTAGGCAACGAATCTTCTTGCCGAGTTCTCCTTCGACTTCTCAGAATTGCTTGAATTTGGAATGCTTCAGGCTTTTCCTTCATAAAGTAAACCCAGACATATCTCGAGTAATCGTCGATGAAAGTGATCATGTACCGCATCCCACCGATTGATTCTTGTTTTACTCGACCGAATACGCTGAGTGCACAAGCTCTAAAGGTTCCTTGGCTCTGAACTGTGACTCCTGGTACGGTAGTTGATGCGCTTTACCGTACTGACAACCTCCGCATACAGTCCCTCCTCGAATCTCTAAGTGCGGAAGACCCTTCCACATTAACTTTTTCATTATAATCTTGAGCTTGTGATAGCTCACATGGCTAAGCTGAGCATGCCATAGATCAGCCGTCTCATTCTTTCTGGCTTTATCTATGTATGCCGATTCCGCCGACATGACATAGACAGATTCTACCTTCCGTCCCTTCATGACAGGTTCTCCTGGTGGCTTCAAGTTTCGATATACTTTTACATCTTGTGACCCAAATACCACATAATTTTCAGAAGCTGTCAATTGAGAAACAGATAGGATGTTCTTTTTCATTCCCGGCACATGGTATACATCTTGTAGTTGTATTTGATTCGGGTTGTAGTGCGGCGTAAACACAGTCTTTCCGATTTGTGTGATAGGTAATCTTGAATTATTCGCTATCACAACTTTTCGGCCGCCTTTATACTCCATGTTGACGAGCTTCTCCTTGTCTCCCGTCATGTGGTTGGAACAGCCAGAATCGACGATCCAATCTTTACTGTGGCTGATTTCTTCTCGATCTGAAATCGCTACAAATGCGGACTCAGATTCTTCTACAATCGAGGTTAGTGTCCTACCAACAACTGATTTCTTCTCGATCTGAAATCGCTGCAAATGCGGACTCAGATTCTTCTACAATCGAGGTTAGTGTCCTACCAACAACCCCGTTTTCGTCGACCGGTACATCTTCTATGATGGCTACGGATGCTTGGGCATCCCATTCTTCTTCATCATCTTGACATCTGCGCGATGTTGCAGCATTGCCCTCTGCCGGTCTTCTCTTGTAGCGACAGTCTCTGGCAAAATGGCCTTTCTTCCCGCAGTTATAGCAGCTAACATCAGGTCGCCTTACTCGACAATCACCTTGCTCCTCACTCTGTTGTGTTCTGTCGGTGTATGGCCGTCCTGGCTGCCTCCTTGAGCCAGCCTTTCCATACTCTTTCCTCGGGCCTCTCGGTTTGCCTCTCTCCTTGATACTGATGAGTGCTTCATCTTCACTTTTTATTGAAACGACTGCCATTTGTTTGGCTAGGGTTTCTTGTGTAGCAAGCAAACTCTCCAACTCTAATAGCGTTGGTTGAGTCGGCCAGCCGTGTGTAGCAGCAACGAGCCCATGGTACTCCGGTCTCAAACCGTGAATGATTATTCTCCTCATCCTTACATCGGACACTTTAAAATTCAAATCTAGTTGAGCAATATCTGAACATAGTGATTTTACTTGCTTAAAGTACTGACTGATTGTTAGATCCTTCTGTTGCAAGGTCATCAGTTGATTCTCCAGGAGTTGAAATCGAGCATCGTTCTTCTTCGAGAAGTGTGGAGAGCGTATCCCATGCCTCCTTCGGAGTTCTGGCATCTCGCATATAGTCTACGAGATCTTCTACCGTCGTCTTCAGCACATACATAGCCTTGCCAGCTTTGATGTTCCACTTCCTTAGTACTTTGCTAGCCTCCCGAGGTGCTGTAGTTTCGGCACCCCCGATGACCTCCCAGAGGTCCTGTCCTTATAAATAGGACTTCATACAAGTCTCCCAGTAGCTGTAGTTATTGCCATATTGAAGTCAACAGCTCTACCTAACTTCCCAACCTAATCTGCTACAATACCCAACAACCATGCTATAGTATTTACCAACCCTTCTCAACTCAGCCTATAAATACCCCCTTAAGTTTGATTTGAAGATCATCCCGGTAGCAGAGAGAAAGAAAGAGGGAGAGGGAGAGAGAGAGTATTTGTATTTGAGAGTATAGTGTGTTTGTATTACTAAAGAAATAATAATAATATATTTCTTGGTGTCCACCACTACTCTCAACTCAACAAGTGGTATCAGAGTCTGACTTAGGGTGAGTGTATTTGCTTATCGTATGCTCTGTGGCTACCACAAAAAGTGAATCCTCCACATCAGAAAATAAGCTAGATTATCATTTACCCTTTGAAGGTACTGGGTACTATTCACGAGTACGGTACTATTCATAAGTATGGTTACTATTCATAAGTACGGTACTGTTCATGAATATTGTTACTGTTTACGTGAGATAGTGAAAGTTGCAGCTCGTGATAGAAGTAAGGCGGTCAGGTACCGGCTCTCTCCTATAGTGATCCTATCGGTATTATTGAAGGTCGAAGTTCGTGCTCAGTCAGGGATTGTGAAGTTGGTTAGTCAGGGACCAGACTTGCGTGGAGATAGTGAAGCAGTACTACGCCACGATAGCGGATCTAACAAGTACAACTACTACACTCAAGAAACTCAATGACAATAACTATAGCTACTGGGAGACTTGTATGAAGTCCTATTTACAAGTTCTGTCCTATTTACAAGGACAGAACTTCAGTCCTTGACTGAGCACGAACTTCGGCCTTCAATAATGCCGATAAGATCACCGTAGAAGAGAGTCGGTCCCTGACCGCCTTCTATCACGAGCTGCAACTTTCACTATCTCACGTAAACAGTAACAGTATTCATGAACAGTACTGTACTCGTGAATAGTAACCATACTCGTGAATAATACCGTACTCGTAAATAGTACCCAGTACCTTCAAAGGGTAAATGATAATCTAGCTTATTTTCTGATGTGGAGGATCCACTTTTTGTGGCAGCCACAGAGCATGCGATAAACAAATACACTCACCCTAAGTCAGACTCTGATACCACTTGTTGAGTTGAGAGTAGTAGTGAACACCAAGAAATATATTGTTATTATTTCTTTAGTAATACAAACACACTATACTCTCAAATACAAATACTCTCTCTCTGCTACTGGGATGATCTTCAAATCAAACTTAAGGAGGGTATTTATAGGCTGAGTTGAAAAGAGTTGGTAGATACTGTAGCAGGGTTGTTGGGTATTGTAGTAGGTTAGATGGGGAAGTTAGGTAGAGCTGCTGACTTCAATATACCCGACACTTCTTGGACACTCCTTGAACAAAGGCATAGACTTATTCAGACCTGTACTCAATCACATAGAACATTTTTGCATTTAAAACACTCATAATATACTTCATGGACAAGGGCCAGGTTCATTTTAGTCTGTATTCAATCCTGAGCAAAAATTTCAATGAGTACTTGCATATCTACTCCAGAACTATGATTTCAACCCATGAGTTCCAGCTGTGTCCCCGTTCCCTACCTTTTACAAATTTGCCGTGTCCCATACCCGCACCCGCACCCATCCTCGTACCCATACCCATATCTGGCAACTTAGCTTGCTAGTACTTGATGAAAGATCCCATTATCAACCCACAGCACCTACAATTATGCTATCAATCTGCAGAAGGATAACAGCATCTTCTGAGGAGCAAAATAGATACTCTGATAGTCAACTGCAGCAAACATCTCTCAGAAAGTTTATGGCTTATGAACTTGCATGAGATCTAAACATGTGGTTTCGAGCAATAGAAGTATGGTAGACATAATGACGTAGGATGACTTTCTCTTGGAAAATCACAAAGAAACAACGGAGAAGGAAAAAAAAGGCAGCCAAAACTACTTTCAGAATTAGATTTTGATTTACTAGAAATTATCTTGTACCTTTTCTACCAAAGGTAAAGTTTTAATTATGAACTTTAATTGATTTGGGAATTTTTATAGAATCTAATAATGAGGAAAGTTTTTATTTTATTATGATTAGAATTTTTTAACCAAGGATTAGTTTTCAAATAACCAAGTTTTCTAAGCGTATAAAAGATTACTTTTTCCTCGATAAAGGTATGATGAAAGATGTTATGAAAATTATGATTTCTAAATACTGCATTATTCAATCTTGGATGTGAAATCCTACTTTTGAAGGTGTGGGAGGTGTGAGGTATTGATTCAAGCATGACTTCATTGATTCAGGCGTGAAGCCAGAAATCTTAATTTAATTCTTCTTATTTCTTTTCTGTATTTCCTATTTCATGCCCCCATCACAAAAGGTAGCTTTTGCAGTAAATGTTAGAAACTCTAACATTTGCAAAACAAATATTTCAAACAAAATGCCCCACCACAAAATATGGAACAGGTTGAAACACGATAAACACCAACGCACAACTATACAAACCTACAGACCCTGAAGTGTAGGAATATCCCTACTAACCACCAGAGTTCAGAGAAAGTACATCTCTAAAGCAAAAGGTAAAGCTCCAAAGGCACTTACTGAGCCCTCTGCAATATCAACACCAACATAGTATCCAATTTTTGCTTTGTCCCATTTGATCAAGTCACCACCCTGGATAGAGGCAAAAAATTTCATTAGAAAACTAAAGAAAAACAAAAGCAACTCGTTAAAAATCTTCTACAAACCTTCCCACAGGCAAGATCTAAAACAGCATCACCTCGACGAGCATAAAGCTGAATAAGAACACTTTTGATCTGTTGAACAACAAGAATTACAGGGAAACTGAAAATTATCCACGAAATCATAAAGTAACTTTAAGAAATAAGCCATTCAGATGAATCACAAAGACTGATATATATATTTCTCGTGATACAATAACTTTTAAATGCTAATGAACTAAATGAGAATAATCAGTGAAGATGGATTCACTAATCTGTTCATGGATGTATGAACAGGCTGAATTGTTATAATCTAGGTTTATGTATGTGCGAGTAGATGTTGAAACTTGAAAGAAACCGATACGTTATAAATGTATTTTCTCAACTTTGAGACGTAGCTAAACTTGAAAAACCCTCCAATAAGCATTCCTAAGGATTCTAAGAACCACTTTTTTATTGAATGTCTTTCACAGTGCATGCGTGGCATCAAAATTTAGGTTGGTGAAACAATCTAAAGACTAATAGCTATGCAAATAAGAAAATCGACATCAGTCTGAAATAATTAAAAGCTTCAACAAGAGCTGAAAGAAACACTGTGAACCAAATATTGAAGTCAGTTAAATCTTAAGAAGCACATCAGTGGTTGACTTACAATTAAAAGTTTATCGAACAACATAACTGGCTGGCAATTTTCAGAACAAAACAAAGAAAGACAGTTCCTTACTCATTACTCCTACCCAAGTGGTTATTTAGGTTACAGAACTATCAGCTAAACGCCAAACCGAATCTAGTGAAGGCTAACTATCACTGTATTTGAGCACCCACTTACATGCGAAGAAATTAAACACCCATTTCTCAAATTTACAACAGACCCAAATTACATCATACCCAGTTATTGAGCTTCTTCAGATGGATAATTGGGCTGGCTTCACGCTCCTCAAGTGTCTGGTTCGACCTCGCACTGTAATGGTCTGCAACCTTCCTCGCATTCCTAGAGCTCTCATCGTCTATGCTATATGAATCTCCTAAAAATCAATGTTGAAATTATCTAAGTTCAAACAACCTCTTTTAAAGACAATTTCTAACCAGCAACAAAATGGGTCTTAAATGAACTTCTACTTAGTCAAGAAACAAGTGAAACTAGGCAAAGCAGCAACTTTTTGAAAAACGCAATTTCCTCTCATCATTAACAAAAGTAAATTCTTTTAACAAAATAAGCTTTAGGATCAAGTAAATTTCAATGTAATACAAGGAAAGAAATAAAAGGGCTAATCTTTAACCAACCCAATTACTCAAATGAACAAAAAGTTTGCAGTTACAATCAAATTTAGGTTACAGAAGCTAAACAAAATCTCAATTTGAGCATAGAAAAAGATGCAACTTTGATAGAAGAAATGGAAGTTTTAAGGCGAGGAATCAAGTGGGCATGGATAATTTTTACCGTAGGAATTCAATCTTTGCTTGGATTGAGGTGGGCCGAAGGATTGTTCATCGTAACTTCGCTTCATACTTTTTCCAGAGGAAAAAAGGAGAGGTTTTTGAGGAAGATGAGTTCTTTAGGGCTATTAACGGATTTGGGTGGAATGTTTGGATTCGGATTCGGGTTAGGATTCTGATTCGGATATAAATGGGTCGGGTTCGGGTCGGATCCCTTCTATGAAGCAAAAGATCTGAGATTAGAGTTGGGGCCGCTGTACTTGGGGGCGTTTTGGGTGCACTTTAGGAATTGGCTAATTAGCACTTGAATACCTAATAGTTTCCCCTTCTTTGCAATTATATACCTTCATTTGTTTTTGGTAGCACTTATATACCCTGAAATCTTTAAATTTGTGCTTTAATACATTCTATTATGCGAACGTGAAAATATTTTCCAAAAAAATTCTCCTGTGACACATTTTAGAACTTTTAATCTTTAATTTTTGTTAAGTTTATTGTTATCACAATTTCTATTTTAAAATAGAATCAAGATGGGTTTAACATAGAATTAAGGTAGGATCTGATATAGCAAGTGTAGGATTTGATTTAATCTCACCTTGAAAATAATGTTGGATGGAAATATGGTCAAATATAATTGGAGTAATGATTCAAATAAATTTGATTCTTTTGAGTCAATTGGGTCCAAATAGTTTAGCCTAGTCCATTTTTTATTAACGTGCCTAAAGTTTAGTCACGGTATAATACTGAGATTGAATAGTCGATTTATTTTCATTTTTATATCTTGATCATACCGCTGTTTACCGCACATACTATATACTTGCAACACATAACAAAGGGTATGGAGTTTAGATATTTGCAAAGATCAAAGACATATCATGTACACGACCACAATTTTAAACTTTTAACACTACCTAACTTCAAGTTTACAAGCAATTACAAACATGTTGCATTGCCTTATTCCCCTACTACAATAAGATCTTGTACTCGATCCATCCTCTTCAACTCTCTTTACTCACCAAGATTCAAGTCTTCACCATGCAAAAGCTTAACATACTTTAGATTGTGAAGGCAAGGATCCCCATCTCATCTTGTTGGCATTTCTCAAATCATTAACCTATAACCAAACCATGGATCAAAATAATAGTTATAGAAAACTTATTCAAATTATTTTCCCTTCAAACTTAATAAAGAGAAATAAACAAACCTTTCGATTCAAAGAGTAATCATAAGGTATAGGTTTACTGAGTAAATATTCGACGATTTTATCAACGCTTGGGGCTCTAGCATCATCTCCATGTTGGTATAAGTTTTGTGAAGTTCTTGACAATTATCGAACGAGGCAATTGTGTATTAATTCGTGAATCTTTATTGAGCTGTTTCTATGAATTGTCTATAAGAAACCTAACATGTCCTCTTGCATCATTCTCCGATGCGTTATGATGCGTTCATGTAACAACTTAAGCTCGAAGCATCGTCTCCTCTTAACTGCTCCGCCTACAAAAGCAATTACTAATAAAAATGTTAAACATAATATTTTGCTCTCTACCTTTCTTTTCTTATAGCTTCACTTTTTAAATAAATATCTATAGATAATTTGTAATTTATTTATATACATGATATTATTCATATGTACCTTTGTTGTCCCTAGATCATCCCAAAGCCGGGGAACCCTACCAGAGTTTGTGAAAAGAGTGGGGAAAGAGTTAACCAAGTTCAGGTTCTCCTTGGTAACTTGTTTTCACATCAAGAAGAATGCATGAACAAGAGCCATGTAAGTCCCTGCAGTGTAACTCTCTCTCTAGTACCGCCACCTCGAAAACTTCTTGCTACTAAGAGAAAAGATTTTTACATGAATCTACCCACTGCATAGAACATCACAAAATATCAAACAAATTTGACCTTTTGTGACAACTTTTAATATTTCAGAGCAGTTTTCTATAATTTTGAAAATTCAAGGGCTTTTTGGCAATTTATTAGGCGGTTTATCGGCAACAACCCAATGTTCATGTGGGTTTGTGAAATTTGTCAAATATGGATCATATTACCGTTTTTCTTAGATAGGGAACGGCGTTTACTCCATGTTTATCAAAGATTTTGCATCCAATCTCATTGCTGGTGCTATAAATAGCCATGTATGAAACCTTCATGTACTCTGGGAGATTCCCTATTGCACCAAACCCCCATCTAAGATAATAGACAAAGTTCCAAACTTATATTTTATGCATATATAATACATTTGTCAATTACTAGCTAGCTAACTTTGTAATATGAACCTTTGAATGGCTTGGTGAAAGGAGTAAGTTCTTCAATAGTTCCGTAGATGTCATAAATATCGTCTACAACTAGTAAAATTGCGATGGTCTTGGCCACTTCGACGCGACAAATTGAGAAGCTTGGCTCCGGGAACATCCCAACTGTCCATAGAAAACATTCAAGAGGTCGATCACAAGCTCAAGTTCTTTGCTAGCCCTAAATCCCTCCACCAACTATAACAAAAATGGTCATATATCAATGCAGGAAGAAGATGTAGAATTTTGTACCGAAAATGCAATTTTCAGTTACCTTACTAGCTCATTGATTTCACTTTGGTACAATCTTTGTTTCATGTTGAAG
Organism: Asparagus setaceus; assembly: GCA_012295165.1. NCBI lineage: Eukaryota > Viridiplantae > Streptophyta > Magnoliopsida > Asparagales > Asparagaceae > Asparagus > Asparagus setaceus. The sequence continues at coordinate 98,415,767 of CM022701.1, read as the reverse complement.
TCTAAAGTTGCAAGATCTAAGAGGTTTGAGCTCCTACCATATTCATTCACTTGCTTCTCAATGTAACTCCTGGCCTCATATCTCTCCATCCTCCTATGCCTCAGAAAAACTAAGGCAACTCCAAATTCTTTAGCTATGCTAGCACTCATAACTCCCATAATGTTATATATATGTTTTTTGCTAAACATCATAGCTTTTGATAACAAATCTTCATCTGTTACACCCAAGAAAGAAGCTTCATGTAGGCTTAACAAACCCGAGAGGTCCTTTCCCAATTCGTCGTTGAAATTCCCTTCTCTATCCTCTATCCATAAATTTGTGAAAAATATCTGTATAGAATATGTTGAAACTATTGGAAAATGAATGACATATTCACAGAGATAGTGAAAAATATCGGTATACTGACCTGGAGCTACATTGTAGCCTCCTTGCCTTAACTATCTAAATCGAAGGGATGATAGAAAAAGATCATCTTTAATTATTCTCTTCTGTATGATATGATCTATGTAGAATTTCATCGATTTCCTCTTTGAAATGACAATAAGTTCCAAGATTTTGTAGGGTGTCGACTAAGGTTAAGTCATGATTATTGAATAATGCATTTCTTACTCCTTGCTTTTGTTCTTCAATTCTGTAATGTTCAGCTTCCAAATGAACCTGCAGTTCAGAGAAATAATATCTGGAGCTCAATACAAATTCGACATTTAAAAAAAGGTTATTTAATTGTTATATTGTTTAGAGAAAATGGGATCGTAATTATATTTTTATGCTAAAAAGTACTTGTTATAGTTTGTAAGTCATAGGATACTGATGTCTGATGTTGACTCTGTTGGCATTGAGTGATTAATAATAATGTCATGCACTGAAACTATAATTATTTTAAGAGGACAAGCTTTGATTAATTGGTAAAAGTACTTGCTTGTTATGGCTGTCAACAATCTTAACTGCATTCATTCAGGAGGAGGGGGGGAGGGAATCAACAACTTGAATTGTGCCAAAGGCTGGTCAAAATATATCATTCTACTTTTAGTTAACTGCATATTTCTTTTTCTTTGTAAATAAATACTGTAACTTTCTTCTTGAATCTGAGATCTCATGTGATCTAGTCCATTGCTTCACTATTGGATTATGCACCAACGACACCACAATGAGAAGAGTAGATTACAAGAAACCCCCTTAATGTATATCTTTTCGAAAACCCGCTCATCTTAAAGTTCAACAAGAAATCCCCTAATGAAACATTAATGAATCGCTAATTTCGCAATGGACTTTCGTTCTTCAGACGTCTGGACAAATGTGTGCACCGTGATAGACATTTGGACAGTCGGCTACGCATCAGAATCTGTATATTACGTAAGTTGAAAGGAAAAATAGAGCAAAGTTAGTTATTAGATAAAAATAATTTTTTATCTAATATCTGCCTTGACATCTGGAAAAATGAAACGCCATTACAGAACTAACGATTTCATTAATTATCTCTTCTGTATGATATGATCTATGTAGAATTTCATCGATTTCCTCTTTGAAATGACAATAAGTTCCAAGATTTTGTAGGGTGTCGACTAAGGTTAAGTCATGATTATTGAATAATGCATTTCTTACTCCTTGCTTTAGTTCTTCAATTCTGTAATGCTCAGCTTCCAAATGAACCTGCAGTTCAGGGAAATAATATCTGGAGCTCAATACAAATTCGACATTTAAAAAGGTTATTTAATTGTTATATTGTTTAGAGAAAATGGGGTCGTTATATTTTTATGCTTTAAAAATAATACTTGTTATAGTTTGTAAGTCATAGGATACTGATGCCTACTGTTGACTCCTTGGTATTGAGCGATTAATAATAATGTCATTCACTGAAACTATAATTATTTTAAGAAGAAAAGCTTTGATTAATTGGTAAAAGTACTTGTTATAGTTTGTAAGTCATAGGATACTGATGCCTACTGTTGACTCCTTGGTATTGAGCGATTAATAATAATGTCATTCACTGAAACTATAATTATTTTAAGAAGAAAAGCTTTGATTAATTGGTAAAAGTACTTGTTATAGTTTGTAAGTCATAGGATACTGATGCCTACTGTTGACTCCTTGGTATTGAGCGATTAATAATAATGTCATGCACTGAAACTATAATTATTTTAAGAGGACAAGCTTTGATTAATTGGTAAAAGTACTTGCTTGTTATGGCTGTCAACAATCTTAACTGCATTCATTCAGGAGGGGAATAATCAACAACTTGAATTGTGCCAAAGGCTGGTCAAAATATATCATTCTACGTTTAGTTTACTGCATATTTCTCTCTCTTTGTAAGTAAATATTGTAACTTTCTGTATATTACGTAAGTTGAAAGGAAAAATAGAGCAAAGTTAGTTATTAGATAAAAATAAATTTTTACCTAATATCTGCCTTGACATCTGGAAAAATGAAACGCCATTACAGAACTAACGATTTCATTAATGATCACAGTTGAAGAATTTATAAGAGCCATGGAGGAAGAATGTTCATGCACATAATGAAGTGATGAGCATGATGAAATATAAAAGCCATATATAAAAAGCGACAACTAGTGCACCGTATAGATGATTAAAGCACCATATTGAACTTGCATGCCCAAGAGCTCCACTTGCCAAATTTAGTATTTTTAAAGCAAGGATATGATTAATTTCAATAGTGTTGTGCTATAGCATGTTATATGTCTCGAGGCGCCTTGCGCCTTGGACACATTCCATTTTTTGATAATCTTCAAGTTCGATCAATGTCAGAACTGCTTGTTTAATTTGTTTTTGAAATGTCTTAATCTTGGTAATATTCAAGTTATATCAGTAGTAATAAAATGATATCCTATCAATTTTTTATTCCTTTTTAGGAAATTTTTATCAAAAGTTTGTTCCTTTTTTTTTGCTTGTAAGTGTTTGTATGAAAAACTCTAGCTATGATTGGTTAATTTTGGCCTTTATCTTTAATATTTTTCGCATGTGAAAGTACAGTCGGTTGAATCCAACCTATTCTTGAAATATACAACTTCGCACACTTTTCCAAAAAAAATCAATACACCAAGCACTACACTTAGATTTATTGAATTTGTTGCTAAAATATCGGTATTAAACCGAAACTCCCAGCATGGCATTGGCCTAAGGAAACGAAAGAATCGGTTACATTTTTCATATGCTCTCCTCTTATAGATAGGACTAACAAAGAACGAGTTCTTTTGTATAACCTGAGTCGTTCTTTATTATCGATTACTTTTTCTTAATTTCGGTTTTAATGGGAGTAGATTAAATCAGTTATATTCGAGAAAATGAATTCATGTAGCCAATACTAGTAATTTGATATAAATGCATCTCATTCCAATTTGCTAAAGATAATGTTTCCTTATCTTTGGCAGAATAAGTGATATTTACAACTGGGGAATATATATATATACATTTGAAAACTGAAATCACCTAACAAATTAATGAACCCTTTTTCTATACATTATCACAATTATTTGTAAGTAATAGAGGATTCTAAGTACCCTGTCTTATATTGGTCTCTGTCTAAAATATTTTTGAACCATTGAACAGATGATTTTGGTATCCTTGTGAGATTTTTCTTGTAATCAACAAAATAGAGTCCGAAACGCACTCTGTAGCCTGAGTTCCATTCCCAGTTATCAAGTAGAGACCAAACAAAGTATCCACGTACATCACATCCGTCCTCCCTGCACATATTAATTTGATCTGTAAATAATTTGCTTTTGTAGGACATTATTGCAATTTATAGAAATTATAAAGAGAACAAAATTTATAGAAATTACAAAACCTCCTTCATCTATTCAAGAACCCCCTAAGAAATTCAACAAAGGAACTATCATCCATGACAGTAAATGAAACTAATGATTTCATTACTGATCATAGATGTTGGGGATTTTTTTTGTGTGGTGGTGGGGTGGGGTTTGGGGTAGTAGGGGCTTCTGTTTAATTTTTAGATGAGGGGTTTTCTTGAAAACAAATTATATAGAAAGGAGCTTTCTTGTAATTTAACATTCAAAATATATTGATATGGAACGATTAGCGAGATGATTTACAAAGTTTTCAATATGTCACACTTTCTTAGGACATGAGACTGATACATACGAATCAATTTCTGGAAAATTCAAATATTAGAATCTTTTGAAAGTTAATTCCTTCTGTTAGAATTAATATAAAACTACAATCCTCGATCCTCATCATAACTTCGGAGTTTTGGTGTAATGGTTAGAGAGACTAAATTTAAGATGGTATCAGAGCAATTTTCTAAAATTGACACTTTACTAGAGTCGGGTTTAAACATAAAAAGCAGCTTCAACTGCGGCATGTTAGAACCTCACCATAACTTCGGAGTTTTGGTGTAATGGTTAGAGGGACTAAATTTAAGACCCTCAAAGAAAAGAACTAAACAAAATATTTGAGAGTTGATAGTGTAGTTAACATTGTGATTATGATTACTACTAACATATTTTTTTTCTCGTCCCTCTTCTAAGAAAGGAACCTAGGTTTTGCTCTGATATGCAAACTTTAGTTCACAAGAAATCAAGCATCCAAAAATTGTCTGAAAGAGATAATGGCAATGTTATATCTTCTTATAATCCTTATCGCTGTATTACTCATATATGAGAATTTCAAATGTTTCTTATTCAAAGTTTATATTTACTGAAGCTAACCTTATCGCTGCAGACAAATTTGAGAGATAGTCATTATGGTATTGTATCCTCTTATCATCCTTCAGAGCTTTCTTTAGGCTGATAAATGGGTTATTTAGATCATCCATACCTGCAAAACCAAATACTTCTTTGGCTTTATTTTTATTTTTATTTTTGGGGTCTAATAAAGGATAGTCATAAAAGTAACATTGACGATGCAATATAAACATTAATTACCATTTTCTGTAATAACAATCACAGGATTCTTATATTTTTCTTTGATATATTTCATCAACTTGCGGATACCCCATGGAACTATGTGCAACCATAATGATGCAGCCTGAAAAAAAAGTCATCAAAACCAAACTGAATTAGTGTAAGGTTTATTTAACAAGAAACGAGTAGGATTAAGATTCACTAAATTCAACAAAATAAGGTATTATCTTGGTATATCTGCAAGTTACTTTGTGTTATCAAGGAGATTCTTTTATGAATATTCGCTTAGTACATGATTATAAGTTTTAGGCCTCTCATCTGTCATTATACACCTTGACAAGCTAATTAGTGGAGTGATGCTAAATTTATACATTCTAATAACTTACTAATCCAAACATACAAGAAATTAGAAGAATGCAAAGTAGCAAATAAACTAGATTCAGATATAGAAGTCTTAGGAGCAACTTCAGATAGTTTTAAGTAACATACTCTTTCACCAATCCTCTCTCTATGTCGATAAGCTGTGACAAAATGCAACATTGTGATAAGTAAAAATATTTAGACCGAAGAAACTAACAATAAATTTTTTCTATATCTTACCAGTTTTGATTACACCAGCATCAGTTGACGCATCATTCATCACAATCTTCCTTATTCTGCTTTGATCATTTCGAGCATATAATGTTGTATAATGATTGATGCCTATAAAATCCAATGAACCAGCCAATAATTTAGACATCTCACTTGTGAATTTTGGAAGCCTTTTGCCCACTAATCTTTGCATTGAATGAGGATACTGTCCAAAGATTAAAGGATCCAAAAACCTGTTTCAATTGTCTTATGTTATACTCAAACTACAGAAATGTATGTATTAGTGTGTGTTAATATAATTAGTTGACGTTCTTACCATCCTAACTCAAAGTCCATTGCTCTGAGAGAAGCATCGATGTCTACATTATCATCAGATATTGGTTCATACCATTTTGAGTCCAAAGCAATCCCGATAGAACCACCTTGCTTTCCCTGCAAATATAGATTTTTTTTTCTTTTTTGAGAATTTATGGTGTATATAAATCCCTCATAAATTTTTTTTTTGGTTGAGAATTTATGGTGTATATAAATCCCTCATAATTTTTTTTTTGTTGAGAATTTATGGTGTATATAAATCCCTCGTAAATTTCATAAGTATGGGTCTAACGAAACTGTTTCTCACATACAAGAACAAAACTACAAATTAGGATGTAAAGTACAAAAATGTAAATTAATGTCCAAGTTGGAGGCTATGGAGATCATTCCTAATGTTTGCTATTCTATCTTCATCTTATGAGAATGATAGTTCTTTGTGATGTACCAAGATAAGTTTAAGTTCAATTCTTTCTTTGTTGCAGGACTCTAATCCAGTTTACACTTGCCAGCAAGTGTTTTAGGATTGTGTTTCACTTAAAACAAAACTAACATATATACTAGGCTATTATAGAAAGTCCTACAATCGAAAACTATAAGAAATGAAAGATTTTTGGAAGGAAAACTATTGAAATGAAAGATATAAGAATGGAAAACTATTAGAGAGAAACATACTATATTTACAAATAACCTTTAGTTTAATATGTATTTTTATCTGCTAATTATCTAAGAGCTTGAGCGTGTATATGAAAACAGTTTTAGTATAGTTAATGAATCACCTTAAAGTGAAGCTTGTACGTATGAAATGCTGCTGCATGAGCTAAAAGCATATTATGTGCAACAATATATGGTTCAATTGATGAATTTCCCTCTCTACAAAGCAAGTGAGATAATATCGAACACCTCCCGGGAGCTTGAACGCCGGTATCATAACCTTGGAGAGAGAATCCATGGGGCTCATTGAAAGTGATCCAATGTTTCACTCTATCACCAAAGGCTTCAAAGCATGTATAAGCATAGTTCTCAAAATCTTTTCTGCAGTTTGAAAGATACTTTGTGTTAATGAACAATATTACATGAACTTTTTTTTTTGTTAGTATATCTTACATTATTTGTTTGCTCAGCCAGCCATCATATCTATCTTCAAGAGCCTGTGGAAGATCCCAGTGATAAAGAGTAACATATGATTGTATTCCTGAAACAAGAGGAAAAGTTTATCAGAATTTGATGAAATTGATGAATCAAGTTAGAGATTTAACAAATTTGACCTTTGTCTAGAAGGGCATTAATCAGGCTATTGTAGTAATCTATTCCTTCTTGATTTGGTTCCCCAATGCCATCTGTAAAATTATCAATAATTTTTTTTTCTGAAAAATGGATTGATGAGTTTTGGGTTTGTGATTTCAAAGATTGAAGAAGTGAATAGACCAAGATAAATATGTTTGGAGAGAGAATTCAGTGAAATTTACGTTACTTGGAAAGATCCGTGGCCATGATATCGAGAATCTATATGCGTCCATTCCCATGTCTTTCATCAAGTCCACATCTGTCTGTTAAATAAGAGCAATATTCAGATTCAACAACGTATAAATTGCCAAATGTGATTAACATCACAGTAATTTATTTTCCATCATTAAGCACCTATATCCTTGTAACAACATTGTTTAGTATTTCAGTGTATAGCTTTAACTAGATTAAAATACTTTTTATGGAAACGCTTGGCAATACATAAGATTCTGCTTTTCGAGCTAAATATGCTCTTGTAGAATTGTGACACAGTTTGAGGCTGTGAAATCGAAAAACTTACTCATGCTCGAGATAATGACACAGACTGTCTATTTGGTCTACAAAGGGGAAAATGCATCTATTTACTTATGTTAGGTACATAAGGAAAAGATATTGTGAGAGTCCAAGGCAGTCATAAGATTCGAGTGCAATATAAAGAGGAGCTATAAAATTGTTATAACCAAGAAATGCCCAAGAACATAAAATGATTGGTATTTAGCACAAAGGAGAAGAATAACAATAAGAAGATTATCACTTGAAGTTAAAGATGACAACAATGTATCCTATGCATAAACAGTATTGTAGACAAGGAGGGAATTTTGTGATGGAGTTGACAGGCACTAGGTTCAATTTTTGCTTCCTAATTATGCCCATATCACATATATTCTCTTTTGAGTAACATGATAGTTAATTGTCAATTGCATATTATTTTGCAATTTCCACCTGATATAATAGGAAGGATACCTTCCATCTACTGTCTTACATGTTGTTGATCAAATCTTTTTATGTAAAATACCCTGTAATGTTAGGTTGCTTGTATTTGTATACATTCCATATAAGAAAATAATGTATTTAAACAAAACATTTAGTTCTTGGTGTAAAACCTAAGTGGAAAGCAACAATTCAAGATAGCAGTTATATGCTTATATCATATAAGGACAAGTCACAAGGCATGAACTAACAACCTTTTTAGAGAAGTTTCTTTGAGAGTTGTGTAATGAGTTCACTGTGGGTTTATTGGAAAAAAGAGAGAAGGAAATGGGGGAAAACAACTTTTTTATGATTGCACATAACTCACCTTAAACCGATGGTACTGATCCACCGCAATATCTGCATTGCTAAAATCCAGAATTCTCCCTGTTATATTCATATAAGTTATAACCAAGCCTTAAATACCTATAGCTCTTTGCGAGAAGGTCACATATAAAATGGTCTTAACAAGAAAAGGGGGAAGAATTTTCAGAACTCAAAACACTACAATACTAGTAATTTTATGAGAGTTAATCTATAAATTAAAAAATCGATTTACATATTGCATCCTATTAAAGAATTAGAGGCCAAGTTATAAGTAACATAGAGAGCAGCTCTTTCATTATTCATATGACTCAAACATCTATATGAAATCCAATATCATACCTGGTTTCCTTGTGAAGGTATCCCATATGCTTACTCCTTTCCTCCCTTCATTCACAGCTCCTTCAAACTAAAACAAAATTACAAGTTTTTTCAGGTTAAAATCAAATGGGCATGCAAGTGCGTGCACGTGTATGTACACGAGGGATACCTGATAAGCAGAAGAAGCTGTTCCAAACACGAAATCGTCAGGGAATTCTGATCTATCGATGGCCTCAATGGTGAAGAAGAAGCTGAAGCCAAGATATAACATTAATGTAGCCCTCCATATGAAAGCCATAGGTAGCTATCAAAATTGGTGCTAAGATGCTTTAGAGTGGTTAGAGGCTGGCTTTATAAAGAGAGAAGGGATATTGTGAAGTTCGAGAATATATGTGACCCATTTAAACTATGCTTTGTGTCTAAGCCAATTCTGACATAGAGCTCATACATTTGAAGGGAAGCAATAGGAGAGGATTTGATAATGACTAGTAAAATGTTGACATATCAAATATAAAATTTGAAATATTATGTCGTAATTTCTTATCAGAATGAAGAACCTCAAGACATCAATTAAAATTGAATGCATCTTATCAATAATGTATATTGCTTGTATCGGTGTATGCATCCAACAAGTCATGTCCTTTTCAAGTAATTAGCCAAAGATTCAATCTTGTTCTAATTTTTGTTCATTATTTTTGGTATATTCAGGGAGTTTTAAAGAAAAAATCAAAACATATTATTATTGAATATGTCACTAAAATTGTATTTATTGATCGTTGTCCATATTTTTGTCACCTTTCCATTTCTCCTTGTAACCGTTTATATAATATCAACAACTCGTGTTTAACATTATAAAGCAAATTGGGCCTGTGACTGATTAAGAGATTCATCATTATCTTGCAAGTTCAAATTAATTTCTATAGTTTTCTTTCCTTGTAGGACTCAAAATATTTTGGTCATAATACAGGCGAAGGATGGGGCCTTTGAGAGTTCAGAAGCATGGAGCTTTTGGGAGTTCAAGAAAAAGACTACACGCAAAAACCTCAAGGCTTGGTGCTTGCAAGTTAGTCTTTGTTATTTCAAGCAAGAGGGAGCTCAGAAGTTGATATGGGATTATGTTTTTTTCTTGGGAAACATATGGGATTGTGTTAATGACACATTAATTAATCATAACATGTAGTCTTAAGAGATTATTTTGGACTTGCAGTTGCATATTTGAGCAGGTTCTATGTTTTATGTTTCATTATATAAGTTTATAATAATTAGGGTTGGTGTTTGATGAGCTAGATTAGGATCAATCTAGTGATAAGCTTCAGAACAAACAGGTGCAATTTGTTGCCAGCTCTTTTAGGGGGGTTTTCTAGCATCCATCTGAAAAAAAGATGTGTAATTTAAAATATGTCCCCCACAATATGATACTACAATATAAGTCCTTCGATTTGTTTAGATTACATCAAATTAGTCTATATTGGTGTTTTTTTTTCAAGTTTTTATTTTATTTTACTTTTATTTTATTTTATTTTATTTTGTTTGAGTAGAATATATTTACTATTCAGTAAAATTAACCGTTCTAGAGTGTGAGTGATATAAAACTACTTTACAACAACTTTTAAGCAGATAAACCGACAAAAATAATCAACACAAGCCCCTAAATTAACGAACATGTCTTGAGCATTACTTTCATCAGAAATATATAGGTTCTGCTTGTTATAGGAATCCAGGATAGTTTTCAGTTCTAATCCCAGAAAGTAGCAAATTTAAATAGCCAATAACATTTGAACACGCCAACGGGGAAAATCGAATGGCAAAATAAAAGTTCAGATACTATTACATATCAAAATTTATGTTCAACATAATGCACATCATTAACCATGCTTACATCTTTCAATCACAAGCAGGTTCAACTTATACATGAGAAGTTTTAACCACCAAGAATGTATCAAAATGTGCACACCCTTTGCTTCCCTTGGAGCACAGAATAATCTTAACAGTCTATAAACTTAAAATTATATTCTCTAGCAGAACCTTGAATTTATTATTAATAACCCGACAGAGGATAGCCAGACTGGGGATACCCAGATTGAGACATAGAATCCTGAGGAGGAGATGGTGGAGCTCTTGGCCTTGCATACTCTGCGAAGATAACCCATCCATCAAGATACTGCAAGCAAACTTGATAGTGTCAGAGAACGAAATAAATAGAGCACAAATTTCTGGTCATGTATAAAGACCAACTTAACTTGGATCACAAAGAGTTAGCTGACTATCATAGAGTATTATATCACTCTTTAAGTATACCAGCAGAATCCAGCTATGTCCCCAGTGTTATATTGACACAATTATGGCGATGACTTGGGTGAGAAATTAAGGGAATACATGAGAGAAGGTTTGAGAACCTATAGACTCTAAAGAAACACAGCTAGTAGGGGAAGCAATTTTTATCTTTTTTTTGTTGGGTGGTGGTGTGGGTTGTGGGGTGGGTGTGTGTGTGTGGGGATGTTTAGGCGTTGTTTGGCATGTTGGAGCTGCAAATTCTGCAAAGTTTGTATGTAGAAAATGCTGCATACAACATTCTTTGCAAGGAGATTTAACCACAAATCATTTCATTTGGATACTTGATTGTTGAAAGAAATGTACTTCCAAATACATGTCTAAGTATTTGGCTAGTTGCAAAAGTTGTTGGATTTGCATTTTTTTTGTTTCAAAAAATGCATTTTAGTCGCGGCTCAAGTGTTCTATTATCTACAATTGTAGAATCATTTACACTTTGTGCGTTAAGAGTCCACTGATTTGAACTGATTATCATATTCATGGAATTGCAACATTTTTTTCTACAAAATGAAAGTATAATTACATATTATCAAGTATTATGTTGCTTAACCAAATAGTGAAGATAGAAATTTGGAGCATTTGCTATTGCATCTCTATTTCATCTCAACCAAACAACCCCTTAGATTGGTAACTGGAGTTAAAAAGCTCTATAAAGGTCGGCATTGAAAGTTTTGTACTAACCTGGCCATCCATACCCTTTATGCCTGCATCTGCATCTTCTAAAGTAGCATATCTCACAAAACCAAACCCCTTGGAGTATCCAGAAACACGATCTGTTACAACTCTAGCTGCGAATTGCAACAAACAGGAAACCATTATCTTGGGAACTTTATTGTTGCTGTTGGTTGTCACTGCTATTAATTTTCACAAAGGAAATATATATTGAAAATTTGGGATAAAGATCTTCAATTATTGTTTTTCTTGTTATACCAAAGGCAAGAAATTTGTTTTCAGAAAAAGAAACATACCGTGCATTACTTGCCCAAACTTTGCAAAGGCTTCCCTTAAGCCCTCTGATGTAGTTCTCTTGCTAAGACCTGCCATTGCCTCCTTGTTAGAATCAATTCAAGGATTATGAATATTAAATCATGTAAATATGAAGTAAGAGCCTTCCGAGATAAAATTACTAGAGCAATTTTTTTCAAATAGAATCTCAAGATCCAAAGACTTTTAAACGTTATGATAAGGTAAGTATAGCTTGAGAAGGGAAAGTTTCTATGTGATGAAAATGGTAGTGAGGCACGCTGCAAGGACTTCGAAGAAGCTATTCATAAAAGAAACAAAGAAAAAGAAAGACCTTATTTTGCATACAACATAAAAGGCTACTAGCCCATGCACTTCCTTCATTAAAAAAATTGTAAAACAAAATCGATGTCCAAGCCATTTCAGAGATAAAAAAGCTTTTCCAATAATACTAAAATCAATTATCAAATGAAAAAAAAGTTTTCAACTCATTTTCTTCTACCCAATAGAGGAAATCTTACCCACCCACAAAGCCTGAGGCATGGTTTGGTAGGGGTGGGTTGGGGGGTGGGGGGGCTGGGGCGGGACAAAATATGGATTTGTGTTTGGTAGGGAGCTTTTAGGAGGGAAGTGGAGTGAGAAAAGGTACAACACAAAATGCACTAAAAAGCCAAAGAGAAGAATCCCGCAAATTGGGAGGACATAAGAGGAGAGAGAAAATGAACAACAAAAGGATGCATCTCACCACCCCTCCTCTCCCCGAGCATGAAGGCTAAAATCTAGGTTACCCGAACACTTTGTTTTAGGTGCCATATCCATGCCGGACACGTGTCAGACACAGATTCACCGTGGACATGCCATGGACACGTGTGGTTCAAAGCAAAACCAGATTTTCCCATTACTTATAACCCAAAACTAGTTTCTTTGGTATATTGAGCTCAAAATCAATAGGTTTTGAAATCGAAAACCGAAACCCATTACTTAAAAATTTGAAAAATGACCATTATATCACATGCGATCAAAACTAAACTTTTGTTGTTAAACCTTAATACTTAGTTTGATTTAACTTCATTCTTAATTGTCATAGACAGTAAATGAAAGAAACATACAAAAGTGATAAGTATTTCAGTTCAATATTTGATATAATTTAAATATTATATGTGTGTCTATTTGTGTCCCTCTAGCCTGTCTTTTACAAACTTGTCGAGTCCAGTGTCCACATCCGTGTCCGCACCCACACCTGTATTCGTGCAACCTAGGCTAAAATCGTTGTCCATCCCTTCATCTCATTGCATGTACCTTTCCCTCCCTCCCCAAACATGAAGACTAAAATCGATGTCCGTCCCTCCATCTCATTCCACCTCCCCTTCCCTCCCCTCCTCTCCTCAAACCCCTTTACCAAACCAAGCCAAGAGCTAGAGCACTAATCCCAGAGCACTTTTCCACTCTCATAATATTTGGGGACATAAATGTGCCTCACAAAGAAACAAAACTTTGTTCTTTTAGCTTAACAAATGCGTTGTTTACACATATACATTGCACACTATTAAAATAATCTTATCATCACTTTTAGACAGTTCAAGTGATTAATAGGAAGAGAGTAAAATGATCACTTTAACGATCAGTTGACCAAATCATTCAATAACATATACAACTACAAACATCATCACAAGAGCCAAGCAAAAATTTTACACAAGAACCTGACCATGTTGTTCATGTGTGCATAATATATGAACTATCAACATTAATAAACAGCCATTAGCATAATAAGTTTAATTTATGCTTTTCGTTCAAAATTTGACACTTGGCATCTTCAGGAAGTATCACTGGAGTCTCTACAGTGTCTTGAAGGGCAATAAAAATTACATCCTTAATAAATTAGGGCTCAATTTCATGTCATTTCCTTAAATGAATACCACAACAACTCCAATTCACAAAAAGATTCTAAATTTAACTTGACCCAGGTCAAATCAATCTCAAAATTCGATTTTCACCACGAACCCTAGGTCCACAATCAACTGCGCAAAGATTCAACCTTTCCAAACCATTTACATTACTTTATCGATAAAACACCCAAATCAACAAAAACATTAAAAAGGTAACATTTTTTTGGAACGAAAGAGGATTGAACCTGAGACGAAGAGGTTGGTTGAGGGATCAGCCGAAGGCTTAGGGGTCGCCGGAGGCGGCGGGGTGAAACCGGCAAACGAAGAGATCATTCGCCGGAGTCCCAAACGGCTCGCCGCAATCGCCATTTCTTTCTCTCTCTAAAAATTTTAGGTTCTGGGTTTTTTTCAATTTTAGGTTCTGGGTTTTTTTTTTCAGTTTTAGAGAGAGAAAGAGGGAATCGGCGTTCTTCAAAGCGGCGGTATTGAAATGGTGAATTTGCGTAGGTATGTTACAAAATTGCCCTTGATACTCGGTTCTAGTTAGACAACTGTAGACGTGATGACGGAAATGCCCCTGAGATTTTTCCAGCGGTCTATTACAGGAGATTGGGTCGGTTTGAACATAGCCCAACCCGTTAAAAGCCACGCTAATTGGCACTTAAATGTGTCCGAGTTTCAAAATAATCTATGTTTGAGAATGTTAAGCCTAGAGATTTGATATAAGAAATGAATGGAAGCGAACCCTCTCTGATTAGGTAGTAATTAAAAATATCTAATTACTCAAATTGTAGTCATTTATTCGAATTTCGTTTGGCTAAGATGTTGTCATGTGGGATTCGATTACTATATAGGAAATCATTATTTTGTCTTGAAACCACTAATATGAAAATCACTTTTGTGAATAGTATAATTTCTACATGGTTACATGCTATCCGTTGAAATTAGAATAAATTGATACAATATGATTAATTAGACCTTCTTAAATTGCCACATAATTGCAGGGTATCTAAATCTGAAATAAATAAGATACCGCAGACTTGTAAAATGTATAATAATTTGAGGAGTCTATAAAACAAAATAAAATCAACTGTAAAAGACGTGAACATAAATTAATGCGAGGTTCATATTTTTGTGCGTTATTTGTAAAGCAATAAAACAACTTGAATGAAAATATGCAATAGATATATTAAAGATAATAATAATGGTTAAGAAACGGATAACGTCATATGACTCTTTGCAATTAGATTTAGGAGTTTTGCCCAAGGTAGAAATTTGACTATTCTGCAGACCCGATAACTATATGAAAAAGACAGGTAACACGTAGAATTTTTTATTTTTTTAATATTTAATGCATGGTGTCTATATATACTAATTTTTTCATGAGTCTGGGCCTTGCAATTGGGCCTTTGGGTTTATGGAAAAAGCTTACATTGTGTCTCAGACATTGTAGATGATAAAATTGTTTTTTATAATTTTTATCATTGAATTTATAATTCAATTATCTTCTTTTACGAACACCTTTTCAAAGAATAACTTAATCCTAAGCTTTTGTTGGATAACTATAAGGCTAAATTTCACAAACCCCATAGCTTTGGGCACCATAACTTTCAAAAATATCAAAGCCCCCTTAAATTTAGAGGTTATCAGAAAAATCCATTTCGTTTTTTTTTTCCCAAAAACCTCCCTAAAAGTGTGAATCAAAATTTTCACTGACAAAAGTATGTCTATGTATAATTTTATCCGAAAATTGGTGTCAAAGCTGTTGGGGATTTTCTAATAAAATATTAATATTAAATGAAATCTTCTGCTACGGGAGTTATCTAGTAAACGTCCAAAGTTAGTGGGGGTATCTTGCCAAAAATATAGCCCTAACTATAAGTCACATGAGTCGGTCCCATTAACTCGAGTCACAAAAAATCTACTCCGTCCTCGTCGCAGTCAAGTCATCTCCAGATTGATTTCTCTCAGGTCCCTCCGAGCATAGTTCTATTTTCCCAAAATACCCCTGCCTTTTGCGGTGAAAATACACAGGGGCTATTAAAAGTTGGGTTATTTATTTTGATATTAGAGCCTTACATATTTCGTAATTCATATTAGTCCCTTACATCTACGAAATTCCTCATTAATCCTTAAATCCTAGGGTTATTGTAATTTAGTCCCTCATTGACCAAAATATCCTCAGCCAAAATTTTTTTTGAAGGGTTATTTGTAAATTTGAGCTCTAAAATTTACACTTTTTTTAGTTTTAATACCCCAAAGTTTCTTCTGACACTTTAATAATCTGAAGTTTACACTTTTTTAATTTGATACCCCAAACTTTCTTTGACACTTTGATACCTTAAAGTTTGCACATTTTTTAACGGTTCATGCCCAAAGGTTCCAGATCTTTTTAACTTTGATACCTCAAAGTTTACATGTTTTTAACTTTGTTACCATAAAGTTTGGGTATCAAAGTGTCAAAAATAAAACTTTGGGATATCAAAGTTTAAGATATATAATTTTGTCATAACAAAAGTGTCACAAAAGCTTTAAGGTATCAAAGTAAAAATAGGTGTAAATTTTAGGGTATCAAAATGTCAAAAAGTTGGATATTAAAGGTGATGTGACTCTCAGAGTACCAAAGTGAAAATAACCTTTTTTTTTCTTTATAAGATGGGTTTTAAAGTGGAAAATCATAACAAAGGGTTATTTTGACCATTGAGGATTAGATTGCAAGACCACTTAGAATTTGAGGGACGAATATGGAACTATTAAAGACTAGGGGGACTAATATCTAAATAACCCTTAAAAGTTTACAGAACAAAATAAATACTTCACAAAAAATGGGAAGAAAAAGGGGAAAAAAAAAGAATTAAAGGACTTCGTCTTCTCCTCCTCCAAAGAGAGAGCGAGAGCGAGAGAGAGAGAAAAAAACCCAGAAACAAAGCAAGCGAGCACGAGAGAGAAAATCTAGAGAGAGAAAGGGCGCGAAAAGAGAAAAAAAGAATCTAGAGAGAGGAAGCCAGATCTCTTCTCGATCCCAATTGAATCGATCTCGACTCTGTAAGTAATCTTCTCCCTCCTCCAATCCGAAACCCTAGGGTTTCGAATTGCCGCCCTCTTTCAGTCCAATTCGATACCCTGCATTGTTTTCTTGTTCGTTTTCTTGTTCTTTGCGATTCGGGAACCCTAATTTTGTGTCTTGGGTTGAATTAGGGTTTTGTTCAGCATGAGCATCGAGAGTCCTGGCTGGAGACCGAGGAGCTAGGGTTTCGAGCGCGAGGACTAGGGTTTCCATTCCATGGGCGATGGAGGAGTCACGCTGGCGCCGTCACAGCATGTCATGGACAGCGTATTCTCTTCAAAGAAGCCCGTGATGATGAGGAAAGGCGAAGGTAATTGCGATAAAGGCCGGAGCTTGGACGAGAAAGCGAGAGGTAGAGAGCTGGAGAGGAGAAAGAAGGGAGATTTGGAGAAGGGGGAGCTGCAGAATGGCGAATTGGAGCTCGGAGAGTTCATTCCTGAGAAAGGGGATTCATTGCCTGATAACAAGTGGAAGAAGAACAAGAAATGGGAACTCGAGAAGGGCGAGTTTGTGATCGAGAGGAAAGGAGAGGCGAGTTCAGAACGATGGGGGAAGTGGGAAGTTGAGAAGAAAGGCGACCGAGGTCGAAAACTGGAGCTTGAGAACAAGGGACTGCATGGTTGGGGGAAATGGGATGCAGAGAAGAAAGGTGATGAAATTGACAAATGGTCTGGTAGAGGAAGGAGGATGGAATTTGAGAAGGGTGAGTTTGTTCCGGAGAATATCTATCGGAACAAAGGAGAAGGAGAGAGATTGGATTTTGGGTTGGGTAGAAATCGGAAGATTGAACTAGAGAAGGGCGAGTTTGTTCCGGAGAACAGTAGTTTTAGAAGGAAGGAAGGAGCTTGGGGTGAAGCTGACAACAGGAAGAGATCTTATTCTTCAAACTGGGAATCAAAGAAGTCCTCTCGAGCTCCTGAAGAAGAACCAGGTGAGTTTAAATATGAATCCAGTAATGGGAAGGGCAGAGATAAGGAGTACTACTCTGAGAGCTGGCCAAAAAGGCATTGCATGGAGCCAGAGAGCAGCGGGAGGAAGTACCCTTCACAGATCACCAAGAATCGAAGGAAGCCTGAAGTGGATAACCCAACTCGGGCAAGTTACAGTGAGAGGTCACATGGGAATCCACCACCTTTTTCATCATCAAGAGTTTCTTTGTCCAGTAGGCATCCTTCTGCTTCTAGGCCATCACATGATAAGCAAAGACACCGGGATCACAGGGACCATACTCCAACTCACTCTGAAAGGTCTCCGATTGAAAGAGGTCGCTATCATGATCGTAGGGATCGTAGTCCAGCTCAACCAGAAAGATCTCCGATGGAAAGAACTCCAATGGAAAGAACTCGTCATTATGATACGAGGGATCGTAGTCCAGCTCACCCTGAAAGATCGCCGATGGAAAGAGTTAGGCCTCATGATTACCGGGATCAGAGGGACCGTACTCCAAGTCACTCTGATAGAGCTCCCATGGATAAAGCTCGACATCATGACCACAGAGATCGTACTCCAACTCACTTGGATCGGTCTCCCTTAGAAAGAACTCGGTATTACGATTACAGGGAGCGGTCCCCACATGATCGCGGGCGTTCTGTTGATCATCGAGACAAGAGCAGAAAGAGTGGAGGGAGTGAGAAGCAGCAAATTAGTAGGTACGAGGAAAGGCAAGGAAGAAGAGATTCTGGTGGGAAAGATACTTTTAAGAATGGTTCAGTTAGGCAATTTAATAATAGCAGTAGTCCTATTACCAGTTTTGAGAGAAGTGGTTCTGATGATAAGTCTAGCAGGAAGAAAGATTCATTTGAGTCTGTTAAGGAGCCTAGTGAACTTCCACCACCTCCTCCCTCTCCTCCGCCACCACCTCCTCCTGAGCTACCCCCTCCTCCCCTTCCACCACAACCGGAGAGTAATGGTGTTCTTGATGAACAGCCCTCTATGGAAGAGGATATGGATATATGTGACACTCCTCCGCATGATACAATACCGGTTGATACAAAACCAGGTAAATGGTTTTATCTCGATTACTGGGGTGCCGAGCAAGGCCCATCCAAATTAGATGATCTCAAAAGGCTCATGGAAGAAGGACTCCTTCAGACTGATCATTTGATTAAGCACTCTGATAGTGACCGGTGGGTAACTGTTGAAAATGCCACTTCTCCTTTGGTGCAGTTGGATTTACCCTCCATTGTTTCGGATGCTGTAACTAAGATGGTAAGCCCTCCGGAGGCCCCAGGGAATGCACTAAGTGATGCTGGAGATGTTAGCATGGACTCACCCTCACCTTTGGTTCAGGAGGAGTTGGGACAGGATGATGAACCTGTTGCAGTGGAATTCATTGAAGAATTTCACATTGATGAGAGGGTTGATGTTTTGTTAGATGGTTATAACGTGGTAGACGGCAAAGAGCTTGAAATAATTGGAGGTAATTTTTTGTTTACCTTTATGACTGGTTTTTATACACTGTTCTATTTAGGCTCTCTCATTTTTACCCTTAGGATTTCCACACAGCAGTGCTTGACCTCTATTTGGTTTCCTTTGTTTGCTTTTATTTTATTTTATTTTTTTTACTGTGACAGAAGTGCTGAATGCTACTTTTGAGCCTGCCGACTGGGAGAATTGGGATTATTCTGAAGGTATAACTCTTATTTGGTACCTTCTATTTTTGCAATGGTTGTTCCTTTATGAGATGTACTATGATTTCTTATTTTTTGAATTTTTTTTGTAATTAAATATGAATTACCATTTGTGTTTGATGGTGAAACAGGTTTGCCATGTTACTATTAGGAACAGAGATTGCAAGCTAATTTGTTACTTTTTTTCTTTGTCTCAAGCTCAATTTTCTGGTTTTAGTCCCAACTGGAGTTCTTTTACTTCAGAAGTGTATAAGACTAATCATATCATATAATTGCCATTTTCTAAAATTCAAATTGGGATATTTTATCAATAGAAAGTAAGATGTTTCACCATATAAATTAGGATTTTTTTTAATGCCTCATCACAAGGTTGTGACAAGTACATATGAGAGATGGGATGCGGAGGGTAGGGAAAGTTGTCAAAAATGTGCAGGAAGGAGGAAAATCCTAATGGTGACAACAGTTCTGAGAAGGAAATGTAGACATTCCACATTATGGTTGATAAAACTTTATGAAGCAAAGATTCCAAACTTATATTTAACACAACCCATTTTAGATGCTTGCTCTGATAGGCATGATTTCATGTATCTCCTTGGTCTGTATTATTCTGTTAAACCATTAGATAATTTTTCTTGATTATCTGAATACAACTTCTTGTGATTGTGCAGGTTTTACAAGATCCAGACCTCGAAATCTGGAGTCTACGGGGCATCTAAGAGATGAGGGACTTACTAGAGCTCATGAAGGCTTACTAAGAGAAATTAATGAAATCCGACCTGTTGCCTCTCTCGAGGAATATGCCATTCTCAACAGCAGTTCTAGTGATTGGTTTTCTGGCAGGTGGTCTTGCAAGGGTGGTGATTGGAAGAGAAATGACGAATCTGGTCATGATAGATCTTCAAAGAAAAAGATTGTCCTCAATCATGGGTACCCTCTTTGTCAAATGCCAAAGTGTGGGGATGAGGATCCTCGATGGCACCGAAGGGATGATTTGTACTATCCTTCACGAATTAGAAAGCTTGAACTACCACCTTGGGCCTTCTCTTTGTCAGAAGACAATAGCGATACTAGCAATGACATCGATAAAAACACAGCTTCGCGCCAATTGAAGCCTCCAATTCCTCGGGGTGTAAAAGGAACGAGCCTCCCAGTGGTTCGGATAAATGCCTGCGTAGTTAGGGATCACGGTTCCGTTGAATCTCACTCAAAACTGAAGGGAGATCGACACAGTCAAAGGTCTGTTAGGTCACACAACTATAGGAGTTCATCTGTAGAGGGGTCTTCTTCTCATTCGAAGAAGTCTTCTGAACTCGACTTTCAAAGTCTCCACAAGTGCAGGACTGTCCTAAGCATACCCAAAGATCATGTTTGTACTGTTGATGAACTGGCATTAGATCTTGGTGATTGGTATTATTTGGATGGTGCTGGCCATGAACATGGTCCATCATCTTATTCAGAGTTGCAACATTTAGCTGCCAGAGGTACTATTATGCAAAATAGCAGTGTATTTAGGAAGGTTGATAATACATGGATTCCAGTTACTGTGTCTGAAACTGGCAATTCAAGAGAGGAAGTGGTGCACAGAGATGGTGATTCTACTGCTGCTTCCGACCAGATGGCCAGGTCTTCTTGTTCTTTCCGTGACTTGCACCCTCAATTTATTGGCTACATGCGTGGTAAGCTGCATGAGCTTATCATGAAATCCTACAAGAACCGAGAATTCGCTGCATCTATAAATGAGGTTCTGGATCCATGGATTAGTGAAAAACAGGCGAAGCTGGAAATGGATAAACACTTTGCATTTAATTCCTCTATCACTAAGAGTTCTGGTATTCTTGCTCATGGTTTGAAATCAGGTACGATATCCATTATTAATTAGTGTGGCATGTCCTTTTCTTTTTCCATCTTTGCCATGAAATGCGAATGTTCATTCAAATAAGTGGTTTCTTGTGCTCTCTCTCTCTCTCTCTATTATTTTATTACTTTTTTTTTCTCTCGAGCAAGTGCATGATCTATGCATTGTTTCAAAATTAATATCCAAGTGGCCTTATGTTAATTGTTTACTATGCAAACTATATTTTCCGCTGTTTTATGACATCATATTTCTTTCCTCTTTTTCTTTTTCCTTTTTGACCGAAGGCCTAGCCTGCTACTACTTATTTAATTTTTTTGTGGGTCAGGGTCCACTAGGCCCATAATACTGTTTCCAGCCCCCAAATATAACATGGGCCAGCCCAATCTAGGCCTCAAATTGGACTTGATTGTTGAAGTCCGGGCCTTTTAAAAATTTTAAGTGGGCCCAGATTCCTTTTCATTTCATCCCTTGAGCCTGTTGGATTGGCCCAGTTCAGTACATCCCTGACTGGAAGGGTATGGGTCAGGTGTCTGCTACTTTGGCCCAACAAGTTCAATAAGTTGAGTTCTCGGCTTCTGTGATGACATTTCAAGAATTGGTGTTTATTTTGAAAGTTAAGTTTTCACTTTAGACTTTCAAAACTTTCTCGTTCAGATACTTAATTTCTTGCCTGTCAACTTGTCTTCACATCAAAGTTTTGAAGCTCAGTGGATTTCTTCTTTTCAATGATTTTTTAGATACTTGCATGCAACATATAAAAACAGGTGTTTCTTTTGACCATTTTCTTCATGTGGTTGGATTGTAATGGACTTGGGTTTGACTTGAGAACTTTCCATGAGTTTCAATTGTTATCAACTCTCCAAGAAACTTTTGTGCATGAATGCTGGCTGGTGCTTTCTTCAGTGTTTTTTTCTCTGTGCCTTTTAATGATATTTTACTTCTGCATCTTGATACAGATGACAATTATCGAGCTGGAAAAAGAGCTCGCTTGTTGTTTGATGAGAGTGATGGAGATTCCGAAATGGAAGGGAAGAATGATCCTTCTTTTGATGATCTATGTGGTGAGGTTACCTTTGTTGATGGAAATTCTGCAAGTCCTGACGTAGGGAACAAGAACTGGGGTCTATTAAATGGTCATATACTAGCAAGGGTCTTCCACTTTATTAGGTCTGACATGAAGTCACTCGTTTCTTCTGCTGCTACTTGTAAACGCTGGAATTTGGCAGCCAAGTTCTACAGGAATTTATGCACTCAAGTTGATCTGTCATCTGCTGGTCCCACCTGTACTGATTCTATGTTTCGAAATATCATGGTTGGTTAGCTTCTCAGGTTTTTCTTTTCTGCTGCTCTTTTAACCGCTTACTTCAATCTAATACAGATGTTCATTAATTCCACTCTGCAGGATGGCTATGACAGGAAAAGGTTAATTTCTCTTACATTAACTGGCTGCTCCAACGTTAGTGCTTCTGTACTTGAAGAAGTACTCCACCTTTTTCCTTGCATATCTTCAATTGACGTCCGAGGATGCAGTCAGTTCAAAGAACTACTGCCCAAATTTCAGAATGTGAAGTGGAGAAAGAGTTCTTTATACGACTACATGAATTCCGAGGAATCATATTCAAAAATAAAGAGTCTCAAGCAGATAACTAATGATGAGTCTATGTTGGGGGATCGAAAGGATTCTTCTAGTCATCCATTCAGGCAAGGTGTTTACAAGCGAGCTAAGCCATTTGATGCTCGAAAATCCTCAGAAGTTATGTCTAGAGATGCACAGATGAAGCGGTGGTTGCATAGGAAATCTGAGAATGGATACAGAAAGATGGAAAAGTTTATTGCGGTCAGTTTGAAGGACATCATGAAGGAGAACACATTTGACTTTTTCATTACTAAAGTACTACATTTTTCCGTTTCTTTTCTGGAGATAATTTCATATATTCTTTCAGTGAACATTCTATATTTCTGTGTGCCCTCATCAGCTTTGTTTTTCATTCCCCAGGTTGCTCAAATTGAAGATAGGATGAGAAATGGTTATTACATTCGTCGTGGCTTGGGCTCTGTCAAGGACGACATCAGCCGGATGTGCCGAGATGCAATTAAGTGAGAACAGTTCTTTCCACAATCTTATTACTGACTTATGGCTTAAACTTTGACCTGGAGGCCACAGTTTACAAGTGGAACTTCCTATCCACAGGGATAAGAGTGCCTGTATCAGTGCAGGCTTACTCCTATTCACTTACGACTCAAATACTTTATATATATATAGTAGAATTATTTGAATATGTTTAAAGCTGTCCGCTAGACTTGACCATTTTAGTATCCATTTTAATATTTTTCATTTGAATGGATGATCTACTTTTATCAAAATATAGTTTGCCATATTTTGGTGTTATATGTTGAATTACATACTAACGCAGAGCAGTGTCATATTTTGGTTGACTTAGCCATTTTAATATTTTCATCATTTGTATGGATGATCTTTTATCTCATGCGCACAGCATTTCTAGGTTTATCAAACTATATATATTTTGATGTTAATTTGAGAAATTACATACTAATGCAGAGCAAAAAATCGCGGCAATGCTAAAGAGATGAAGCACATCATTATGTTATTCATCCGGTTGGCTAAGAACTTGGAGGGGAATCCAGGACTACCAAGTGAAAGAGACGAGATGGTGAAGAGTAGTTCAGAATCTGGATTTTATTCATCCACGCCCAGATACAAAAAGAAGCAAAACAAGGTGTTAGAAAAGAAGGGCATGAATAGGACCAACAGCACATCCTATTTCAATGGTGGAACTGATTCACTTGACCGTGAAATTAAGAAGAGTCTGTCGAAACTGAAGAAAAGACAAGTGTGTTCTGATAGTGAGACATCTGACGACCATGAAAATGATTTTTGGGAAGAAGATGATAGAGGTGAAGGTGAGACTACTGCATCGGATACTGAAAGTGACTTGGACATTCGTTCAGGAAGTGGAGCAGGGGACATTAAAGGAAATATGTATTCCATGGTGGATGACTCCTTCGATTCTATTAGTGATGATCGTGAATGGGGTGCTCGCATGACAAAAGCAAGCCTTGTTCCCCCTGTCACCCGGAAGTATGAGGTCATTGAAAGTTATCTTGTCATAGCAGATGAGGAAGAAGTAAAGCGGAAGATGCGGGTTGCTTTGCCTGATGATTATTCTGAAAAATTGCTTGCACAAAAAGTGGTCTGGAGGAATCCGATATGGAAATCCCTGAGGTGAAGGAATACAAACCTAGAAAATTGCTTGGAGTAGAAGTCTTGGAACAAGAAGTGTATGGGATAGACCCTTATACGCATAATCTTCTTCTAGACTCTATGCCAGAGGAACCAGAATGGCTGCTTGGGGATAAACATAAGTTCATTGAAGAGGTATTTGAAGGAATAGTTGGCCTTGTCTTCTTTTTGCTTAATTTGTTTGCTTGTCACATGATTGAAGTTTTTCATTTATTAATTCTTTGTAAGGTGCTTTTGCGTGCTTTGAACAAGCAAGTTCGGCACTTTACTGGTTCTGGAAACACTCCTATGGTATATCGTTTACGTCCTGTTGTTGAAGAAGTCCTGAAGAATGCGGAGGATGAGAGTGATAGACGCATTATGAAATTGTGTCAGTCCATCTTAAAAGCTATGCAGAGTCGTCCTGATGACAATTATGTTGCTTATAGAAAGGTGCATTTTCTGTAAACATATCTAACAGGACTGCTCATGCCTGCTAATCATCTCATCCATCTATTTGAAGTTTGCTGACCCTTCTTCTTTGTTGCACTTTGTATTAGGGGCTTGGAGTTGTTTGCAACAAAGAAGGTGGCTTTGGTACAGATGATTTTGTTGTTGAGTTCTTGGGAGAGGTATTTATAATTATACCTTTTCATTTCTAGCCATCTGAAATAAATTTGCCATATTCTCATTAATCATTGACAGTGAAAATTTAGATCTGTTACCTTCTCCTTTTTTGTGAAGATTTAATAGGTAATGGACTCAATTCTGTAAAATCACATGCTAGTTAACATGATGCTACAAAAATAGGTTAAAAAGTTCACCCGTGGTTACTTGGTTCAAAGTAGATACTTAAGGGCTTTGCTTCCCAATATGAATCTTCTACTTGTGCAAACACCTCAAAGTTCTTGTTATGACCAAGTTCTGCTTATTTGGTGTTTGCAAGCTCTAATGCTCTCATATTTATGCGTTTACCTTTGTTGCTGAAAAGTGAAACCATGCTATACATTAAACATAAGCTTCGGTATGTTATCTGATATTTGTCTGCTAGGTCTCATTACCCTGAGTGATCATACAACACTTCTTAGGCACCTCTTATCCACTGCTTTTACTTGCTAGTCTATTAATTCCCCACTTGGTGCTTAGTAGATTTTTCAGAACTATATCTTCATAGTTTACTGGGCTATGGATCTTGAAGTGGACACTTCAATTTTCTATTTTCTTTACATTGTTAGGTTTATCCAGCGTGGAAATGGTTTGAGAAGCAGGATGGAATCAGATCTTTGCAAAAGAATAATCAAGATCCAGCACCTGAATTCTACAACATCTATCTTGAAAGGCCAAAGGTGATTTCTCTTGGTTGCAGCCTTCTCAAAGTATTATGTGCTGCGAACTTATAATGATATGCTCAACTCATGCCATATTTTTGTGTAACAGGGTGACCGTGATGGATATGACCTGGTTGTTGTTGATGCTATGCACAAGGCAAACTATGCAAGCAGAATCTGTCACTCTTGCCGACCAAATTGTGAAGCAAAGTAAGCTGCATACTCTGCCTCTTTTCTTTCTGAGGAGGGATTCAACTTCCATTTTGAATGGCTTAATAAATTGTGTTGTAAAAGCACTATGATACTTAACTTGCTCACTGTTTTCATACTAATACTTTGGAACTGTTGATTGGCAGGAGCATCAGTAATTTATTACTTTTTCCATATATTTTCATATTGTAGTCCTGTTTCTAGCATTCAGTAAACACTTCAGAAAATGTAATTTTAGCATTTGATATTTTCAATTTGTATCTAGTAAATGCTCAACACAACATCAGTACATGCCATCTATAATATTCTTTTTTCTCTTCTCTGCCATTGGATTTATTAGCTTGCATTTCTATGTTCCTTGAGATATCATTGGATTTATCAATGCAATTGTTGTTTTGTTAAAAAGTTTTTTAAAGGAAATTGATTTTGAATTTTAAAAATGTGATTCAAGCAGACTTCTTTAGTCCCCCTTCATCACCTGAAGAATGATGCCTGCTGAATTTCTTCATGTAGGTCTTAGATGGATGGTATGAGTCGCTGAATTTTGAATCAACATTGTCAGTCAGTCATTTATAAGCTCTATTATTTCTCTTTTGTTTTAGCAGTAAGATCTGTGGACATGCTATCTATTTTTATGGGGTAAACAAATTTGTTTTTATTTATCAATTAAATGTGGTTAATCAAAGTTTTTATGGATTGGGCAACAAGGCGTGTGACCTAGACAAACAATTCTTTAAAAAAGTGGATTTTATAAAATGATGACGAAGAACCTATTTCTTCCTCCTGAAGGTGCCATTTGCTACTCTGCCCTATCCACTTGTTTTTGATAGTTCTCCTATGTGCATAATCTTATAGAGTTTTCTCAGATAATTTTTAGCACTCTTTTCTTTCTTTCTTTCCTTTGGCTGTTAGAAATATTCTCAATATTAGGAGAAATAAGATACTATTATGTTATGTGAAACTTTAGATTCAATTGAAGGTATAGTGATCTATGTAGAGAGCTGCAAATCATGTTCCCCCTGAATCACAGAGCAGCCTTGTTGCTTCATCCATTTTACTTAATTTGATTTGATTATTAAAATGTTTAACCTTCCATCGTTCTCATTTCAAATTATCATGAGCTGATTATGACTTCATTGTATATTATTCTCAAAAGTGCATTTTTTAATCTAAGTTTACTCCTTTAATCTTAATCAATTGCCCTTTTTATTTTTCAACAGAGTAACGGCTGTTGATGGTCAGTACCAGATTGGAATTTATACTGTACGTCCTATTGGCTATGGTGAAGAGGTTACTTTTGATTATAACTCTGTAACAGAGGTGCGGCTCTTGTGCAAGTCATTTTTAAGTTTTAACTTGCTGAAGAAGATATATTGCAGCTAATATTACATTGTCTGGTACTGCAGAGTAAGGAAGAGTATGAGGCATCAGTTTGTTTATGTGGCAGCCAAATTTGCAGGGGCAGCTATCTGAACTTGACTGGTGAAGATGCATTTCATAAGGTAGATTTGCTAATGCTAGTATATCCTTTCCTTTTGTATTTTTTATATTTCTGAATTATACTGTGGGTTTGCTACTAATTATCTTGCCATGGCTAAAAAAGTTTTGAGGTATTTGACTCGCTTGTGCCGCACAATATTTTATGGTGTTGGTGATTATAATCTCCTTCCTTGCAATATTGCTCTCTTATCCCTGCAGTACTATTATTTGTGCCCTCACCTCTTTCTCTTAGTTCCTGATTATTATTATAATTATATCTCAGGTGTTGAAGGAGTGTCATGGGATATTAGACCGGCATAAACTGATGCTGGAAGCTTGTGAAGCCAACTTCGTTTCAGAAGAGGACTATATTGACTTGGGAAAGGCTGGCCTCGGCACATGTTTGCTTTCTGGACTTCCTGATTGGCTGGTTGCCTACTCAGCCCGTCTGGTAGTTGTTCAAACTCTTTTCTTAATTCTTTATTCTTTATTGTTATGTATTTACTTGCATGCTGATGATCAATGATTAAAACAAATGAAGGTGAGGTTTATAAATTTGGAGAGAACAAAGCTTCCTGAGGCTATTCTAAAGCATAACTTGGAAGAAAAGAGGAAATATCTTGCAGAAATTTGTATTGAGGATGAAAGAAGTGAATCAGAAGTCCAGGTATTTGCTACCTTTGCAAACTTCCTCTCAGTATCATTATATACCTTCTTAGAATCTTGAAGAACTAACTTTTCTTTGAAATGAGTTAAGGCTGAGGGTGTATACAATTCAAGGCTTCAGAATATGGCACTTACTCTTGACAAGGTGTGTTTTCTCTCTTTGCCTCGCCCTTTATATTTCTGTATTGGATTGCCTAGAATTATCATAGAAGTGGGCTCTCTATGCTAAAACTAAATTCATGATACCTGCATGTTGACATAACTACAAAGGAATCAATGGCATAGACTGCAGATACCTTTAAATCTTTTTTGCAATTTTTTATGATTGCAATTTGGACGTGCCCTTTTTTACCGTCAGTTGCTTTGAATCTGGGGCCCAAAGACTTGGACATGGAACAAAATGGGCAAGAGCATTGTGTGGATCAAATATTTTACTGACCTTGGTTGGAGTACAGGACAGGCCTGGGGTAGGATTGCTTCACACTATAATGTGGTGTGGTGCATGGATTTGGTAGGCCTTCCTTGGGAGTTGTGGCAATTAGGGTATTTTTGATCATTTATTAAGGAAGGGAAAAGATATATTGGAGACTCCCTACGGTAGCTTCTGTTGGAAGCTTCACATCATAGGGTTTCACACCCAACAATTATCAATCACAGGCAATTATCAAATGTCATTCATTTTATTCAACTAAAGAAGAAAAATAAATCATATAATGGTGTACATTTATAAGCCCAAAAAACTAACATGAAACAAAAGTAAACCTCCAATTATATTTCAAGTAGAATTTCGAACAAATTTATTTTGGCTGATGCTCAGGTTTGGTGTGAGAACTGTTATCATCCTGTTTATTTTTTGGCCACAAATGTACTTGTTATAGTTAGCCATATTTCAGAAAATTCAAGTTTTAAATTTTAGATAAGAATGTTATGATTGAAACAACATGTTGTATCATTTTTTCATCAATTTTTGAGTTGCCTCTGATATATTTGTGGAAGATTAGAGTAGTTACTTTGATTTTGATTTTACCCTGTAGCAATGTGTTTGCATAAACTCTTTTTCTGAACACATGGTGCAGGTAAGGTATGTCATGAGGCGTGTATTCGGGGACCCTAAGCAAGCTCCACCACCATTAGAGAAGCTCCGTTCTGAAGACTTAGTTTTTGTTCTTTGGAAAGGGAAGGGCTCACTGGTAGAGGAGCTTCTTCAGTCGATGGCCCCTCATATGGAAGTGAACCTACTAAATGATCTCAAGTCCAAGATTCGTGCCCATGATCCATCAGATTCTGACACTCGCAACAGTGAATTACGCAAGTCTTTATTATGGTGAGATCCTGCTGCTTAATGCCATTTCAGAGTAAAGGGTAGAGATATCCAATTGGGTGGGGTTTTTCATGGACCGTTGATATTTATGCTTGCTTTCTTTAGCTTCCCTCCTTAGATTTGTTTTCTTCTTTTATCTTCAGGTTGAGGGATGAGCTGAGAAACCTCCCATGTACATCGAAGTGCCGGCATGATGCCGCTGCTGACTTGATCCATATATATGCCTACACAAAATGCTTTTACAAAATCAGGGTAAGTTAACTATGCCAAATATGCTAAAGTAGTACATACTATAGTCGGCATAGGTGCATAAAAAAGGTAGATACTAGTTTCTATTTAGGAGGGTCATGGCTTTTGAGAGCTATTGCTAAAAAGGATTTCATGGAATTAAAACCAAATATTTGAGTTAAAGAGCTTTGTTCTTGTATTGCTGGATTTTCTGTTGGAAATATAGTTGAGTTTTCTCCTGGCGATTTGTTCTTCTGATTCTTCTTTGACATGATTTATAATTATTATAAACCTTTGGTTAGTACATAATTTGATTGTAAAATAAATATTCTACTGCTTGCACAAGAGAAATACTTATCCAAACGATACTACCTGATCATTGTATTGTGATGTTATTTCTTAGTTGATAATGATGTTTTTCATAGAATTGTTTCTTCACTACCATCTTTTATGCACACTTGGCTTCTATAAACAATTAAATTTTTATGTACTCTTCCATCTTAAAAGGTTTTAATTTCCAAGACCTTTTACATTTTGGCTTCTATGCAAAATTTCATGCAGAACTGGATTGAATGCTAGAATAGTTAAGACAGTAGTATTTTCCCTTTACACTCAATTTTGACTAGTTTTTACATACAGGAGTACAAGACTGTTACATCTCCCCCTGTTTACATTAGTCCTCTCGACCTTGGTCCTAAGTATGCTGATAAGATGGGCCCAGGCTTCCAAGAATATTGCAAGACTTATGGCGAAAACTATTGTTTAGGCCAGCTCATTTATTGGCACAGTCAGACCAATGCAGACCCTGATTGTAGATTAACAAGAGCTAGGAAGGGTTGCGTGTCACTCCCTGATGTTTCCTCCTTTTATGGGAAGTCTCAGAAGCCAGTGCATGAACGTGTCTATGATTCAAGAACGTTGAGATTCATGATGGCCAGAATGGTGAGTTCCTGTCTCAATTTTTATTCTTGATTATAGTTGAATTTGCAAAAAGGATGGTTGAAATACCTTGTCCTTTAGTAAACTGGTTTCGATTTTCTGGATAGATGATTCTAAAAGTATCTCAATAGAAAGTAGTTTAAGTATTAGCGCTTGTTTTAAGTGCGTTTTGGTGTACATAAAAGGCGTATTTAGTATTTTATCAAATACTACCTAGAATTATTTAGAACAACAAGAAAATTCAAATGTAGAATTCTATTCGCTTAGTTGTAAGAAAGGTTAATCATCTTAGAAATCTGCACTGTCAGTTAATACGCTTACCATTCATCAAATTGAAATATAAGTTTTTTTTATTATCATTCAATTGTTCCCCTGGACAATGGTTTACTTGACATGTATGGCACCATAAAGAATTATCAACATTTGAACTTATGAAGCTCCAATTTGAAACTACTTATGACCTAATAATATGCTTAATTTGCTTCTAGGACAATAAGAATCGGAGTATGTATCTGAATTCTGGAATATTTAAAACATATTTTGTTTAATAGGAGAAACAACCTCAGAGACCGTGGCCTAAGGACCGGATATGGGTGTTCAAGAACGATCAAAGATTCATTGGGAGTCCGATGTTGGACGCTGTGATAAATAAGTGTCCTTTGGACAAGGAGATGTTGCATTGGCTCAAGACCAGGTCTAATGTATACAATGGTTTGTGGGATGAGTGATCAATAAAACATTCTCTTTGGCGAATCCGCGCATATTTCAGTCTCATGGGAGTTCATGATCAAGCTAACTCTCATTGCCTTTACGCAGAGATCCCCTGTTTTGAACCGTGGGGGAGTCTGGTATAATTATTTGTAGAACAGCAGCGTTGACCCCGTCCGTCTCCTTGTACAGATCCCACCATTGTAATTTGTATTCATTAGTTGGCAGTAGAGAGATCATTGGTTTTAAAGGTAAGATTATAGTTGTCTTTCTTAGGGTTTAGTTCTTCATGATGTCTAAGGTTGTTTTTTCTGTACAATCTATAATTCATCTGGTTAGATGGTTGTAATCATATTCAGGTTTCTTTTTACTGAGAGTTGTCTGTTAATAATTCTGAGCTCGTCGAAGATTATCCTTTGAGAAATTATTGCCTGTAACCTCAGATTTCTCAGAGAGAAAACCCTCAGCTTCTTTCTTGTGTGAATGCACGTCAAATGTTTGAGCAGAATGAGTTCATATAGCTTGTGCATTAAATGCAAATATTTTCCTCTTTTCCCCTAGATTACATTCACTTTCATTTCTGTTTATTGAAAGATTAAATAGGGCTCTAAACTGGTTCTGTTCTGTTCGGGTATATGTTATTCGTGTATTTAGTTTAGATAATCCGACTTGAACCTGAAAAGAGAATCATGTTTGGATTAAGGCCTGGATTCTTTGATCGTGTAGCCCATTTTTCACTTAACATCTCTTGAGAGACCTGTTCCATGTTTATTTTATTAAAGAAATTGCAAAGCACAGCTGTATTTAGTTTCATGGCCGTCTTCACGTATGGCAGTCTTCATGTATGATTCAAAGGTAGTCTTTCATTTATTACTATGAAAGAAAGACTCACGAACATCTCTCACTACAATTTTCAACAGATCTCACACAACACACTTCCACGCACTACTCATCACACTCAAACCAAGCTCTCCTTTTCCCTCTTCTCCCCATTCAAACCACCCTCCTCCCCCCTCTCCAACCCCTCCATCGTCTCATACAACGGCCGGTCCACCGTCTCCGGGACAAAAGCCCCAATAGTCCTCCGACCGCCCCGCAAACCCCAAACACCCAAAATGGCCGATCCCTTCCTAAAACCACCACCATCGGCGCCACTATCGCCCCCGTCTGCCCCGCCTGTGACACTACCCCTAACGCCGCATTCCTCACTGTTGTCGGGAACAGCTCCGCCGTGTATATATACAACAGATTGAATGTTCCCGTCACCGCAAACACCCCCATCACGGCGCACGCCGTCCGTGCCGTCACCGCCATGCATGCCGCCGCAATGCAGAACGCCGCGGCTGTCCATGTCGTCGTTACCATCATTTTCCGCCTCCCGCACCGCTTCATGAGGAGCGCGGTCAGGGCGTAGGCGGGCATTTCTGCTGCCGCGTTCAGCATCACGCTTATGTGCAGGTCCGTGCCCAAGTTCTTGACATTCAGCGTCAGGCCGTAGTATGCGATGGAGATGACGAAGTTGATGATGACCGAGAGAGCGAGGCGGGGGGCTACCACTGGCGACCTGATCACGTCGATGATCGTGCTCCTGGCGATATCTTTCCTGTTTTCTTTCACCTTACAGTCGTCGAGGGCGAGGAGAATGTTATCGGGCAGGTCTTTACCATTCGTCTTGGCGATCGATCGCATCGTCGCCATCGCGGCGGTGACATCTCCGTGTACGAGGTGCCAGCGTGGGGATTCCGCGATGAAAGGCATAGCAACGAGGACGAATATAACAGAAGGTATCGAGGATATTATATATAGGGATCTCCAAGATGGCGTAGAAAGAGAGACCAAAGAGAGGAGGATGGAGCCTAAGGCGAAGAAGAGGAAGGTGCACATTGCGACAGGGGAGCGAGCGGAGGGGCCGACGGGTTCAGTGGTGAGGGTGAAGACGGACACACCGAGGCCGCCGGTGGAGAAGCCGGTAACGAAGCGGAGGGCGGCGTAGAAGGGGAAGGAGGGGGAGAAGGCGGTGGCGAGGCCGGAGACGGCGCTTATGGAGGAGGTTAGGGTTAGGGCTCCTTTCCGGCCGAGGAAGGAGTCGGAGAGGTGGCCGAAGATGCCTGCACCTGCAGAGGGAAAATGGAGGGAAATTTAAATTTATAATAGAAAAGAACCTCAAGAAAATTGATATTGTAAGTATAAAAAATGCTTAGAGTTGTATATCTAAAGATATTTAATTATATATCCATCTTACTATTCTATCAATATGATATTAATTCTCTATCATGATATTAGTTATCAGGCTAATTTTCCCTAATTTCTACTTATATACCTTCACTCATTTTTAGCAGCACTTAAATACATTCAAGTTTTAAAACTTACACTTTAATGCCCTATCTTATATAAACATGAGAATATTCCTTTGAAAAGTCTCAGTAGCCTGATTCTTATCTCATGTTTTCACAAGAATAAACTTTACATGTGGAATTGAATGTGACCAAAATAGCACTTAAATACCTTATAGTTTCACTCCTTAGCACTTATATATCTTTAGTTGTATTTAGTAGTATTTATATATCCCGAGTTAGTTAAAATTGGCACGTTAATACCCTTTATTTTGCAAATATGAAAATTTTTAGCCCAAAATTCACATATAATTATAACATTCATATGCTAATTTTATAACTTTCTGTCTATTAAGTTTGTTGAATTCATTGTTAAATCTTTCTAATTTTCATTTTAAAATTGAATATGATACATTCAATTAGAATTTTGGTAGGTGTAAGAGTAATTTAACAAATATTAATGGTTAAAAGTTCTAAAATTAACATATGAATGTTATATAAGAATTTTCGGATGAAAATTTTCATGTTTGCAAAGTAGAGAGTATTAACACGCTAATTTTAACTAATTCAATGTATATAAATGCTACAAAACACAATTAAGAATATATGAGTGCTGAAGGTGTGAAACTATAAGATATGAATAATTCTAAGGACAATGTCCACGGACACAGAAAGGGAAAATCCTCTGACGCTAACCCACTCCATCCAAAGTTAAGTTTGGGTGAGGTTTGGGTAGGGTTAAGGTTAGGGGACAAATGCCCCCTACTTATTGAGGGGTGACAGCTAGAAGGCCTCATAAGATATTTAACTGCTATTCTGCCTTGTCTTTTATATGACGTGGATGTCACGTGGAATTAGGTTAATGGGGTTAGACCTAGACTTAGCTGCACCTAACAAGGACGTATATAATCGGAAATATTAGACATGTGATGGGATCAC
This sequence comes from Asparagus setaceus, assembly GCA_012295165.1. Lineage (NCBI taxonomy): Eukaryota > Viridiplantae > Streptophyta > Magnoliopsida > Asparagales > Asparagaceae > Asparagus > Asparagus setaceus. The sequence continues at coordinate 98,380,963 of CM022701.1, read as the reverse complement.
CAGGAGGATGTTTCCATTAGGCTAAATATCAGAACGCCCCCCCCCCTAACTTTGGACAATTATCGGAAAACCGTCTTTAACTTTCAAAATATCAGAAAACTCCCATTAAGTATTGGGATTATCACAAAACCCCCCTCTAACTTTTAGATTTTATCAGAAAATCTCCTTCAACTTTAAGATTTTATTAGAAAACCCCTTAAATTAGGGATTTTCTAATAAAATCTCAAAGTTAAGTGGGGTTTTCTGATAACCCCTAAAATTAAGGGGTGTTTTCTGATATTTTCAAAGTTAAGGAGGGTTTTCTGATAATCATCCAAAGTTAGGAGGGGTTTATGATATTTAGCCTTTCCAATATCCAATGAGTCACCCTCTCATTTACATTGACTCATTAAAAGATCTCTCGAGAAGCTGATGGAAAATTATTCTAAACGTTAATAACTGTAGTGATATCTGATTTGATAGTGAGACAAGACGAAGATTTCTATGTATGTATATATAAAGCGCTAGATTTAGGATGAGCCGTAATTATTTATAAAATAATTAATAATTATGTTTAAAAATAATAATCTCTTCACTATATGTCAGGAGCAGAGAATCTAAATTCTATCATAAGTCACCTCATTAAAAAAATACTCTTTTATCAAGAACCTCATGAATCATTTCTTGGGTATGGAAATCCTCCTCACATTAGAAGTCCACCAAAAATTAATAACAATCTGGTAGAAAAATAAACTTTATCATAAAATCAATATCTAGTAGATTTCTAGTGTGAAATTATCAAAAATCATCATGTAGTACAAAGTTATCTATTAATCAGAAAATTCATAATTTTTCTAGATGAAATTCCTCTTCACCTCGGAAATCTATCAAAAGACGTTAGCTAGTAGGAAAACTTCTCTATCTATCAGAAAATTTGTAAAATTTTGAATCTAGTTTTGGAATTAAGACAAATATAAATTCTTCAAATCCTCAATAATAACATCAACAACATCAAAGCCTTTATTCCAAATTCTACAAAACCTCAAGCTTCAAAATTTCTTGTCTGCCTTATTTTCTATACGCAGCAGAATAGAGTTTTTTTTTTTTGTTATTTTTGACCGTGGACTTTTTTTTAACACTTTTGACAGATTAATCTGTCTGTCTTATTTTCTATACGCAGCAGAATGGAGTTTTTATTTTTTATTTTGGTATTTTTGACCGTGGACTTTTTGACGCTTTTGACAGATTAATCTGTGACAGTCTCCCATTATCATTTAATCTCCTCATTAATGTCTGTCCTCTCCAACTAAGTCCACTGTGCAAACTAGAAACAGCTTGCACTTGTTTTTCCTTCAAAATGCCAATAGATTTCACATATCTAGAGGATATTGCTAAAAGAAATATCATAAACATTCAAAAACTAGAAACATAAATAAATCTTTTAATAAAATTAATAAAAGGAATTCTTTTAAAATTCTTCTAATAATTAAAAAAGTCATGCCATTTTTAATCATAAAAATAAAATTTCAATGAATTTACTTAAGTAAAAACCTGTGAAAACTTACCTTAATAACATTACATTGTTTAAACCATTAATTTACTCTTTTATCTTGGAACCCAAAATCCAAAAACCTAAAATTTAATTAAAAAAGTCTAATAAAATCCCAATATTACTATAAAAACTCATAATGTTATATACACTTGTAATCAGAAGCACTACTTAAAACTTTAATTGCAAACTAAACAAGACCCATACTTTGTCCAAATTTGCTGGTTCCATGAACAAACTCTACCGTTCATTCATTGAGCGGCTAATTTGGACTTAAAAAGTCAAGAGATATCATTTTAATTAGGAAATAATAAGCATTTACCGACAGCTTATTTTGCTAAATGAGCTGTTATTCACTTCATTCGGGACAAAAAGCTACATGCAAAATCAAATTGAACAAGGCTCAAACTGAAAAAAAAGAAGAAAAAAAAAGAAAACCAATAAAAACTCACCGATCATGGACCCGGCGAAAAACGCCGACTGAGACAACCCAACCTTGTACTTCTCCCCTCCGACCAGACCCCACTCCGCAACGGTCGAGTCGAAGCGGGTCGGTTCAGTGGAACCCGTACCGGGCTCGCGGTCGGCGAAGACGACGACGAGGGTGTGGAAGGCGGTGAGGGACCACGCGAGGCTCGTGAGGAGGAAGTGGCGGAGCTGCCACTTGCCGAACTCGCCGGCGAACCGATGCAGCATCTCATCGACGCCAATGAGCTCGGTGTCGAGGGAGGAGGAGAGGAGCGGGGCCCGCAGGGGTGATGACGTGTCGCCACCGCCGTCCGGCATTGTTTTGGGGGTTGGGGGAGGTTGTGGAGTGAAGGGGTTGGATGTGGGAAGTATTTATATATATATAGTGTGGGGGAAGTATTGGGAAAATTGCATCTAAGAAGCAAAATGGGAAAAAGTCGTAAGTTCCCCACCCTAAATCCAAATGAAAACTAGTTTAATGTTACTATTTGGGCTTTAAAATAGGGCTATGTCTAGCCTAAAAATTTAACAAACAAGAATCAACACAAAATTAGGCCAGGTTCAGTTCTGACCCAATTTTACAAAGTAGCCAAACACACCCTAAGAACCCATGCTAAAACACTCCGGTCCAAAAAAATATACAAACCTTTGTAAAATTTCTCAAAATAACCCTAGACCCATCTTTTCCTCAACAATGAGCCCATTCTTCTTCTTCTTCTTGAACCCAAAGAGGAAAAAAGTTTTGATTGCTAAACCCTAGATCTCTCAAAAAAATTGAATCTTTTGATGAAATTTAGTCTTTCTGAGAAGAAGATAGGGGCCATCTCCCAAAAAAATTAGTCTTTTTGAACCTTAATGTTGAAAGCCTCTACCCATTTTCTTCTCAAAATCATACAACCGAGGAACCAAAGCCCTCAATTCTGAACCTATTTCAACAATAAAATTTTAGATTTTTTTAAACGAAATTAATCCTAATCCATGGTAAAGTCACGTTTTAAATCGAATCAGCGACGAAAAAGGCTGGGGGTGTTTTAGCATGGGTTCTTGGGTCCAAGTGTTAAATTGGATTTGACTTTTAACAAGGGTGAGAGATGCATAATTTTTTCCAGTTTGCTTCTTAGATGCAATTTTCCCTTTAAATTTTTTAGACCCAGTTTTAAAAAATCCATCCACTTCCAAAACCATGCGCTAATTTAAGAAATCCTTAATTTCGGGGTTTTTGTAGATAACCCCTTAACTATTTTAATTCTGCAATACCTCTTGAACATTGTGGTGTTTTGCAAATAAACCCCTTACTTCTTTTACTTTACTAAACTTAGTGAAAATTTCTCATTTTACTCCTCAACATCATACCGTCAAATTTAATATGTCCCGAACTGAGTATTTAAACAAATAAAATAAAAGACAAGAAATACTCTTCAGCATCTGAAAAATTAATATAAATAATAAAAAGATAAAAGAATGATTTTATAAATAGATATATAGTTCATGCTTGTTAGTCGGATAGCATTGCTTAAGGACTCAGATTCTCTCCACTATCAAAAATTAGTCTTTTGAACCTTAATGTTGAAAGCCTCTACCCATTTTCTTCTCAAAATCATACAACCGAGGAACCAAAGCCCTCAATTCGAACCTATTTCAACAATAAAATTTTAGATTTTTTAAACGAAATTAATCCTAATCCATGGTAAAGTCACGTTTTAAATCGAATCAGCTGACGAAAAAGGCTGGGGTGTTTTAGCATGGGTTCTTGGGTCCAAGTGTTAAATTGGATTTGACTTTTAACAAGGGTGAGAGATGCATAATTTTTTCCAGTTTGCTTCTTAGATGCAATTTTCCTTTAAATTTTTAGACCCAGTTTTAAAAATCCATCCACTTCCAAAACCATGCGCTAATTTAAGAAATCCTTAATTTCGGGGTTTTGTAGATAACCCTTAACTATTTTAATTCTGCAATACCTCTTGAACATTGTGGTGTTTTGCAAATAAACCCCTTACTTCTTTTACTTTACTAAACTTAGTGAAAATTTCTCATTTTACTCCTCAACATCATACCGTCAAATTTAATATGTCCCGAACTGAGTATTTAAACAAATAAAATAAAAGACAAGAAATACTCTTCAGCATCTGAAAAATTAATATAAATAATAAAAAGATAAAAGAATGATTTTATAAATAGATATATAGTTCATGCTTGTTAGTCGGATAGCATTGCTTAAGGACTCAGATTCTCTCCACTATCAAAAATTAGTGGAGATATCACTACTTTATCGCAAAAAAATGTACGTTTAAAGAAAAATTTTAACCATCATATAGACAATCAATGCAATCATTAATTATCTATTTGATGGTTAATATTTTTTAAGTATAAATTAGAGTGAGTGTAATTTATGAGGTATGATGAGTATTAGATTCATTAGATTTAGAAATAATCTCAACCACCCACTAGATAATCAATAATTATTACTAAAATAATGATCTTTCCACTATTTTTGAAGTGGAAAGGACATTGCTTAAACTTTAATTGCAAACTCGGAAGACCCATAATCTGTCCAATTGCAAATTAGTTGTTTCATGTACAAGATATACAATCCATTCGTTTACCAGCTAATTTGCAGAAACTCCAGAAAAACAAAAGACCAAAAATTTAGAAATAAAGTAAGAAATAAGTCATTTATGCATCAAATAAATGATATATATATATATATATATATATATATATATATATATATATATATATATATATATATATATATATATATATATATATATATATATATATATATATATATAAAAAGTTGGTGCACCACTATTCATTATGAACTTAAGTTCATAATGAATAGTGGTGCACCAACATTTCTAACCACTCATCTTGCTTGAGATTTGTGATGCACAAATCTCAAAGTATATATATATATATATATATATATAAAAAGTAAGAGATAAGTTATTTATGCATTAAATAATGAGTATATATATATATATATATATATATATATATATATATATATATATATATATATATATATATATATATATATATATATATATATATATATATATATATATATAAAAAGTAAGAGATAAGTTATTTATGCATTAAATAATGAGTATATATACGCTGAAAATTCATTTTGCTAAAGAGCGAAAAGTGATAACTACACTACTACTTCTATACTGTTTTTATATTGTAAGAAAGAAAAGTGTAGGTTCTATTTTTTTAAATTTTTTTTAAAATTGATGACTCATCAGGAGATTCCACACTTTGTCTCTCTGATAGTGTAGAAGTAATCAGTCCAACTTTTAGGCCTCTCCTCCGACCAAACCCCACTCCGTGACGGTCGAGTTGAACCCGCCAGGTTCACTCGAACCGGTGGCGGGTTCGTGGTTGGTGAAGATGACGACGAGGGTGTGGAAGGCGTCGAGGGCCCACGTGAGGCTCGTGAGGAGGAAGTGGCGCAGCTGCCACCTGCCGAACTCTCCGGCGAACCGACGCAGCATCTCGTGGACGCCGTGAGCCCGTTGTTGGTGCCGGGGAGGAGTGGGGCCCGCAGTGGTGATGACGTGTCGCCGCAGTCGTCTGGCATTGTTGAAGTTATAAGGGGTGGTGGAGGTTGTGGGGGTGTGAGAAGTGTTTATAGGTATGGGACAGGGGGTTTGTTTTGAACTTTTTGGGGTGTAAATGTAAGTTTCAGGGTTAATTGCACATAGACCGCCTTTAGTTTCTTGTTTTGAACTAACTATCCTATAGTTTCATTGTTGCGGGTGGCCCCTGAGTTAAATTCTTTTTGACTCCTTTACCCCTGTTAAAAACTCATTAAATTTCACTCAGGAACAGTATCCGCAAAATTTTCACCAAGGGTAGAAGAGTCAAAAATTTAACCTAGAGGGTCTATTTGCAACAATGAAAGTAAATAGATAGTACGTAAAACTATGATAATACAAAGGGCCTATCTGCAATTCATCCATATTTTTTATCAGCATGGTCTATGTAAAATGTGAATTTTGAGATAGTTTGTTAGGAAAAATTCACAGAACTCCAAGAAGCTTGGCCAATTTGGAAATAATCTTCAAAAATTTTGGAAATATCAATTAACCTTGAAAAGTACTGTTGCATTTTTCTGAATCTATTTAGATAACTCACAATGTTTTTAGGGGGATATTTTAAAGTTTTGACCGTCAATCGATATTTCCAAACTTTTTGGGTTTATCTAAAAATGAGCAAACTTCTTGGGGCTTTTCTTAAATTTACTCTAATTTTAAAGACGTGAGAATGTAAATTATTACGCCATGAGCATTCAATTATTGGAATTATATTAATGAGTGATTGTGTGAGGAGAAACTAGAAAATTGTTGCCAAACATTTTAAGAGATGCATAAATTCAAGTTATTGCTTTATGTCACGAGTGTGGTGAAACAAGAGAAAATCATTAACCTGATAATACTACACGCCAATTTGATGAAAACTTTACGGATATGTACATTTGTACGCGAGTTAGGTAGTTCATAATACTTTAAATCATTAGTATTCTCCTTCAAATATTATTTTGTACCATTTTCTTTTTAGAAAGAAAGACAGTGCAAAGGATTAATCTAGATTCTATTATCACAAAAGTTTTCATAAAGCTTACGCATGTCAAATATTTCGTTATTAAAAGGAAGAAGTACAAAAGGAAATATAAGAAACCAAGTGCCTATTTGCTTTTGAGAAAATTCTGTCTATAAATGTAATTGTAATATTTGCAAATGATAATCACATTTGCAACTTGATGTTTGTCTTTACAATTGTAGTTACAAAATGGAATCACTTCTACAAAAACTAATTTTGTGATTGGTTCTACAAAATAACACTTCTTTAACAATTGCCATTGAAAAGGTTACAACTACAGTCAAATGATTAAACAACTATAACTTTAACTCTATTTATCCTCCGTTACAATTAGAATTATAACTATAATGTTAGAGTATAAATTGTAACCTTCAATTCTCATCATTATAGCTTCAAAATTTTGGTACAGTGAAAGAGACAATTTGTCCAAATCCCAACACAAGCATTAAGAAATATATTGTTGCAAAATAATTCAAATTTCGGTCTATAAAAAGAATATTCAATCTGTAAGAAGACACTAAAGTATAAAATTATAACTCTCAATTCTCGCCATAACTTCTTTGTTTTATAGTATACTGAAAAAAAGAACTTTAACATGATATCGAACAGTCTAGAAATCTAGCTTTACCATTTAGAGTGAAGCTAACTTCATATAGCTGTTGTTGGTTTCTCCCTGTCAACCACATTGAAATGAACTTGAGATGTCAATATTCAAATTATTTATTGAAACGGGGCCAAATGGGCTCAACAAAAGGGACGGGAGAAAAATATATGTGCGACTACTTCTCTCATGATGTTATTGACAACCAAATAATAGATTGTACAAATATAGTTAAATAATAGATTGTACAAATCTCATTTTCTAATAAGTAGGGTAGAAACTAACCAAATAATTAACAAATAGTTCGTTAAATATTCGACTAACTATTCGGTCATATTCGATCCGTAGTTCATTTAACACTAAATAAATAATATTTAGTATTTGAGTTCATTAACTAATAGAATTTAACCAGGGTACATTCGATTTGTTTGCTTATCAAATATTCGCTTAAAATTTGATCGCTCATATAATTTTATATTTTCAACCTACTTATATTTTCTATTTAAGTTCTATACACTAATTTTAATAAACTTAAAGAATCTTAAATTAGTTTTCTAACGAAATATTTGAATTAAATATATTATTTATAAATTTAAATACTATTTAAAAATTAAATTTTTAGCAAAATGAATATACTTTGACATTCGATAAATATTCGTGAATATCATGAATATTTATCAAATACCAGTATTTGAGTTCGAATTGAAAAACTCCAGACGTGGATATTTGAATTCGGTTTCAATTCGAACAAATACAAATACGAACATCTCAGTATTCGATTCGATTCATTCGTTTACCACCCCTACTAATAAGATATGATTAGTGCCAATATCTATAATATAAAATTCAAGAAAATATTTACATTTTCAATCCACAAGAAGAATGAATAGTTAGGTTTTTATTGACTTTCTCAGTGTTTATTAGAATGAAATATTTATAGCCTCTAACATAATAGTTAGATTTAAAAATCGCTAGACCTAGTTATAAGGATTACGTGTCTTGCCCGTGCAAACGAGGTAGACCTCTAACACATCCCTGACACGAGAAAAGTGAATAATCTAGGGTTTGAATATCTTGAGTTTATCAAACTTGATGTAATATCTACATTACATACACAAATATAATTGATGATAGATGTCGTTTTAGTCTCAATCTTTTTTAGTGACAACTACAAATTCTATCAGAAACACTCGCATAGAACAAGGCGTATTTAGTGCATTTAATTAGAGTTATTTACTAGTGTTATACCCGCGCCATGCTGCGGTAATTTTTATTTTAAAATGTTCAATGTAAAACTTTTATTTTATCTTAATAGAAAAAGCAATTGAATTAAAATGGAGAAAAGTTATGTATGCATTGCATACGTATACTTTTAATAGAATTACTATTGTTGTTGAAACTTTTATAGTATCTGTACTGGTCTCATTTAATAAAAGAGTAACAAATATCTAGATCCATACCTATCTTCAGACCTGTGACGTTAGACTTCAGATGCTCATTAAGAAATCTAAAGGTCAAGAGCTTAAAATCATGAGGTTTAATTAGAAATAAATTGAAATGAGCTAATTAAGTAGGAGAAACTGAAAGGAAAAATAATATTTACGCTCCTCCTAGAAATGTGTCACGTACAATCAAGGTCTTAATTTAGTAGTATTTATATAGATATACAGATTGAAGCATAGTGGTCAAATGTCTAAAATTCTGTGAATTAGCAAAAGAATTAGATGATGCGTATGTAATAACTAATGCAATGTAATTAGTTTTAAACTCGTGCAATGCACGGATTTATTTAATTATTATTTTCAAAATACTCAAATATCATAATTTTTAAAATGTTATATACGAAAAATTGAATTATTATACTTGATTTATTATAAATTTTAAGTTGAATTATTATACTGCACAATATTATAGTAGTAAATCAATGCCATATCCATAGCCTGAATAATTTCGACATATTTTAATGACTTAGATTCAAGGGAAAAAATTCACATCTCTAATTGCTCTGTTCTTGTGAAAATAAGCTGTCTACATTAGCCATTGGAAATAATTTCAACATATTTGAATGAATATATACTTAATAGATAAACAATTTAATTTTTATTGAAAAATTAAGCTATCTACATTAGTCATGGAAAAGGTAAAGAGTCAAAACTGAACCACATGAAGCAAAAGATCAAAAGCAAACGCAATAATTGTCCAAATGATTTCTCATAATTACTACTGTTCATTTGTCCATAACAACTCTTACAATCCAAAAGAGAAAAACAGAAAATAGAAATAAATGTTCAATTATTGAGTATATATTGATGGATTATATTGGGCTATGAATGGGCAAATCTCTAAAAATTTGACATGTGGCAAATTCTCTAAAATTTTAACATGTGGCATGTTAGGGTATTGTTTTAGTATAGAGAAATAAATGTCCAATTATTGAGTATATATTGATGGATTATATTGGGATATGAATAGGCAAATCTCTAAAAATTTTGACATGTGGCAAATTCTCTAAAATTTTGACATGTGGTATGTTAGGGTATTGTTTTAGTATATTAGATAGATAGGCATGATAGGAGGATTTTTAGAAATTTTAATTGTCTTCTTTATGGTTTAGAATACTCTATTCCTACAGCGGATGTTCTTGTACGATATGTATTCAGTTTTGAATGATGATATTGATTTTAGGTTGGGTGGGAGTTATGACTCTTTTTTATTAAATAAATTGATTTACCTCTAAGAATGGGTGACTAGGCTCCATGCACATTAATGTAGTCATTTAACTAATAATGATACTTATTAGATCTTTTTTAACATCAAACTAAATCTTTCAGATGTGGCATTTTCCTCTTCACATCAAGGTTGAGTACGTGTTCCTCGTGTGGATAATGAGAATAGAATAGAAATTTTAACTTATTTAAGAACGCAATGCTTTTATTAGTCTATACCTGTTTTGAGTGTTTTCTTTGGATATATATTTTAAAAGATGAAGTTGGAAGGAAGTTATGGAATTTATTAGAGACATAAATGGACAATACTAGATATTACAATGGTGATGGAAGATTGAATGTGAAACGAAATACGAGGTGGAAGACGATCACATGGTTGTGATTCAGGGTTAATTGCGAGTAGAGTACTACAGTTATTTTGAACTTGTCCGCTTTTCTAGTTTTATTTTTGTAGATAGAAAATATTTTAACTCTTTTAACCTCGTAGAAGGGGAAGTTAAAAAAAAAAAACAAATAGCCACTCCTAGGGTAAAAGAGCGTAAAAGATATTCACTCTGAGTATCTATGTATAAAAATAAAACTAGAGTAATAGTAAGTTTAAAACTGGACATTTATTTGTAATTAAAGGATTCGAACCGTTGTTTTGAAAAGGTAGAGATTTAAAGAAAACCTTTAAAATTAGAGTGGTGGAAGTAAAGAAATAAAATGAGGATAAAATTAAATTTTAGAAGTTAGCAAATTCACATGTTCCTTGTTCTCTCTCTCTCTCTCTCTCTATCTCCCCAAGCAAATGGAAGAGTTTCCTCATTTCTTTTGTTATTTCCACTTTTCCATTTCAGTTGTAAAACTTTATTCGGACACATTTTGCACGTGATCTGCAAACTATATTGAAGAAGCCTCAGTTTACTTGAGATTTAAAAATTTTCTTCTCCGAGAAATTCATACGTGAAAATTCAAAGATATAGAAAATAAAAAGATAAAAAATATAAGAAATATCGAATTTGATAGGAAATTTTTTTAGTTCATTATACTATAAAAATATTAAAAGGAGAAAAAGAAAATTGGAAAGTTCAGATCTTGGGTTTGAATCAACTCGATAAATATTTGAGGGTCAAGAAAATAGTGCAAAACTTTAATATTCATTCTTTGTTAACCTTCTAGTTTATTTTTCATCAAAAGACTTGCACGGTGAATCTGATAAAATATAAAATGTAATCCTCCAATGCAAAGTCAAAACTATAATTTTGTTAGGGTTTAATGAAAAATCTAACTTTATTTTTGGATGATTCTAAGTTAATTATAAGGATATTGTTCATCTATAGTTGTCTCAACTTGGCATTCAACTAGCTACTAGCTAGTAACATTTGTATACCTATCTTTCTATAAATTAATTCCATGAGTGATTAAGTCATTCGGAAGTGCATTAAGCACAATAACTACAATTGTCATTACACATACTATTCTTAGTCAATAGCATGATTTTCTTAATTAATCATACGTGAGCTAGCACATTGTATGTTAAAAAGAGTTGTGATTAAGACATGAATACAAATAAAAAGAATTAATCGGCTAGCATGGTCGGATCTAATCGTAGTTGGAGTTGCCGCTAACGAAAGCACTGCAGAAGAAATCAAGTAACAAAAGGAGTTGCAGTGGGAAAACGTGGGCATGAGGATGACGGTGGTTTTTGAAAAATAAGTTTTGATGCGGGGCTCATGTAAAAAAAATAAAACTTGTCACGAGCTGCAGCTCAAAGCAAGAAATAATAAAAATATATATAAAGGAGTTGTTTTTGTTAGAGTCCTAATAGCGGCACACCCCCAACCACACCATCAATCACACCCTCTCTCTTTATAGTGCATTGGGACCCCATGAAATTGTAAAAAAATAATTTCATGTGGGTCTCAATGCACTATATAGAAGTGCACATTATGGCTATTGTGCCGTCTCTATCATTATTTTTTTTGTTATGATAGGCAGAGCTGCAGCGTTTGATGGGACAAGACTGAAAGGATTAAAATATTAAAGAAATTTTAAGAGGTGACAACCTCGGGTTAGACAAAGCAAATTCAGGGAAATAAAGGTGCACCTTTCTTTTTCTTGGTAAAAATGATGGGAGAGGAAGAGAAAACTTGCTTTTATCTCTTGGATAACTGAGGCTGTAAAAAAAACACTTTTGGATCTAACTACTGCTCTGATACCAGTGTTTAGTTGTAGAGGAGAGAAGAGATTGAGATTTGTTTTTGGGGCTCTCGTGAGAGGGTTTTTTTTCTGGTTGCTTTGTATATCCTCTTCACAAAGAAACACTCAATTTATAGAGGCTTTCTTCTTTCAATCATCTCCACCCTAAATCTGCCTCAAATTAATTCAGATTAATTCCCCCATTAATTCTTAATAATAGCCATTAACATCACAATATTAAATTTCATTAGAGGGTTGGGGGGGGTGGGGGTTATTGGTTAGTGTAATTTTGGGGTAAGTGGGATAATTTTTGGGACTTTACTTTATGGTGTTATTCATTGGGACAATGAGATTGAGATTTCACTATAAGGTGTTATTCATTAGGACAATGAGATTGGGACAATTACCTACACTTTTCCCAAAATTATCTCACTTCTATACAAATTTTTTGTCCCAACTCAAAAATTACCTCATTTTTAACTTTGGGACAATCATGGAAAAAGTGGGATACTTTTAAAGTATTAATTTATTAAATATCTAATATATGTTAATTGTATTATAATATATAATATATCTTAATCATATTATATTATAAAATTTTGCTATAACGTAAGATAGTAAAATATAATAAAATATAATCTAATATAACATTATTATATATCATTATTACATATTAGTTAATAATATTAGTATTGTATTATTATAATATTACTTTATATCATTTAATATATATTTTCTTAGTTAGAATAAAAATATTATTGTAGTATTTTTATGATATAAAATATTATATTATAATTTAGTGTTTATATATTTAACATAATAATATATTAATTATATTATAAAATAATTTAATATGATAATATATTCTATTATATAGAATATTTTAATTTATATAATAATTTACTATTTTCTATTACACTTTATTATATTAATTAATAGTCTTAAGTATATTGTCAATATTGTGGTAGTTATAATTTTAAATAATATTTTATTGCTACAATAAAAAGTAATAATCTACTATATATTGGTATGATATTATATATAATATTATATATAAAACTAATATAATATAATATATTAATTAATATTATTTTTAATTAATAATATTAAACATATTAATAGTATATTACGGTTATTATAAATATTATATTTTAATAAGGAACCATGTCATCAATTATCCCATTTAAATTATAGTAATTAACATAAAATTTAATATTAAAATTTAATAATAATTTAATATTTTAAATAATATTATATTGAATAAAACAAAATATTATAATATTTATATATATAATAAATTAAATATTATATTATTGAAATATTATATTAAATATATTGTTCGTATATTACATCAATTATTATATAATATATCATATTATTATAATATAATATATTATATTAATTAATAACATTAAACATATTTATAATTAATTAGTAATTATAATATAACATATTTATTTTAGTATAAAGTAAAATAATGTATTATATTATAATAACATACTAAATAATATACTAAACCAATTGGATAAATTAATTTAGACTTAATTGATAAATAAATATTATATTTTAATAAGGTGTCACATCATTAATTATCCCACATGAATCAAATCAAAGATTCTAATTGTCTCATTATCACAACTTGTCCCACTTTACCCCACTCAAAATATCCCAAAGAGATAAAATTATTCCATTGAAATAATTATCCCACTTGGCCCTAACTTATCCCAACCAATAACCCCCCCCCCCACAGAGCCAATTTATTCTCTCTTAATAGGCCATTAACTCTATTATTTCTCATTTAACACATGGGTTAATTTGGACAAAACTTCTAACATAAAATTCAAGAAAATATTTACATTTTCAATCCAGAAGAAGAATGAATAGTTAGGTTTTTATTGACTTTCTCGGTGTATATTAGAATGAAATATTTATAGCCTCTAACATAATAGTTAGATTTAAAAATTGCTAGACCTAGTTAGAAGGATTACGTGTCTTGCACGTGCAAATGAGGTAGACCTCTAACGCATCCCAGCTGACACGGCAACAGTGAATAATCTAGGGTTTGAATATCTTGAGTTCATCAAACTCGATGCAATATCTACATTACATACACAATATGATTAACGATGGATGTCGTCTTAGTCTCAATATTTCTTAGTGATAACTACAAATTTTAACAGAAACACCCACATAGAACAAGGCATATTTAGTGTATTTAATTAGAGTTATTTATAGGACAAGATAGGAGCGCGGTTTAGAAATTTTAATTGTCATCTTTATGGTTTAGAATACTCTATTTCTACGGAGAATGTTCTCGTACGATTTGTATTTAGTTTTGAACGATGATATTGATTTTAGGTTGGGTGGAAGTTATGAGTTTTTTTAATAATAAATTGATTTACCTCTAAGAGTGGGTGAATAGGCTCCACATTAATGTAGTTATTTAAGTAACAATGATACCCATTAGATCTATTTAACATCAATTTAAATCTGACAGACGTGGCATTTTCATTTCACATCAAGGTTGAGTACTGTTCCTCGTGTGGAAAATGAGAGTTGGAAGGAGGTTATGGAATTTATTACAGACATAAATGGACGGTACTAGATCTTAAAATGGTGATGGGAGCTTGAGCGTGACACGAAATGCGAGGTGGAAGATGATCACATGGTTATGATCAGGGTTAATTGCAGGTAGATCCCTTGTACTACAGTTAATTTGAACTTGTCCGCTCTTCTAGTTTTATTTTTGCAGATAAACTCTAATGAAAATATTTTAACTCTTTCAATCTCGTAGCAGGAGGATGTTTTTTTTTAACAAATAGCCACTCATACGGTAAAAGAGCCCAAAAGATATTCACTTTTGAGTATCTTTGTATAAAAATAAAACTAAAGGAATAGTAAGTTTAAAACTGGACATCTATTCGTAATTGAAAGATTTGAACCGTTTTGTTTTGAAAAGGTAGAGATTTAAAGAAAACTTTTAAAATTAGAGTATTGGAAGTAAAGAAATAAAATGAGGATAAAATCAAATTCTAGAAGTTAGCAAGTTCACATGTTCCTCCCCACCCCAAAAAAAAAGCAAAAGGAAGAGTTTCCTCATTTCTTTCGTTATTTCCACTTTTCAGTTGTAAAACTTAATTCAGACACCACATTTTGCAT
Organism: Asparagus setaceus; assembly: GCA_012295165.1. Classification (NCBI taxonomy): domain Eukaryota; kingdom Viridiplantae; phylum Streptophyta; class Magnoliopsida; order Asparagales; family Asparagaceae; genus Asparagus; species Asparagus setaceus. The sequence continues at coordinate 98,365,692 of CM022701.1, read as the reverse complement.
GTGCTCTGCAAACTATACTGAAGAAGCCTTAGCTTAGTTGAGATTTAAAAAGTTTCTTCTCCGAGAACGCGTATGTGAAAATTCAAAGATATAGAAAATAAAAAGATAAAAATATAAGAAATATGGAATTTGATAGGAAAAAATATTTTAATTCATTACACTATAAAAAGATTAAAAAGGACAAAAAGAAAATTGGAAAGTTCGGATCTTGGGTTTGAATCAACTCGATAAATATTTGAGGGTCAAGAAAATAGCGCAAATCTCAAGATTCATTCTTCGTTAACTTCTAGTTTTATTTTTCATCAAAAGACTTGCACAATGAATCTGATAAAATATAAAATGTAAATCCTCCAACAAAAGTCAAAACTATAATTTTGTTAGGGTTTAATGAAAACCTAACTTTATTATTGGATGATTCTAAGTTAATTATAAGGATATTGTTCATCTATAGTTGTCTCAACTTGGCATTCAACTAGCTAGTATACTCAACATTGTATAACTATCTATCTATAAATTAATTCCATGAGTGATTAAGTTATTCAGAAGCGCATTAAGCACAATAACTACAACTGTCATTACACATACTATTCTTAGTCAATAGCATGATTTTCTTAATTAATCATACTTTTTATAATTAATTAATCACACTTGAGCTAGCACATTGTATGCTAAAGAGAGTTGTGATTAAGACACGAATGCAAATAAAAAGAATTAGTTGCTTTCATTGACACTTCGAAACCATATTATCTGTAAACAGAATTTTTTTTCCTTGCGTGGAGTGATGATTTTCAGATTCAGTATAGATTCAATATAGAAGGTGTAGGATACGCAAATAATAAAATTGCATGTGGAAGTTAAAAGTATGAGGTGGCCACTTCATGTGCAAATTTTCTATTTATGTAAAATTGAGTTTCACAAGACTTTAGGGTACACATAAAAGTCATAAGAATTAGTTTGCCAATTTTTTTATTTTATAAATGTCTATGTTTATACTCTATTTTTGGAAGTACTTGAGCTTGTTTTTTTCTTTTACCTTTTGACTATAATTAACTAGTAAAATTATTGCTTATTTTATACTTTAAAAGTCCTTAACTCCTAAACTTTAAAATTTTATAATACAAAAAAAAATACAAGTTTAATATTTTTATTCCCATCCCTTTCACAAAAAGGTTCAACAATAATAATAATAATAATAACAATAATAAATAAATAAACAAATAAATAAATTATATATATATATATATATATATATATATATATATATATATATATATATATATATATATATATATATATATATATATATATATATAGGTAGGGTTACAATACCCTAGGGTGTAACTAACTTAGTTACACCTATCTTTAAAAATACAAGTTTGACCATCAATATTAACAATCAATACCATTCATTGTGATCTACATTTCACCAAATGAGCGCGGATAAAAAATCATGTGGTTTGGGATGTTCTATCCTATAATTCAAGCAACTCAAAATAACGGGCATTTTAGACCGTTACAAACCGTTCATTTCTAGGTTATTAAATGTATAAACTAGAAAAATTTTATCTATGTGATTTTTGGTCTCCGTGAAGTTTTGAACACATAGATCACAATAAACGATGTTGATCGTTATTATCTACACTCAAACATGTACTTTTACAAGTGAGTGTAACAAAGTTAGTTACACCCTAGGTATATTGTAACCCTACCCATATATATATATATATATATATATATATATATATATATATATATATATATATATATATATATATATATATATATATATATATATATATATATATATATATATATATAACTTTTGACTAGAAATCTATGGCCCATTCACACCCAAGGAAACGTGTGTGCAATTGTGCTTATGAAAATAATACTAAACTTGCGTTTGGTTAACTTTACATATGTAATCATGAGAAGTTGAATGATCTAATAGGAATATCTAGACCTTGACAAGATAGGGGGGACAAAAGCTACGAAGCCAAAACTTGTGATGTTTGAATATCGTAGTTTCAAAAATGGAATTGTGGATAATTTAAGAATGCGACTTCAACTTTGGTTCCCATAGCTTTTTAATGTTAAATTTTTTTTTTCAATGTAGGCAAAGGTTGTTCACATTCTCATACTAGCTTCCTAGTTTCATGAAGAATGAAGTAGGTAGTAACTAACCTCTATACATGGTAATTTTTTAAATTTTGTTTGTCCCTAGGGTCAATTTCTTTGATGTTATTTTCTACATAAAATATCAAAAGAATTTCTCAAATCAACAAATACTTCTCTAGGTAATTTGTTATTGAACTGAATTGCATGTCTTTTGAAAATTCAGCACGTATGAGGCTAATAATATTATCTTACAATTTACCCACTGCATGTAACTCGGACGACTGAGAGATTTCAATATGGCTCACCGTCTTAAGTTCGATTTCGGGCTGAGTTATAAAAAATAAAATATTATCTCACAATTTACAATTTTCATTTGTAAAAGATCGTGACAAGCCCGATACTAAGACGCCTACATATGTACGAAATGAGCTCGTAAAACTTGGCCCAACCCAATCCGAACGGCATATCCACTAGCTTGGCCCAGAGATAAATAATGCTCTCAAAACGTAGACCCATTCGAACTTTGTATTAAGCAAGCAAAAATTTGACGTAGGGCCCTTAATTTGATACTGAGCGCTACGCCCCCAATTTATTCAACTAGCACCAAACAAGTTCACGTTACTTGGTTTTTTTTTTAATTACATTTTTTATTGGAATAACTATCTGCTAAAATTAACCATATTCGAGTTCTCTCTCCTAGAGTAATTACAAGGAAAATGGTTCATTTTATCTAATAAAATGTTCATGATGGTTTTGTGGAATTAATCTTTTTTTAATGCTTAAAGAGCCACAAGCATTATAGAACGCAGAGAAACGGGCTGGGAATGAAAAGGAAAAACATAATAGTATAAAAATAAAGTAAACAAATAACAAATAACAAATAAGGCATGCAACAAATTTCTATGCCTTTTTTTTAGAAATCAAAAGTGATTCGATTACATAGAGCATTAAGAAGAATTTGGATACATATATGATCTAGATCATCTCGAGCATCTAAGAAGGCGGTACATCTATATCTGCGAGTACAATAGGCTAATTCGTGAGCACGAATATTGCCCGAATGGCGAACATGACTCACATCTATGCTTTAATCTCCTCTCCTCTCGAGCTCGAGCTCTACCTTCAATCTCCACTCCTCCACCTCCAATCTCCACTCAATCTCTGCCTCGATCTCTACTCGATCTCCACTCGATTTTAAATCCACCCAACTTTCAGAATAGTCTTTGAACCTAACATAACAACTTGAATTATCTCTAAACATGAGTATGAATAATGAATGTATTTATCACATCCTCAATGCCTGAAATCCCTGAACTAGTCCTGTCTTCTTTTATTTGCTCTCCTCGCATCCAAGATCATCTCTCCAATCTCCACCCGTCGGCCCGCCTCATCTGCCGAACTCAACGGAAGTTCTAGAGCAAAGTTCAGGAGGGTTATGTGAAAACCCCCAAAGTTCGCGCGGGTAGATCGAGATTAAAAATCTCCATATAGTATTCAGCATGGTTGTCATTCAGCATGCTTCATACTGTTTTCATGTTAATGCTACGACACACCGAGTTATACCATAGCCATCTCCTTTCCGAAATATGGTGGAAGCAAATCTTGCAGTGTTCATGGATGCATTAACAAAGTTCCTCGGGATCTCTTTGTTGAGAGATTCCTTGTTGAGACGCTTCCACGCAGTGCTAAGCACATCCTCGACGTATTCTTTTGATTTTTCATAGGGTTTGCCAGAGTCTTTCATGCGGCAAAGGATCGATGAGGATGTCTCCTCTTCTTGCATCTCAGCCTTCACAATGAATAAATCAAAAAAAAAAAAAAAGTTCGTAAAGGGAGGAAAAAGAGATTATTATGCACCAAATCAAGCACTAGTGACCGCTACATTTAAGCTACTAAGTTATGCTTGGTGGATTTGAACTTCAGAATAGCAAAATAAAACAGAGATAAAACTTTAGGATATCAAACTGAAAATAACCCCAAAAAGAAAAAACAAGGAAGAAAATTTAAAAGAAACGCACAAAATAAAGAGAAAACTTTAAAAGAAATGTTCTCATATGTACTGGAGAAGTCATCAGTAAGTCGAATGGGGATATTTCTCTTCTTTTAAGAACAATTAAAATGGAAGATAAAAGGAAGAAAATTGGGTATTCTCTTTTAAAATAAGGATAAAATTTCCACTCATTAGATCTAACTCTAATGAAATATCTAACAATCAACAAAAATAGATGAAAGTTTTACTGTGTAAAAGTGAAAATAACCCAAACAAAGAAGATAAAATGAAACAAAATGTAATCTTATTTACCTGAGAAAGCGCCAAGTCGTCAGTAAGTCGAACAATTAATGAAGACAAATATGAAATTTGATATCCTTTGTTGTGCCAATCAAGTTTATCTTTTGTTAGGTTTTCCTCAATGAAATAATAGATGCGAACAGGAAAAGCCCTTTTCATCAGTACCTCAGTTTTTATGAACTGTGGCCTCATATCCAAAATTCTTCGTATATCGTCTCATTGGCATAGTTATACAATACAAAATACAATAACTTCAGGTAGTCTGGAAAGGTCTCCATTGCCTTATGATCCCATCTAATGAAGGAAAATTAAGAATAATAATCAGATATTTTTGAGAGAGCAAAACAATAATGATATAATAAAACGTTTGCTCACTAAGGGAGAAAATTTAGAGGGTCAGCTGTGAAAAGCCCTTTTCACTGTCAAAGGTTTATTCGTAAACTTCTTTAGTGTATGGGAATAGGTAGGAAACTTTCTGCTTATTAAATTAAGGGGTAATTTTCCTAGAAACTATCTTTAAAGTAGGGTCACTATCTTTAAAGTAGGGTCATTCTGAGAACCACCTTGATTGTCAATTTATACATAAACTACGTTGTAAGCGGTTTTCTATTGCAATCAACCACATTGACTCACTTTTAAGTCGTGTTTTTCCGTTTTGATTGAATAATTAGTTGTCAAATACTAAGTATGTTAGAGATATGATTCTTAATGGAGGTTAGGTGCGGTCAATTTCGAAAAACTTTCTTGAAAAATTAGGTGGTCGATTGCAACAAAAACCTTTAAGGATTATTTATGTATAAATTGATAATCAAATGTGGTTTTATAGAATGACCCTATTTTAAAGGTGGTTTCCAGGAGAAAACCTCAAATTAGGCATAAAAATATTTTTACTATTTCAGATACTATAAAGTTCTTATTGAAGCAAAGATAGTACACCATATATAATTCTCAACATTGGTACTATAATACTGTTTGGTTTGCTGCAGTTGAATGAGTTGCAACTATAGTTGCATGCGGCTAAGACATTTTTGGGCAGTTGCAATTGTATGTTTTCATTGTAATTACTTAAAGAAGTCATAATGCCATTGGGAAAAGATCTCTTCTTGTATGTGACAACTTACAGAGATTTGTGTGTACGTAACAATTACTATTTCACACTGCATTGAAGGTGCATAGACATTATAATAAGGTATACTCTTTATAAAATGATGCAGTGAAAGGTTAATTGATAGCAAAGTTATTGTTGATGAAATTGTGCACCACTATCAGAATCTATTGGGGACTGAAACTCAGGGGTTGTCTTTACCTGATGAAGAGATAATTAATCAGAGCTGGACCAGTGCTTATTATACCCAGAACAAGAAGAATGAGTTGACAAGGAGTGCTACAAAAGGGGAAATCAAAGATGCTACCTCTTCTACGCCAGAGAGGAAAGCCCCAGGACCTGATAGTTTTTCTTCTTGTTTCTTCAAGAAAGCATGAGGGGTTGTTGGGAGAGATGTTGTAATAGAGTTATTTGACAATTGAAGGCTATTGGATCAGGTAAATTCTACCACTCTAACTCTTATACCTAAAGTTGAGAGTCTTGCTAGTATTGTAGACTCTCGAGCTATTGCTTGTTGTAACTTTCTCTATAAAGTGATTTCTGAGGTCATTACTAATAGGCTTAAGGAGATTATTGGGACCTTAGTGGATAATTGCCAAGCTGCCTTTGACAAAGGTAGAACCATTACTAACAATATCCTATCGGGGTATGACTTGTTAAACACTGAGAGGAAACATACCTCCCTTAGGTGCATGGTTAAAATTGATTCAAGAAAAGTCTATGATACTTGGTATCGAGGACAAAATAGGTGCTCGGTAGTGACGTGGTCACTTGTCATCCACACATTTAAAACTGTCCACTTGAAAATGATTCTCATTTAATCACTAACTCATTAAATGAGTAGATAAGAAGTGGTCATCTCACTATCAAGGACAAAATTTGATCCTCGAGGAAGTGACGCTCATTTAATGAGTCAGTAATGAAGTGGAAATCATTTTCAAGTGGATAACCTTAAATGTCCGGATGAAAAGTGACCACGTCACTACCAAGCACCTATTTTGTCCTTTGTACCATGTAATACATAGATATATGTGATGCGTACGTATACACCTATATACGTACATACATACCTACCTACATACATAGTATGCAGTATGTATCTATGTACGTACCTACATACCTATCTACCTACCTACGTACCTAATTGCAACGTTATACAACCGTTGCTAAACTGCACCACCATTGCTATTAGACTATTTTAAATAAATTAAAAAAAGTAAAAATCCACATTATTAATTCCAAATTATTTGTAAATTAAATATACGGCTTTCCTTTTGTTGTCATGACATCTTGTAACATCATTATTATCCACTGCTTTTGTAACAATTGCATCCATTGCTAATAATATAATAGTTAAAACTGACACGCAAAGTTACGATGATGATGACACAAATAAACAAATCAGTTCAATTCACATTTTTGGATGCCAGAAATTTGGCATTGTATCAATTCAATACAAGGACAAGGAGTAACAAATAAAAATAAAAAATAAAAATACAGTTTCATTCTATATATTTAGTCATCCCATCCTTCGCCATGATGATTTGATCTTCAACCTTATCTTCATTCTTAGATCGACTAACAAGAATAACACGTAATGAAAATAAAATCATTAAGTTGTGCACATCAGTTTTAAATTATATATCATCAAATGCAAATATTCAGGTACATGCTTAACATAATCAAAATGAAATAAATTATATACCCATGCTCAAAGATCTTGCATTTTGTACACTAGTTCATCGTAGCTTTAAAATCGAAAATCATTATTTGATCAAATATCTTAGCTCGTCACTTTCTTCCTTCTCGGTACAAGATGAAATGTACTTGCATTTTAAATAATAAATGAATATCAATCAATTCTTCCAGCAATGCTAGCTTGTACCACAAATTAACGATTGAATAAAAAAGCTAAAGAAATTTCTTACCCTTTTGATTTTGTGCAAATACTTGTAGGTCACTATGAATTTTCTCCCAAATTTAGATGCGAGTAATTTTAACTAGATCAGAGAAGATAAATAGAAAACAATCATAAATACAAGTTGGTAAGAATTGAGAAAATCCAAAATTCCAAGGGAAAAAATTGTTGAAACATATTTAAGTTAAGAACCCTAAACCAAGATAAGAAAAAGAATTAATTTTTAGAAAGGGCAAAACAGCAGTTTCCATGATCCAAAATTCTCATTTGATCAATGCCGAGGAGGACAAAAATTAAGATATAGATTTCATTCGCGTCTTCACCCAATTTTTCTTTTTCTATGTGACCTTCCTTGAGTACCAATTTTTCAGATTTCATAGTGTGCCCAAAATTCCATTTCCCTCATTTTTCATTAAGAGATACAATCAATTTTATTATAGATTTAATTGAGATATAGATAGTGGAACCGTTTCAATTAGAAAACTAACGTTATTTGATAGAAAACGTTGCTTATAAGACCTATTAGTATCGGTTAATTCCTTATGTAGAACATGCACAAAACATGCACAAGACAGCTTTTCAGTTCAAGAGTCAATTACTAGGCATTGTAGTCGACTACATCAGAAAGGCATGCAAAGCAAGTTTTGGTGGGAGCGAGTAGTCGACTAATATGAGTTGTAGTCGACTACTATCGCAACTGAAAGGTGTATTTCTGCGTTGGAGTGCGAGTAGTCGACTAATGCGTATTGTAGTCGACTAATCTGATGCATTAGTCGACTAATATGAGTTGTAGTCTAATTAATCGCGCATTCAAAACGGGTCTAATTAGGAATTGGTTTTAAACCCAATTCGTTTAGAGGCTATTAATAACCCCTAACCCGATTGTTAGGTAAGTTTCAAGCACGTTTTGGAGCGACCTTTGAGAGAGTTTGGTGCATCTTTGGAGAGGAGATCTTTTGAGAGATTGAGAGGTTTGTTTTAGGGTTTCTTTGTGAGAACTTGTAATCCTAATTTGTATTCTCTCTTTCTATTAGTGAAAATCCCCTCCTTACCCGTGGACGTAGGCAACTTGCGAACCACGTAAATCTCGTGTTTTACTCTTTTATTGTGTTTTTGCTATCGTTTGTGGTGGTTTCTCTCGGCGGTTCAGCGGTCCGCTACCAACAATTGGTATCGAGCTATTGTTCGATTGGAAGTGGTGTAATTTTTAATTTGAAGGGTGTTCGGTGATTCTCGAGAAGCGGATTCACGAAGACAAACAGAGGATGGCGCCAACCAAGAATCACCAAAGTGGGAAAATTCGAGATTGAAAAGTTCAATGGGAAGAACGATTTTTCTTATTGGAGGATGCGGATGAAAAACTTTCTAATTTCGCAAAAATTGCACAAGGCTTTGGATGGAAAGAAGAAGAACAAGGATATGTCGATGAGGATTGGGAGGAGTTGGATCCGGAAACACGTCAATTATCCTATGCCTTGAGAGGGATGTAGCTTTCTTGGTAGATGGAGAGGAAGCAGTTGCGTGTGGAAGAAGTTAGAGGGTACCTTCATGACGAAGAGTCTAACTAACCGGATCTACTTAAAATCCAAATTGTATACTTGCAAGATGGAGGAGGGCTCATCAATCAGGAACACATCAACAAGTTTGATAGGATCATATCAGATTTGAAAGACATAGATGTTAAAGTAGGAGACGAGGATCAGCGCTTCTACTATACGTCTCTGCCGAAGTCTTATGAGAACCTGCAAACACCGAGGCTTGTGGGAGAAAATCGAAGATGGATGAGACTAGAGCGGCACTTCTAGCGGACGATCTTGGAAAGCGCAACTAGTGACATAGCCAGCGTCTGAGGAACAAGCGCAGGATTGTTTGCAAGAGGAAGGAGCAATGAGCGAGGAAAAGGCAAGGGAGGAAAGTCTAGATCTAAATCAAGACCTCTTGCGGGGAAAAGGATGTTTCAAGTCGCGGTGAAGCTGGGCATTTCAAAGTCGGTATCCAAATAAGAGAGTAGGTGGAAAGAAGAACAACAACAAGACCGAGAGGAGAGAGGGCAAGGAAGAGGCGAGCTACGTTTGGAGGAAGGGCGAAGGAATGCTATGTCGTCCGCGGTGGCGAGGAGATCTCCGGAAGTGGATACTTGATTCGGTTGCTCTTACCATATGTGTCCAAATAGGAAGTGGTTTACTACCGAGAGGCATTGATGGGGAAGCTGTATTGATGGGGAATAACCATGCTTGTAAAACAGTGGGGCTAGGTAATATCAAAATCAAGATGCATGATGGAGTGGTTCGAACCTTGGCGGATGTGAGGCATGTTCCGACTTGCGGAAGAATCTTATCTCAGTTGGTGCTTTGGACTCCGGTGGTTGCGGGATTGTGACGAAAACGGAGTGAAGAAGGTTGTTCGTGGTTCCTTAGTAGTGATGAAGGGTGTTCGCCACGGTAATCTATATACTCTCGTGCACGACGGTGACAGGAGATGCAGCGGTTGGAACTGAAGGAAGTGGTGGAGACCCATGTGAGCACACACGGTTATGGCATAGGCGGCTTGGGCATATGTCAGAGAAGGGTCTAGTTCTGCTTGGTAAAGAGGGTCTGCTGAAGAATCTGAAGGAACCTAGCATGGATTTTGCGAGGATTGTGTGTATGGAAAGTCACACAGGTCAAGTTTCAACAAAGAAGTCTAAGAGCGAGGGATACTAGATTATGTGCACACGGATGTTTGGGGTCCGGCTCAGACAACTTCCAAGGGTGGTTCCAGGTATTATGTCTCGTTTATTGATGATTATTCTAGGTATGCTTGGATTTATTTTCTGAAGCACAAGAATGAGGTGTTCGAGACATTCAAGAAGTGGAGAACAATGGTTGAGAACAGGACAGGAAAGAAATTGAAGACGCTGAGATCTGATAACGGCATGCAGTATACGATGGTGCTTTCAAGGAGTTCGTGATCGAGGAGGAATTGTTCGACACCGACAGCCAGTTTACACCACGCCAGAATGGGGTCGCGGAGATCGAATCAACACCGCGAAAAGGCGCGAGTATGCGATCTTATGCGTGATTGGGCAACGAATGGTGGGCGGCGGTGGCTCTGACTTGTTACATTGTGAACCGTTCACCACATTCGACATTGGATGGTGATACACCCTATAGGGTGTGGTCAGGGGAGCATGCAGATTATGATAGGCTCAGAATTTTCGGATGTACCGCCTACTATCACGTCAACGAGGGAAAGCTTGACGCGAGGGCCAAGAAGGCAATATTCTTGGGATATGCAAAGGGCGTAAAAGGCTATCGCCTTTGGTGTCTGAAAGATTCAAAGTTCGTGGTCACAGGATGTTACCTTTGATGAGAAATCCATGATTGCGAGGGCGTCCAAGGATGATGGTGTTATGGCTGGTGAGACCTCTAAGTCTCAGGTTATTGAAATAGAACCTAAAGACCAACTAGGTTCTAATCGTGCTCAAGTGGGAAGTCGGTAGATGATGAGCTTGGCGGGGAGGAGGTTCAGCGAGGAAAATACAGGTACTACAACAACAAAGGCTCGAGGATAATTTGGCTTCCACTAGGCCAAAGCGAGCATACAAGGTGTATCAAGCCGGGGCTGATCAACCCCTAAAGCACTATGGGCAAGCTAATATGGTTAAATCGCACTCGGTGGAGGAGGACGAGCGGTCTCCTTCAAGGAAGCTATTCGGGACAAGGATAGTGAGAGTTGGTTGGGCTGCGATGGAGGAAGAGATGGAATCTCTTGGAAGAATCATACATGGGAGGTGGTCCCATTGCGTAGGAAGAAAAGCTATTGGTTGTAAGTGGGTGTATAAAAGAAAGGAAGATCTTTGAGCTTCGGTGGTGTAAGATACAAGGCGAGGCTAGTGGCTAAGGGTTTTGCACGTAAAGAGGGTGTGGATTACAATGAGATATTTTCTCCGGTGGTGAAACACACTTCTATTCGGTGCTATTGAGTATTGTTGCTCATGGTGATTTTGAGTGGATCAACTCGATGTTAAAACGACCTTCTTGCACGGAGACTTGGATGAAGAGATCTACATGCATCAACCCGAGGGCTACAAGGTTGAGGAAAAGGAGAATCATGTGTGTCGTTTGAGGAAGTCACCGTATGGATTAAAGCAATCTCCCGGCGGTGGTACAAGCGATTTGACTCCTTCATCTTTGAAGCATGGGTTTTCCGGCGATCATGATTGTTGTGTTTACATTGAAGCTTCGCGGAGGTAATTTTATCTATCTTCTTTTGTATGTGGATGACATGCTTATTGCTTCTAAGAGCGGGGTGGAGATAGATAGGTTGAAATCTCAACTTGGTGAAGAGTTGAGATGAAGGACATGGGTCTTGCTAGGAAAATCTGGGTATGGAGATTAGAAGAGGCGAGTGAATCGGCGATTGTTCTTGAGTCGAAGGGCTACATAGAGCGGGTGATCGCGAGGTTCGGGATGCAAAGTGCTAAGTCGGTGGTGACTCCATTAGCTTCACACTTTAGGCTTCGGTAATCAATCTCCCACTACAAATGAAGAGAAGGCACATGGAGCGTGTTCCTATGCTAGTGCGGTTGGCGGTTTAATGTATGCAATGGTGTGTACGCCCGAGATATTTCCTGGCGGTTAGTGTGGTCGATGGATTCATGGCGAATCAGGAAAGGCGCCGGGAAGCGATGAAGTGGGTCCTCGTGTACTTAAAGGGTACAGTTGATACAGTGCGTGTTTTGGTGGAGAAACATGTCGATTGACGGGTTTGTGGACTCGATTATGCGGGCGATCTAGATAGGCGGCGATCTACTCTGGTTATGTATTTAAGATACATGGAGCTCCGGTTAGTTGGCGTCGATGTTACGAGCTCTGATGGCACTTTCTACTACGAGGCCGAAAGTACATGGCCATGGCGAGAGGAGTGAAGGAAGCATTGTGGTTGTGGGGTCTTCTAGGCGATTTGGGGATTGAGCAGAAAACGTGAACTTGTGGTGTGGCGGTCGAGTGCAATTCACTTGGCGAAGAATCAGTTCATCATGCTCGTACCAAGCATATTGATGTCGGGTATCATTTTGTGCGGGATGTCATAGAGGAGGTAATTTTATCTATCTTCTTTTGTATGTGGATGACATGCTTATTGCTTCTAAGAGCGGGGTGGAGATAGATAGGTTGAAATCTCAACTTGGTGAAGAGTTCGAGATGAAGGACATGGGTGCCGCTAGGAAAATACCGGGTATGGAGATTAGAAGAGAGCGCTAATCGACGATTGTTCTTGAGTCGAAGGGCTACATAGAGCGGGTGATCGCGAGGTTCGGGATGCAAAGTGCTAAGTCGGTGGTGACTCCATTAGCTTCACACTTTAGGCTTCGGTAATCAATCTCCCACTACAAATGAAGAGAAGGCACATGGAGCGTGTTCCTATGCTAGTGCGGTTGGCGGTTTAATGTATGCAATGGTGTGTACGCCCGAGATATTTCCTGGCGGTTAGTGTGGTCGATGGATTCATGGCGAATCCGGAAAGGCGACCGAAGCAAGGAAGTGGGTCCTCGTGTACTTAAAGGGTACAGCTGATACGGGTCCGTGTTTTGGTGGAGAAACATGTCGATTGACGGGTTTGTGGACTCGATTATGCGGGCGATCTAGATAGACGGCGATCTACTCTGGTTATGTATTTAAGATACATGGAGCTCCGGTTAGTTGGCGATCGATGTTACGAGCTCTGATGGCACTTTCTACTACGAGGCCGAAAGTACATGGCCATGGCGAGGGAGTGAAGGAAGCATTGTGGTTGTGGGGTCTTCTAGACGATTTGGGGATTGAGCAGAAAACGTGAACTTGTGGTGTGACAAATGAGTGCAATTCACTTGGCGAAGAATCAGTTCATCATGCTCGTACCAAGCATATTGATGTCGTATCATTTTGTGCGGGATGTCATAGAGGAGGTGATATTTCTCTCATGAAGGTGCACACGAATGAGAATCCCACGGACATGTTAACCAAGGTGGTCACAGTAGTAAGTTTAAGCATTGCTTAGACTTGCTTCATATCGCTCTTGTTGATTTGCCCAAGAGGGCATGGCCCTTCTGACGGTAATGGGTAAGGTGGAAATGATTTGAGGTGAACTACGGTGAGCTTGATCCCTGGAGGGTAATGAGGCGTGCCGCGTGTAGTGACGCATTTGGATTGGCTGGATTGGTGATGGTGATCTCTAGATGTTCTTGGTGTTCTTGGTGTTCGTCCAAAATTTGAGGTGAATCAAATGATGTACGAGGTGGAGAATTGTAGAACATGCACAAAACATGCACAAGACGCTTCAGTTCAAGAGTCGACTACTAGGCATTGTAGTCGACTACACCGTAGCGCATGTAAAGCAAGTTTTGGTGGGAGCGAGTAGTCGACTAATATGAGTTGTAGTCGACTACTAGGCATTGTAGTCGACTAATATGAGTTGTAGTCGACTAATATGAGTTGTAGTCGACTAATCGTATTGTAGTCGACTAATCGTATTGTAGTCGACTAATCTGATGCATTAGTCGACTAATATGAGTTGTAGTCGACTAATCCGCGCATTCAAAACGGGTCTAATTAGGAATTGGTTTTAAACCCAATTCGTTTAGAGGTTATTAATAACCCCTAACCCGATTGTTAGGGTAAGTTTCAAGCACGTTTTGGAGCGACCTTTGAGAGAGTTTGGTGCATCTTTGGAGAGGAGATCTTTTGAGAGATTGAGAGGTTTGTTTTAGGGTTTCTTTGTGAGAACTTGTAATCCTAATTTGTATTCTCTCTTTCTATTAGTGAAAATCCCCTCCTTACCCGTGGGCGTAGGCAACTTGCGAACCACGTAAATCTCGTGTCTTTACTCTTTTATTGTGTTTTTTGCTATCGTTTGTGGTGGTTTCTCTCGACGGTTCCGCGGTCCGCGCGCCCAACACCTTAAGTGTTGCTAATAGGGTGTTTTATAGTAGTGACGGAGTACAGTTGGGACGGTTGGGTGAAGCCTCGGTCAAATTTTTAAAAAAGACCATTTTTGAAACAATATTAGCAAAACTGACCTAGTTATAGTAAAATTAGCAAAATTGACCGTTTTCTGTCCACGTCAGCACATGTGGACAGAAAACGGTCGATTTTCCCGAAAAATGTTTAGGAATGACACGGGACTGCTGGTCCCGTATAATTAGTCCGATTCCTTTTGGACGGAGGCCTTCGCAGGCCCAATTTCATTTACACGAGCAAAAACCCAAAAGCAGGACACAACTCTAAACCCTAATCCCCATCCTCTTCTGTAACAAACCTCATCTCATCCCATTCCATCATCATCATCGTTCAAAACGCTCATCCGCTTCACGAAGAGCTTCTCCAAAAACCGATAGCTCGTCGAGAAGACCGAGATCCAAGGCATCAGGTGAGCTCCCCAATCGAAAGGCACCAGATTGAAATCGGCGAACCTCGGCTCCCCCTTCAAGATCAGTGACCACACGTGCGGGAACCTCTCGGCCGCACGCGCGAGGTCGACGGTGTAGCAATTGCCGATGAAGAGCTCTAGCCGCTTTTGGACCTCGGCCTTGAAGCAAGAGACACGAGCGAGGTCGCGTTTCGGTCCCACCGGCAAGTCAGAAACTTTAGCACGTTCTTCTTCGAGTAGTTCGATTGCGTCGAGATCGATCAGCTTGGCGAGGTTGACCAGCTCTTTGCCGAGACTAGTGAGTTGGAGGTCGCTGATTAGCCTTATGGCGCAGCTTCGGAGCAAACCCCGCTAATTACACGGGACTACTAGTTCCGTGTGCGTTTAAAACTTTAGTTTTGCAAAATCGACCTTTATAAGGTCGATTTTGCTAATTTTATTATAAAATGGTCGATTTTGCTTATATTATTTCAAAAAAGGTCCATTTTAAAAATTTCTCCTTTCCTTTATCCTTTATGATGGCTTGAAGGTACAGGAGATTGGGGATGTCAGATTCATTGACTAGTCTGTTATTACCAACGACAGTATTGATTTCCTCTAGCCCTCTGGAGTATGGTTGGATGGTCGATGAGCTCTGCTAACGCCCACTGTAGTGTAAGTGATGCAGTATCAGTGCCTGCAACAAAGAAAACTTGTGCAAAATTGGAAACTAAATAAATTATGTTTTTCCACTTCAAAGTTAATAATATAATGTTGTCTTATCAAGATTAATCTTAGCATATATATATATATATATATATATATATATATATATATATATATATATATATATATATATATATATATATATATATATATATATATATATATATATATATATATATATATATATATATATGAACTTAAGTTCATAATGAATAGTGGTGCACCAACTTTTCTAACTACTCATCTTGCTTTGGGATCCGTGAAAGATATAAAGGTCACTTTGAGATTTGTGCATCACAAATCTCAAGGCAAGATGAGTGGATAAAAAAATAGGTGCACCACTATTCATTATGAACTTAAGTTCATAGGAGTTTCATTTATATATATATATATATATATATATATATATATATATATATATATATATATATATATATATATATATATATATATATATATATATATATATATATATATATATATATATATAGGGGTTGGATCAAATGAGAACTCCTCACAAATATGAGAACTAAGAACCAAATCTCTACCCTTAGATCTTTAACCAATCAACGGTTGTGATTAAACTCTATTAAATTCAAAAATTTAACTAAAGGGCACGTTGGTCATAGAATCAGTTATATTATAGGCACTTTTTCTTCCTAACTAAGCGCAACATTCTTCCTTATCAATTTAGTCTAATCTTCAACCAATCTATCCTTAAATTAAACTCTATCAATTTCGTCTAATCTTCATCTTTTTTATCTTTTTTTCCGGTTCGTCCGCTCGAATTGTTGCATATCATCAAGTTTCAGATTCAACAAATCAATAATTTTTCGTTTATCGTGTTGTCATGGAAAGCGTAGATTCGTATCCGTAATCATCTTTGTTTTCGATCCTTTGCTTTTATTTATTTTTCTTTGTTGTTATTTTAGTCGAAAGCGCTTTTGTGCTTGAATATCTGAGAATCACATTTTATTCTTAAAGAATCACTTATGATTTTTCTGAGAATCACCTTGATTTTAAATCGATGTTGTTATTAAATATTGTGTGCTATCAATGTTATTATTATGTTCTGAGAATCTTATTATCAATTTTGTTATGTTACGAATCTTTATCAATTTTTTGAATCTATTGTGAATATTTACGAATCTATGTTCTAAATAACTAATTTATTAATCTATTTAAAAATCTGAGAATCATATTATTATATATAGAGAATCATTTTGTTATTATTATAGAATCATGTAGTATAAATTATGGAATCTCTTTAATTCTAAAATAATAATTTTTTGGTATCCATTGTTTGATGGATACCGAATCATATTATAACTGCATTTAATGCTATGTATTATAACGAATCTAATATTTTAGTTTGCGATATCGAGTTTTTATTTTAGTGTTTGTTTTATTTATTACTTTTGTGAGGCATAGATAGCAATGAGGAATCATTTGATCTTTGTACTATCGATCAATGTCTTGCTAGTGACACGTATGACGCATCTTCTAAGTTTAACATATCTCCCGGTGGAACATGATATTGGAAGCCTGATTGTATTGAAGAGGTGAGACCACATTTGGGCTATAGTGATTTTGGCGGAGAGAGCGAGCGATTTTCGGTATTTTTAGGGTTTTCATACCTGTGCTTTTTATCTTTTTATCCTTATTTCAGTTTCTAATGTCTATTTAATTGCAATTCTGCCACTTTGATTTTGGCAGAATCTCAGTCTCTGGTTTTGTATGATGGATGATTGATATTAGGTTTTTAGTTCTCACATTTATTTGGGTTCTCATTGGAACCAACCCTATATATATATATATATATATATATATATATATATATATATATATATATATATATATATATATATGAGTTATTGTTACTCGGAAGGCCTTGATGTTATCTCTAGTCAGCTTCATTTCTGCATTATCATTAGTGGCTATAAATGTCAAGCAGTAGATCGAGCAAATCTTTTGGTTTGTCTTTGGTAGTTCCGGTTTGTTTTCTATCTTCCTCCTCCTCCTTTAAAATCCCCTCCATCATCTTGTCGAACCTCCGGTGCAAATCTTCCAATCTCTTGTCAAACCCTTGCATATTTGCAGAATCCGATATAATCTGCCAGGTTAAATTGCCCTACCACCTCAGTTGCCTCTCCTACGATCTTTTGTACATCCCCAAATAACTTCCTGCGTATGTCAAACCCATTGCCATCCGGGCATATCACATTGTTGGTCAATCTCAGAAACTCCTCCCCCATATGGACTTCCTCTCCCTTCCCCGATCTCTCAAACAATGTTTTCATGAGGGATAAAATCTCCTCTCGCCTCACGGGGAGGAGCTGTTCAAGTGTTCGACCGCCTAACAAGTTTGTCATGCATAGCCTCCTCATGTCCCTATTATTACAGAGAGATATAAGAAGATAAAATTAAGAAGATCGTCACGAGGAGGAGTAATTTGTTGTGGTTAATTAGATTTGATTAAGGCGAGACTTGGGAAAGCTTATTTTTTGGTCAAACTAGCTTTTAAGCTGCCTTTTTTTTTTATATCTAACTATTTGGCAAAACACGATTAAGTTAGCTTATAAGTTAATAAGTTGGCTTACAAGTCCCAATTAAAAAAGTCGGATTTCCTAATATTTGAAAAACTAACTTCTAAGCTCATATAAGTAAGCTAGGTTTGACCAAGCAAATGACTTTTCTACCTATACAATTTTTATAAGAATTTTATCATTAAAAGTCTAGTTTATAAGCTCCTAAAAATAAGCCCTCTAATAAATCATGGAGCTGAGTACCCATAGTAGGGGCCCATGGGGGGCAGACGCGAAATTAGAGGAGCCATAGGTAGTGTAGCCGGAAGCTCTGAGTGGGGGCCTGTTGGAGAAGTTGAGGTCATTAGTCTTGAGGAATTCTTTTGCGGCTTCTGCTGACGAGGCGATGTCGCAAGGGAGGGATCCCGAAGGCTGTTGTTTCTCCGTCGCCGCCAACGGAGGAGGATGATGAGGAAGAAGAAACGGAGGAGGAGGGAGCTGAGAACTGCGTTGTTGTTGTTGGACTTGACAACTTCCATTAATTATTGTACTGGTGCATGCCTTTAGCTGCCATGTTTAATCCATTGCAACCTACAAATTTAAATTGCATCCACAAGGATTAACATATCAGAACAACTTGCTTGCTTTTAAAAAAAAAAAAAAAAAAAAAAAGGAGTACCATGTCATGTTACACGTAAAGGTAAATTCGCTAGACCCCTAATAAATTTTGAGAATTGGAGGAGCTAATAGTCCACACCAAAATATTTTACTTGGTAATCCTTCCAATTGCTACTTCTACTCTTGACTGGAGGGATTAATTTCAAAATAAAATAAGAATTGAGGAACATAATAGGAACATTTGAGGGACTAATTAAAAATAAGTCAAAAATTAAGAGACCTAATAGCAATTTCCATGATTTAAGGGAATAATTTCAAATATGAAAGATTTAAGGGACTAACATGGTGACTCAATTATGGAATAATTTCTTAAAAGAGGTCGAATATCTTCTATTCTAATATGTGAGGGTTTTAAATTTTTTTTTGGAAACATCCCCCACCGGCCGAAATTCCTAGCTTCTAATCGTAATATTATTAGTGGAAACAAGTTTTAATGTTCACCTCTGCAATAATTTTTGTAAAATGCATACTTAAAATTGCTTCATTCTTCATATTATAGTTTAGAATAAGTTTAATAATATAGTTTATAGTGTATTTTCATTCTGTTCAGTCTTAAAAAATTATAACCTATACTAGTGTATGGTGAAGGGAAAAATTAAAACTACAATTGATCAATTTTGAGAAAGAACTGTTAGAAGACTGAAGCATGTGGATTCAATTATACATGGATATAATGAAGTGTTTAAATTATTTATGATTTTTTGAAAAACTTATATTCTAGGTTTTTCTTCCATCTATTCACACGTATGAAAGAAAATTTATTATACATTGCAATATTCAATTGTTTTTGATTGATGTATAGTATGATATGCTTTGGCCCTAAGAAACTTAATACATAGTTTTCTAAGATGAGAGACGCATCAACATAGTTAAGTTTCACACATGTGACATGATGGTTGTTCCCTTCATTTATGGGGTCTGGGTTTCGAATTATTTGTATATATAGAACAATTAATTACGGTGTCCTTTAAGCATGTTGCACATTGTATGGAAATTTGATGTATATTTATTTTTGTACCTAACAATTGATTATGAGTGCCTGCATATGTGCGGTCAATTTAATTAGTCTGATTTTGTTATTATTATTATTATTTTGCTTTATGCAGTTTCCGTCTAGATTTGACTACTTTTGCATATAACAATACTTGTACTCTTGTGGCTTGTGTTTTAAAATTTTTATTAATGAAACACAAGGGAAGAACATCATACATAGTTTCCTAAAATAAGGGATATTTGAATGTAGGTAGGGTTCACACATGTGACATGATGATGGTTCCCTACGGAGTGGGGTTTGTGCTGCGAATTAAGTATGTGTATATATAGAAAAATTAATTAGGGAATCTTCAAACATGTTGTACACTGTATGTATATTTTATTTATATTTATACCTGTACCTAACAATCCCTCTACTAATTATATATATATATATATATATATATATATATATATATATATATATATATATATATATATATATATATATATATATCTATATATATATATATATATATATATATATATATATGTATAGAACAATTAATTAGGGAACCATTAACCATGTTGCACCTTGTGTCGATAGGTTATGTATATTTTATGTCTGGGACCGATCAATTCTCCTTGTTTAGCGTGTATCATGATTCTTTCTTATTTTCTAAAGAAAAGAAAAGAAAAGAAAATAAGTATTTTTTTTTAAATTTAGAAAAAGGTTGATATGTAGCATATTTGTGTGATAATTTTACAAGTAAGTTTCATTCAATCCCCAATAAATTTGGGTCATTGATACTTAACTCCAAATTTTTTGAAACTCTCATTAAATCTCCAGTAGTTTTAAACTTTTTAGGACAACCCCAACAAATTTATGAATTAAAAAACCTGCAAAACATTAAGCCCCATAATGGCCCGATCCCATATTTTGAGTGCCCAAATAGTGGACATCTCATAAACATCTAAAGTAGTCATTAGCGTTTAAATGAACCAAACCAAAACGTTTTAAGAGTTTTCTAAAGTTTTTTAATTTATTGGGGGTTTAGTGAGAGTCTCAAATTTTTTAGAATCAAGTACCTAAGGCTCAAACCTATGACATTAAATATGCATCCAAAGAATGTCAATCCTTGGATCTATGAACGAATCTTGAAATTCAATGATCTAATGATTGACAATCATTTTAGATTGACAATCATTTTGTACACATTTGATGCTATGGACCCGGATGCATTTGACACTTTTACCAAATGTATATATAGGGAATTTAGTGCATTAAATATATCATACTTTTACTACTCAGTATGTGTCGGAAGGAGAGGGATGTTAGTGTACATTCGTTGGTAATTATTAAGAGTAATGATAACTGTACACAATAATTATTTTTGTACTAACACAAATAAAAGAGTGGGCTCCATAATGACTCACATTTTTTGTCAATTTCCAAGAAAGGACTCTACATACTTGTTAGTGAGAGTATAAAATAGTATAGTACTTGCAGTACAATTATCATTTTTCAATTATTAATGAAGAATTGAGCTGGGGAAGAAAATAAAAGAAAGATGACGGAGGAGATAAACATGGAATACAATTGGCTATTTATACCTCGGTTGCTCTAGTTACCTGGCCTCATAAATTTTCTTATAATTTTTTAATGCACTGATTGTTTAGTATTTTTTCCTCCTTTAATCTGTTGAATAAGTAGTGTATTATATTACATTATAAAAATATAACCCTCAACTCTCCCAAAAATTTGGGGTTTGTGTAATGGTTAGAGGTACTTCAAAATGTTATCAGAGTAAAGCAGATTCAAATCTTATTAGGACATTGTTCGGGGTGTAACGATGTTCATGCAATATCTCTTATTTGATTAATAACAAACTCTCATTTACTACTGATTAGTTTGTGAGATGATATATTTCAGGAATAAACAGTTACGAATAAGTCGCGGTTCAAAATGATGCAAAAATCAACACTATAGTTGATTTTAGCCTTGAACCATCGGTGGTCACGAGGCACCATTTCAATGGACTACAGGAAACAATTTGTATTTTTTAGAAATCAGAAATTGAAACATCGATGATCTACAGTCAATCATCGATGATCGTATGGACCATCGATGGACTACATACAACAATCGCTGAAATCCAGAAACCAGAATTCGCACAATCGATGGACTACAGGCAACCATCGATGATCATCATCCACCATCAATGATCGTGGTCAACCATTGATGGTCACGACGGGTTTTGGCAGATTTTTAGATTTAATCTCAACCGTTCATCGACTTGTTTAATCTCCAAGTTGGACTCTGATTTGAATATCTCTTTCCTGTTTTAGCAAGGCCTATTTAAGAGGAGATAGAGATCATAATAAACAACGAAGAGAACGGAAAAAAGGAGAGATCTATTCTAGGAGAGTTTTGATTTGAGAATTTAACCTCTTGAGCCTCGTTCAACTTCTTTTCGTCGTGCTCAACATCGGAGGATTGCTTCAGCGAGAGGAAGTGCCCTTTGCGTTCAACTACAACATCGCTTCTTTGCGGATATTTAACATCAACGCTTTGGAGAGCGATTTATTTAAAAGGCTGTAAGATTGTTCTTTTTGTGCTTTAATTGTTTTGGTTGGTTGTATTGAAACTTGTAAGTTTTACAGTGTACTCAAACCGGGGCAATTGAGGGTTGGCGTACTCAAGCCAGGGTAATTGAGGGTTTGGCTAGCTAGGTCTAGGTTTCTTCTGGTCATTGTGAGGAGTTGGGTATTTTGACTGGTTTCGGGTAGATTTCAGGGTCCTATCTGTAAATCCTATCAAATCGGATTTGGGAGAAATCCGATCATAGTGAAGAAGACCCTTCGCGAGAAGGAAGGGTGGATGTAGGATTTTGATCCGAACCACTATAAAAATCTCGTGTGTTCCTGTGTTGGTTTGTTTTTAGTTTTTCGCATATTATTTCTACTGCATATTCTGAATTTAGTCGAAAAATTATAGCAATCCTATTCACCCCCCCTCTAGGCTTGCATCCCAGTTCTAACAAATCCCACCAGTCACAAATTTTAAGTGGATTTCTAAAATTTGACACCATTGCGTGAGTATAGATTTCGGACCATAAAAAAGACGCTTAACCTATGGCATTTTAGAATAATAAAAATATAAACTTTAACCCTCACTGCAACTTCAGAGTTTTTGTATGATGGTTAGAGAGACTTCAAATGGTATAATGGAGGGTAAAATTCAATATTGCATGAGCTGTAACCAATGATTTCTAGCCGTTTTTAGTGGTTTCGACCCGTTAGCAAATAATTTTGCGGAGGGTAAAATTCACTGTTTCATGAACTATAACCAACGATTTCTGGCCGTTTTTAGTGGTATTGGCCCGTTGGCATATAATTTTGTGGAGGTCAAAATTCACGATTTTATGACTTCTGGCAATTTTAGTAGTTTCGACCGTTGGTATATAATTTTACGAATGCCAATATTCATGATTTTATGAGCTATAACCCACAATTTTTAATTATTTTTTGTCATTTTCGACCCGTTGGCAAATAATTTTGTAGAGGCCAAGATTCGCAATTTAATTAGCTATAATCCATGATTTTTGACCGTTTTTAGTGGTTTCGACCTGTTGGCAAATAATTTTTCATAGGTAAAAATTCACTATTTCACAAGCTATAACCCATGATTTTTAGCGATTTCGATCCGTAATAAAATAATTTCCCAGAGGATAAAATTCACGATTTTCTGAGCTATAACCCATAATTTTTACCATATTTCGTTGCCGACCAATTGGCAAATAATTTCATTGAGGTAAACTTTTAGATTTCATGAGCTATAACCCCGATTTTTGGCCATTTTAGTCGTTTTGATCCGTTAGCAAATAAGTTTGTGGAAGCTAAAATTCATAATTTCATGAGCTATAATCCACGATTTTTAGCCATTTTAGTGGTTTTGACCGTTGGCAAATAATTTTTCATAGGTAAAATTCACTATTTCACAAGCTATAACCCATGATTTTTAGCGATTTCGATCCGTAATAAAATAATTTCCCAGAGGATAAAATTCACGATTTTCTGAGCTATAACCCATAATTTTTACCATATTTCGTTGCTTCGACCAATTGGCAAATAATTTCATTGAGGTAAACTTTTCCGATTTCATGAGCTATAACCCACGATTTTTTGGCCATTTTTAGTCGTTTTGATCCGTTAGCAAATAAGTTTGTGGAAGCTAAAATTCATAATTTCATGAGCTATAACCTACGAATTTTGCCCATATTTAGTTGCTTCGACTAGGTGTCAAGTAATTTGGTGAAGGCAAAAATTCACGGTTTCATGAGCAATAACCTACGATTTTTGCTCATATTTAGTTGCTTTGACTAGTTGTCAAATAATTTGGTGAAGCCAAAATTTCATTAGTTATAAACTACGATTTTTTTTGCCATTTTTTAGGGTTTCCACCCATTAACAAAGAATTTCGCGAAGGCAAAAATCCACAATTTTATGATCTATAACCCCCGATTTTTGACATTGTTTAGCCGTTTTGACCCGTTAACAAATAATTTTCTGTAGTAAAAATTTACGAATTTATGAGCTATAGCCTATGATTTTTGGCCATTTTTAGTCATTTCAATCCATTGACATATAATTTTGTGTAGGCCAAAAGTCACGATTTCATGAGCTATAATCCACGATTTTTAGCCATAATTAGTTGCTTCGACCAGTTGTCAAATAATTTCGTGAAGGCAAAAATTCACGGTTTCATGGTCTAATAACCTATAATTTTTAGCCATTTTTAGTGGTTTTGACCCGTTGGCAAATAATTTTGGGAGGCAAAAATTCACGGTTTAATGAGCTATAACCCACGAGAGGACAAAATTCACGATTTCATGAAATATAACCCACGATTTTTAGCCATTTTTAGTGGTTTCGACCGGTTGGTAAATAATTTCACGGAGGCTAAACTTCATAATTAATGAGCTATAACCCGTTGGCAATTTTTAATTGCTTCGACCCATTGACAAATAATTTTTTATAAGTCAAAATTAACAATTTCATAAGCTATAACCGATAATTTCTAGCCATTTTTAGTGGTTTCAACCCTATGACAAAAACTTTCCCTGAGGTCAAAGTTCACGATTTCATGAGCTCTAATCCACGATTTTTGGCTATTTTTAGTTTTTTCGTCTAGTTGAAAAATAGTTTCGCGGAGATAAAAATTCACAATTTCTTGAGTTATAACCCATGAAATTTGATAATTTTTAGTAGTTTCGACTGTTGGCAAATAATTTCGGAGGCAAAAATTCATAATTTAATGAGCTATAACCCACAAGAGGCCAAAATTCATGATTTCATGAAATATAACCCATAATTTTTGTCATTTTTAGTGGTTTCGACCCGTTGGCAAATAAATTCGCGGAGGCTAAAATTCATAATTTAATGAGCCATAACCCACGATGTTTGGTAGTTTTTAGTGGTTTCTGTTCTCGGGAAAAGTCATTATCTTTTTCATCGGTGAAATCATTCTACCTTGATGGGATTACAAATGAGTTTCAAATAAAAATCACCTTTTTATAAGGCTTTTTACAATGAAAAAGGATAAAAATTACAACTTTCCTCCTTGTGAACAAGCGGGATCCGTTTATCGGATCCCCTGCGATGGGATTCTTTGCTGTCTTGGGGATGTGTTCCGTGGACCACCGCGATTCCTTTCCCAAGTGTTGATCAAGCGAGATCCGGATGCGGATCTAGATCTAAAATCCCTCCTTTTGCGTGGGAATTCTTAGATCGATCGATCCGAGATCTAAACGAACGCGAGATTAATTCGCCAAGGAACTAATCAGCGTAGTGAGCGAGATCGACCAAGCGAACCCGTCACTCTTCTTGGATCAAGGCCAAGCTTGATCTAAAGGATGGTTTGTTGTTGTAGATCCGGATCGAAAACTTTGGATCTCGGATCTCACCCCGTAGCGATTCTAGATCTTGATCTCCTCTCCCTTGGAAATTCTCTAACCCTTGGCACACACAAGAGTTGAGTCTCCTCTCTTTTTTATTTTTTCCCCACCCACGAAAATGAAACCCTAGCCGTCATATTTATAGGTGCGGCGGATCTGCGGCTGGACAAAAGCCCATTCGCCTTGGTTCGGCAAAGCCGACACCTCTCGTGTTCACGGGCGAGACCCCTCTGAGGTTCTTGGTTTGACCGAAGGCCGCGCGTTTCTTCTCTCACGGGTTTTCCGAGCTTGATTTGAGGCTTCAAAGTCGGGTTTATCCTTCGCTCGCCTCATGGCATCAGTTCACCAAGGTTCCGAATCACCGACAGCTCGTGAAAGGAGAGAGCTCTTTTCAAATTCAAAATACCGGGCTTCGGACTCAAGGGGGCCGGCCTTTGACTTCACCTAACCGGCTAGCGGGACTGGCCGAAACCTCAGAGGGCGCTTGAGGCGCTTATGTGCGTTCACTTGTTGTGTCGTCAGCGGTTTGCCATTACTTCATCGGATGACTTGTCGATTATTCTCGTCATCACGAGCTATGCTCGGGGACTTATAGGCAATTTTCAACGCCTACAGTTTCAACTCATTGGCAAATAATTTTCTATAAGTAAAATTAACAATTTCATAAGCTATAACCGACAATTTCTAGCTATTTTCAGTAGTTTCGACACGATGACGAAAACTTTTCCTGAGGTCAAAATTCACGATTTGATGAGCTCTAACCCACGATATTTGGCTATTTTTAGTTTTTTCTTCTAGTTGGAAAATAGTTTAAAGGAGATAAAAATTCATGATTTCATGAGTTATATCCAATAAAATTTGGTAATTTTTAGTGATTTCGACATGTTAGCAAATAATTTTGGGAGGCAAAAATTCACGATTTAATGAGCTATAACCCACGAGAGGTCAAATTCACAATTTCATGAAATATAACCCATGATTTTGGCTATTTTTAGTGGCTTCAACTCGTTGGCAAATAATTTCGTGGAGGCTAAAATTTAAAATTTAATGAGCTATAACCCACGATATTTGGCAGTTTTTAGTGGTTTCAACCTATTGGCAAATAATTTTCTATAAGCCAAATTAAAAATTTTATAAGCTATAACCGACAATTTCTAGCCATTTTTAGTGGTTTCAACCCTTTTACAAAAAAGTTCCTTAAGGTCAAAATTCACGATTTCATGAGCCCTAACCCACAATTTTGGCTATTTTTAGTTTTTTCGCCTAGTTGGAAAATAGTTTAAAGGAGATAAAAATTCATGATTTCATGAGTTATATCCAATAAAATTTGGTAATTTTAGTGATTTCGACATGTTAGCAAATAATTTTGGGAGGCAAAATTCACGATTTAATGAGCTATAACCCACGAGAGGTCAAATTCACAATTTCATGAAATATAACCCATGATTTTGGCTATTTTAGTGGCTTCAACTTCGTTGGCAAATAATTTCGTGGAGGCTAAAATTTAAAATTTAATGAGCTATAACCCACGATATTTGGCAGTTTTTAGTGGTTTCAACCTATTGGCAAATAATTTTCTATAAGCCAAATTAAAAATTTTATAAGCTATAACCGACAATTTCTAGCCATTTTTAGTGGTTTCAACCCTTTTACAAAAAAGTTCCTTAAGGTCAAAATTCACGATTTCATGAGCCCTAACCCACAATTTTTGGCTATTTTTAGTTTTTTCGTCTAGTTGGAAAATAGTTTCACGGAGATAAAAATTCACGATTTCATGAGCTATAACGAATGAAATTTGGTAATTTTTAGTGGTTTCGACCTGTTGATAAATAATTTTGGGAGGTAAAAATTCACGATTTAATGAGCGATAACCTACGAGAGGCCAAAATTCACGATTTCATGAAATATAACCCATGATTTTTGGCCATTTTTAGTGGTTTCGACCCATTTGCAAATAATTTCACCCAGGCTAAAATTCATAATTTAATGAGCGCCCACGATATTTGGCAGTTTTTAGTGGTTTCGACCCATTGGCAAATAATTTTCTGCAAGCCAAAATTAACAATTTCATAAGCTATAACCGATAATTTCTATCCATTTTTAGTGGTTTCGACCCTATGATGAAAACATTTCCTAAGGTCAAAATTCACGATTTCATGAGCTCTAATCCACGATTTTTGGCTATTTTTTAGTTTATTCATTTGGTTGGCAGATAGGTTCGCGGAGATAAAAATTCACGATTCATGAGCTATAAACAATAAAATTTGGTAGTTTTTAGTGGTTTCAACATGTTGGCAAATAATTTTTCGTAGGCAAGAATTTACTATTTTATAAGCTATAATCCATAATTTTTTATCATTTTTAGTGGTTTCGATCCGTAGGCAAATAATTTCTCAGGTGATAAGATTCACGATTTTTTAAACTATAACCCACGATTTTTGTCATATTTAATTGCTTTTCCGATTGGCAAATAATTATACAGAGGCAAAAATTTATGATTTCATTAGCTATAACCCATAATTTTTGGCATCTTTTAGTCGTTTTGATCCGTTAGCAAATAATTTTGTGGAAGTCAAAATTCATGATTTCATAAGCCATAACCTACGAATTTTGCCCATATTTAGTTGCTTCGACTAGTTGTCAAATAATTTGGCGAATGCAAAAATTCACGATTTATGAGTTATAATCTACGATTATTTTGTTGCTTCAACTAGTTGTCAAATAATTTGGCAAAGCCAAAAATTCACAATTTCATGAGCTATAACCCATGATATTTTGGCCATTTATAGCTCATGAAATCATGAATTTTTGCCTTCGTCAAATTATTTGACAACTAATTGAAGCAACTACATATGGGTAAAAATCATGGGTTACAACTCATGAAATCGTGAATTGTGGCCTCCACAAAATTATTTGCTAAGGGATCGAAAAGACTAAAAATAGCCAAAAATTATGGGTTATAGCTCATGAAATCATAAATTATTTGCCAACTGGTCGAAATAACTAAATATGATAAGAAATCATGGGTTATAGCTCAGGGAATCATGAATTTTTTTCCTCTGGGAAATTATTTGCCTACAGATCGAAACCACTAAAATGATAAAAATCATGAGTTATAGCTTATGAAATAGTATATTTTGCCCTACGAAAAATTATTTGCCAATGGCTTGAAACCAGTAAAAATGGTCATAAGTCGTGGATAGCTGATTAAATCGTGAATTTTGTCCTCCGCTAAATTATATGCCAACGGGTCGAAACCACTAAAAATGAACAGAAATCGATGGTTATAGCTCATGAAATAGTGAATTTTACCATTCACGAAATTATTTGCCAATGGGTCGAAACCACTAAAAATGGCCAGAAATCGTTGGTTATTGCTCATGAAATAGTGAATTTTACCATTCACGAAATTATTTGCTCACAAGTCGAAACCACTAAAAATGACCAAAAAACATTAGTTATAGTTGATGAAATAGTGAATTTTTGCCTCTGCGAAGCTATTTTCCAACAGAATGAAAAAAACTAAAAATAACTAAAAATCGTGGGTAGAGCTCATGATATCGTGAATTTTGGCCTCAACGAAAGTTCTCACCATCTAGTCGAATCCATTAAAAATAACCATAAATTATGGAACCTCATAAAATCGTGAATTTAGATTATAGAAAATTATTTGCCATTGGATCGAAACTACTAAAAACTGCTAAAAATCATAGGTTATAGTTCATTAAATCTTGAATTTTAGCCTTCGAGAAATTATTTGCCTGCGTGTCGAAACCACTAAAAATACCCAAAAATTATCGCTTATATCTCATAAAATTGTTAATTTTGGCCTACGCAAAATTATATGCAACGACTAAAATGCCAAAAATCATGGGTAATAGCTCATGAAATCGTGAATTTTTATCAACAGAAAATTATTTGTCAATGGGTCAAAACCACTAAAAAAGGCCAAAAATCGGGGGTTATAAATCATTTGAATTTTTGCCTCTTTGAAATTATTTGCCAACGGGTGGACACCCCTAAAAATTGGCCAAATATCATGGGCTATAGCTCATGAAACCTTGAATTTTTGCCTTCACCAAATTATTTGACAACAAATTAACGCAACTAAATATGGGCAAAAATCGTGGGTTATAGCTCATAAAATCATGAATTTTGGCCTCCACAAAATTATTTGCTAAAGGATCGAAACGACTAAAAATGGCCAAAAATCATGGATTATAGCTCATGAAATCGTAAATTTTTGTCTCTGTGAAATTATTTGCCAACTGGTCAAAATAACTAAATATGGCAAGAAATCATGGGTTATAGCTGAGAAAATCAAGAATTTTATCCTCTAAGAAATTATTTGCCTACAGATCGAAGCCACTTAAAATGATAAAAAATCGTGGGTTATAGCTTATGAAATAGTGACTTTTAGCCTACGAAAAATTATTTGTCAATGGGTTGAAACCACTAAAAACGGTCAAAAGTCGCGGATAGCTAATTAAATTGTGAACTTTGGCCTCTACGAAATTATTTACCAACGGGTCTAAAACCACTAAAAATGGCTAAAAATCTTGGATTATTATTCGTCAAATCGTGAATTTTGGCCTCTGCAAAATTATACGCCAACGGGTCGAAACCACTAAAAATGGCCAGAAATCGATGGTTATAGCTCATGAAGTAGTGAATTTTACCCTCTGTGAAATTATTTACCAACAGGTCAAAACCATTAAAAACGGTCAGAAATCATTGGTTATTGCTCATGAAATAGTGGATTACCTTTCGTGAAATTATTTGCCAATAGGTCGAAACCATTAAAAATGGCTTGGCCATTTTTAGTGGTTTTAACCTGTTGGTAAATAATTTTCTGTAGGCAAAAATTCATCATTTCATGAGCTATAACCCATAATTTTTGGCCATTTTCACTCATTTCGATCCCTTGGCAAATAATTTTGTGCAGGCCAAAAGTCATGATTTTATGAGCTATAATCACATTTTTTGGCTATATTTAGTTGCTTCGACCAGTTGTCAAATAATTTCGTGAAAGCAAAAATTCACGATTTTATCAGCTATAGCAATTTTTGGTCCTTTTTAGTGGTTTCGACCCATTGACAAATAATTTTGAGGAGGAGAAAATTCACGATTTAATAAGCTATAACCTACGATTTTTGGCAGTTTTTAATTGTTTCTAACCTTTGGTAAAGAATTTTCTGTAAGCCAAATTTCACAATTTCATGAGCTACAATCCACGATTTTCGGACATTTTAGTGGTTTTAACCCTATGGTGAATAATTTCCTTGATGCCAAAATTCACAATTTCACGAGCTCTATTCCACGATTTTGGACATTTTAGTGGTTTTAACCCTATGGTGAATAATTTCCTTGATGCCAAAATTCACAATTTCATGAGCTATAACCAATGATTTTGGCCATTTTAGTATTTTTGGCCCGTTGGCAAATAATTTTGCAGATGGTATAATTCATGATTTAATGAGCAATAAGCCTATAACTCATGATTTTTGGTCGCTTTTAGCGGTTTTGACTTGTTGACAAATAATTTTACGTGGGCCAAAATTCATAATTACATAAGCTATAACCCACTATTTTTGGCCATTTTAGTACTTTCCACCCATTAGCGAAAAATTTTCCAAATGCCAAAATTCATGATTTCATGTGCTATAATCGATTTTTTTCTTTTTGCCATTTTCACTCATTTCGATCCCTTGGCAAATAATTTTGTGCGGGCCAAAAGTCATGATTTTATGAGCTATAATCACATTTTTGGCTATATTTAGTTGCTTGACCGGTTGTCAAATAATTTCGTGAAAGCAAAAATTCACGATTTTATCAGCTATAGCAATTTTTGGTCCTTTTTAGTGGTTTCGACCCATTGACAAATAATTTTGAGGAGGAGAAAATTCACGATTTAATAAGCTATAACCTACGATTTTGGCGCTTTTAATTGTTTCTAACCTTTGGTAAAGAATTTTACGTAAGCCAAATTTCACAATTTCATGAGCTACAATCCACGATTTTCGGACATTTTTAGTGGTTTTAACCCTATGGTGAATAATTTCCTTGATGCCAAAATTCACAATTTCACGAGCTCTATTCCACGATTTTTGGCTATTTTTATTTATTTGTTCGGTTGCAAATAATTTCGCAGATGCTAAAATTCAGGATTTCATGAGCTATAACCAATGATTTTTGGCCATTTTTAGTATTTTTGGCCCGTTGGCAAATAATTTTGCAGATGGTATAATTCATGATTTAATGAGCAATAAGCCTATAACTCATGATTTTTGGTCGTTTTTAGCGGTTTTGACTTGTTGACAAATAATTTTCTGTGGGCCAAAATTCATAATTACATAAGCTATAACCCACTATTTTTGGCCATTTTTAGTACTTTCCACCCATTAGCGAAAAATTTTCCAAATGCCAAAATTCATGATTTCATGTGCTATAATCGATTTTTTTCTTTTTGCCATTTTAGTTGTTTCGACCCGTTCACGGATACCTTCGCAAAAGCAAAATTTCATAATTTTATGAGCTATAACCCATGATTTTTGGCAATATTTAGTTATTTTGACCAGTTGGCAAATAATCTCGCGGAGGTAAAAGTTTATGATTTCATGAGCTATAACCCATAATTTTTAGTTATTTTTAGTCGATTCCATCCATTGGCAAATAATTTATACAGGATAAAATTCAAGATTTTATGAGCTATATCTCGAGAATTTTGACCATATTTAGTTGTTTCAACGGTTGACAAATAATTTTAAGGAGGCCAAAGTATATGATTTCATGAGCTATAACCAATGATTTTGGCCATTTTCACTCATTTCGATCCCTTGGCAAATAATTTTGTGCGGGCCAAAAGTCATGATTTTATGAGCTATAATCACATTTTTGGCTATATTTAGTTGCTTCGACCGGTTGTCAAATAATTTCGTGAAAGCAAAAATTCACGATTTTATCGGCTATAGCAATTTTGGTCCTTTTTAGTGGTTTCGACCATTGACAAATAATTTTGAGGAGGAAAATTCACGATTTAATAAGCTATAACCTACGATTTTGGCGGTTTTAATTGTTTCTAACCTTTGGTAAAGAATTTTACGTAAGCCAAATTTCACAATTTCATGAGCTACAATCCACGATTTTGGACATTTTAGTGGTTTTAACCCTATGGTGAATAATTTCCTTGATGCCAAAATTCACAATTTCACGAGCTCTATTCCACGATTTTGGACATTTTAGTGGTTTTAACCCTATGGTGAATAATTTCCTTGATGCCAAAATTCACAATTTCACGAGCTCTATTCCACGATTTTTGGCTATTTTTATTTATTTGTTCGGTTGCAAATAATTTCGCAGATGCTAAAATTCAGGATTTCATGAGCTATAACCAATGATTTTTGGCCATTTTTAGTATTTTTGGCCCGTTGGCAAATAATTTTGCAGATGGTATAATTCATGATTTAATGAGCAATAAGCCTATAACTCATGATTTTTGGTCGCTTTTAGCGGTTTTGACTTGTTGACAAATAATTTTCTGTGGGCCAAAATTCATAATTACATAAGCTATAACCCACTATTTTTGGCCATTTTTAGTACTTTCCACCCATTAGCGAAAAATTTTCCAAATGCCAAAATTCATGATTTCATGTGCTATAATCGATTTTTTTTCTTTTTTGCCATTTTTAGTTGTTTCGACCCGTTCACAGATACCTTCGCAAAAGCAAAATTTCATAATTTTATGAGCTATAACCCATGATTTTTGGCAATATTTAGTTATTTTGACCAGTTGGCAAATAATCTCGCGGAGGTAAAAGTTTATGATTTCATGAGCTATAACCCATAATTTTTAGTTATTTTTAGTCGATTCCATCCATTGGCAAATAATTTAGCACAGGATAAAATTCAAGATTTTATGAGCTATATCTCGAGAATTTTGACCATATTTAGTTGTTTCAACCAGTTGACAAATAATTTCACAGAGGCAAAATTTTACGATTTCATGAGTTATTACCTATGATTTTTCGCCATTTGTAGTTATTTCGACCCGTTGGCAAATAATTTCGCGAAGACAAAATTTCACAATTCAATAAGCTATAACCCACGATTGTTCGTCGCTTTTAGTGGTTTCGACCCGTTGGTAAATAATTTTAAGGAGGCCAAAGTATATGATTTCATGAGGTATTACCCATAATTTTTGGCCATTTTTTAGATTTTTTTCTACCCGTTGGCAAATAATTTCGCAGGGGCAAGTTAGAATAATAAAAATATTAAATTTAACCATCACTGCAACTTTGGAGTTTTTGTATGATGGTTAGAGACTAGGGAGACTTCAAATGGTAGAGGTTCAAATCTCACCGAACACGAATGAAAAGGCGGGTTTTCTCAAAATTGACGCTGATACATAAGTCCAAGTTTCATATCTTTAAGTGAAAAAATAAAAGTCCCCAAACTGTCCTTCCCCCTATTCTTCCTCAATGGTGTGTTTGGATGGGGGTTAGAGAAGGGTAGGGGAACTTAAAATTTACAAAACCTTTGTTTGAGAGTGTTTTTTTAGGTTGTTAAAGGATGGAAGGAAATGTAAACTTTGGGAAGATCCCTCCCTCCCCATCCAAATTGGTGGCGGATATAAAATGAACAGTATAAATTTTAACAAGAGACAATTTTACCCCTATCATTTACTAGTTTATAAAATATTTTAATAGCATATATGGGCATTTATATAACTTTACATATATTCACTTCACTTTCCTCCCTTTAGTAAAACTCCCAAACAAGATAAATTAAGTTTACTTCCATTCCCCTTGCTAAACTCTCAAATAATATTTTATCTTTTTTTCTCTCCTTCTCTATCTTTTCTGTCCATTATTTAACTTTCATTTCCTTCCCGTAGTAAACTACCAAACAAACAAAAGTCCTCATCATCTACACCCACAAAACCCATTCTAATAAATACAAATTCTCGGAGCATAAAATAGCAAGATAAAAAACTAATATCGAATATTGAAAACTCAAGAACACCAACTTCAAATCTAGTTCATTGAAAGATGAAACGAGATATTGAGAGATTGAATTCATTACCAGCTGCGTGATTTCTTTGGAGAAGAGATGAAGGCGTCGGCCATCGGAGGTCGAAGGCGGCGGCAGTCGGATTAGGGTAAGGTTGGAGAAGAAAGGGGTAAAGAAAGCTTTGGGGATTTTTTTTTTTACGATGAAAAATACATGGTATGAAATGGGATATACAACAACAACAGCAACACTTGGGTTTGAAAATAAATAAGTTTGAGTATTTGGATCTAAGCATAATTCATAAGTGCGTGGGTTTAAAAAAATATAAGGACAAACTTTGGGTTTGTAAACTACAAACAAAACATTAAATATATCCTAGAGTCGCGTGACAAATTAGTTTATGGAGAAAATATATATCCTAGAGTGCCCTCTGTGCGAACAAATAACAGAAACACCCGCATATTGGCAAAGGTATTTTAAGGTATTTTGAGTCATTCACAAAGAGGATAAGAAGACATTTTGAAAGCTTTAATTATCAACAGTATTCTGATAAGATTCGTGTTCTGTTCACTCCCTGTAAAATTTTATGTAGAAAAATTTTATAGGATTTTCTTTGTTATCCTAGTTTAATATGGACTTGACAAATCACAATGCACAATCTATCATTCCGCCTCCCTCTCTACACACACACATTGTATATTGCATTTATGCGTAGGGTTTTTCTGTACTAGTCCCTTAAATCTTTAAGAATTAAAAATTGCATATTGGCTCCTGAAATCCTATAAGATATTGCAAAATCATTTCTTTGGTAGTAGTTTCTCAGTTAAAATCCTTATCAGCGTTGGGT
This sequence comes from Asparagus setaceus, assembly GCA_012295165.1. Classification (NCBI taxonomy): domain Eukaryota; kingdom Viridiplantae; phylum Streptophyta; class Magnoliopsida; order Asparagales; family Asparagaceae; genus Asparagus; species Asparagus setaceus. Next base: position 98,330,182 of record CM022701.1, on the reverse strand, counting down.
TAACTCTTAACCCGACATCGCAATCATCGAACTAACTTTCTCTAATGTTTCAAATCTTTGTGAAACTCAACTTTGGGTTAGAGATTTTTCTATCCATTAGAGAAGAAGAACTCAAGTGGGTTTGGGTTTTCTAAGCAATATTGAGTTTAAACCCATCAAGAAATGGATTGGGAAACATAATAGAGGGTAAAATGGTCACTTTGCCTCCAACCGTTAAATTTCTGAGAATACTCCCCTCAAATCTAACGTGTGTTAACTAGAATGACCATTTTGCAAGACCCTATAGGATATGAGGTACTAATGCAATTTTCAAGATTAAGGGCCTACTATGTAATTATTGAATATATAAGGGACTAATATCTAAAAACCTCATATATATATATATATATATATATATATATATAGAGAGAGAGAGAGAGAGAGAGAGAGAGAGAGAGAGAGAGAGAAAGATTTTTTTTTTTACGATGAAAAATACATGGTATGAAATGGGATATACAACAACAACAGCAACACTTGGGTTTGAAAATAAATAAGTTTGAGTATTTGGATCTAAGCATAATTCATAAGTGCGTGGGTTTAAAAATATAAGGACAAACTTTGGGTTTGTAAACTACAAACAAAACATTAAATATATCCTAGAGTCGCGTGACAAATTAGTTTATGGAGAAAATATATATCCTAGAGTGCCCTCTGTGCGAACAAATAACAGAAACACCCGCATATTGGCAAAGGTATTTTAAGGTATTTTGAGTCATTCACAAAGAGGATAAGAAGACATTTTGAAAGCTTTAATTATCAACAGTATTCTGATAAGATTCGTGTTCTGTTCACTCCCTGTAAAATTTTATGTAGAAAAATTTTATAGGATTTTCTTTTGTTATCCTAGTTTAATATGGACTTGACAAATCACAATGCACAATCTATCATTCCGCCTCCCTCTCTACACACACACATTGTATATTGCATTTATGCGTAGGGTTTTTTCTGTACTAGTCCCTTAAATCTTTAAGAATTAAAAAATTGCATATTGGCTCCTGAAATCCTATAAGATATTGCAAAATCATTTCTTTGGTAGTAGTTTCTCAGTTAAAAATCCTTATCAACGTTGGGTTAACTCTTAACCCGACATCTGCAATCATCGAACTAACTTTCTCTAATGTTTCAAATCTTTGTGAAACTCAACTTTGGGTTAGAGATTTTTCTATCCATTAGAGAAGAAGAACTCAAGTGGGTTTGGGTTTTCTAAGCAATATTGAGTTTAAACCCATCAAGAAATGGATTGGGAAACATAATAGAGGGTAAAATGGTCACTTTGCCTCCAACCGTTAAATTTTCTGAGAATACTCCCCTCAAATCTAACGTGTGTTAACTAGAATGACCATTTTGCAAGACCCTATAGGATATGAGGTACTAATGCAATTTTCAAGATTAAGGGCCTACTATGTAATTATTGAATATATAAGGGACTAATATCTAAAAACCTCATATATATATATATATATATATATATATATATATATATATATACACTACTGTGAACATCTCAACCGTTCATTGCCCCACTCATCTCCATACACGTACATCGAACTGAGACAAGCAGACAGATACACCTACTCGTCCCAGCCAGGTCATTTTCCAATTATATACACCAAATGCATTCTCTCTCTACTCACTCTTCTCTCATGTATACAAACATTAACAAAAAGCAAAAATAAAAATAAAAATTTGGAGATCAAATACCAACGCCGGCCATGACCACCGTCTGCGTGACCGGAGCAACCGGCTACATCGGTAGCTGGCTAGTCCGTTCACTCCTTAACAGAGAGTATCTTGTTAATGCAACAACAAGAGATATAAGTATTTTCTTCTTTTGCTTGCTTGTTCTTTAAATAAATAAAATGATTGTTTTTGTTTAACCTTAATGGGGTTTTTATTATTTGAGTGTGATTAGATAAGGGGTTGGAGATCTTTGGAGATTGTGATGGGTTGAAGTTGTTTAGAGGTGATCTTAGTGAAGAAGGGAGCTTTGATGAGGCAGTTAAGGGTTGTGTTTGTGTTTTTCATGTTGCGGCTTCTATGGAGTTTGGCGTAACGGCTGCTGAAAATATAGGTAATTGATATAAAAGTTATTTATTTTATTTTTAGATTGATACATTGATCATAGGGTTTTTTTTTCTTAATAATGGTTGATTGATCATATAGTACCACTTTGATGATTAGGGAAAATTTTCGTTAGAGGGCCCCTATATTAAAAACCACGCAGAGATAGACTATGAGACAAGTGTCTCATCATACATTTTAAAGTTGGTGATTAGATTGTGCTGACACAATATTCTAATTATACAGAATTTATCACTCACAATAATACTTGTTGATTGTTCTAATATTGAATGATATTGTATAACGATTACACTAACTTAAAATTGGTAGTTGAACATGTGATGTATTTTTCTTCTTCTGGACGGACCTCCATAGGATCTTTTTCCTTAATCACTATTTGGCATGTCATACTTGATATCTTAGTTCAGACTTTACGATATGTAAATACTAGTATCTTAAGTTAAGAAAAGCCTTTCAAGTTGAACACTTGTGTCATTTTAGCTCTGATCTAATGCACAAAAGTATATTTAGTACTATAAATTCAACTAGTTTCGAGTTTCACCTACAAAAACTAGAGAACTTAAATCAATTTTATGAAATCTTTTGAAATGTTGATCTTATCGATACTAGCTAAATTCATGATAACAACCCGTAAATTCTCGAAATTAGCTTAATTCTTTGAGATTATTAGATATAAGCTAATACATTATCTTTGTGGTCAAAGAGGAGTATGTGCAATCAAATGTACTAGAACCTGCTGTCAGAGGAACCATCAATCTCCTACAATCTTGTTCAAGAGCAAAAACTATGAAGAGAGTGATATTTACGTCTTCAATCAGTACAATCACTGGTAAAGATGACAATGGCAATTGGAGATCAGTTGTTGATGAATCGTCAACCATATCGTTGGATCGAGTATGGAAGGCAAAGCCTAATGGATGGGTATAAATTTCATAGTCTTGGTTAATTTTAGATTTTTGATAAAAATATGAGAAACCCACGTCTATGATATGTAGATGAAAGGGATTTCCTCTAATTTATCCTTAGATTTTCTTTTTCGTCCAATTTTGATGATTAAACTTAGATAATCTCAGGTGTATGCCCTCTCAAAGCTTTCAACAGAAGAGAAGGCCTTTGAGTTTGCGAAGGAGAACGGAATAGATTTGGTTTCAATCATCCCACCCACAGTCGCTGGTCCTTTCCTTACTCCAACTGTTCCTTCAAGTCTACAAGTTCTCTTGTCTCCTGTCACAGGTACTTACAAACAAAATTTACATCTCACAAGAATTTTTTTCCATATACTAATCAGGATTTTTGTAGGTGATCCAAAACTGTATGCGATATTACTTGCAGTACACTCTAGACTGGGATCGATTCCATTAGTCCATATCGAAGATATATGCAACGCACATATCTTTCTTATGGATGCAACTAAAGCGAAGGGACGATATGTTTGTGTTGCAGGAAGTTGTTCTCTGCCTCAGATTGCTTCTTCGGTTGACGGAAGGTAAATTATTGAATTTTCCGATTATTGAATGTTTGGATTCTGATATTTGTTGTGGTTGTTGATGTTCATAGGGGTGAGGAAGAGATTCATGAATCAAAAGCCTCGTTGGTGATTTCTTCAAAGAAGTTGACTGATCTGGGGTTTGAGTTCAAGTTCAGTGTGAGAGATATCGTAAAGGACACTGTTTCTTGCTGCGTTGAGTGTGGTTTTCTGAAGAGTTGACATGCAGCTATGGTGAAGGATTGAGCTCATGATTGGTATATTCCATGTCACTAAGGATCTGTTGTTAGTTGTGTTGAGTACTGTTTTTTGAAGTACGGTCTCCACCAAACTCTAAGCAAGTTCTGCTCAAGGAAATAAAAGGCACAACTGGCCCAAGTTACAAACTTTGAACTTGATCTAATCTTTTGAGCAATAGATTTACGAAGTCATTGGCATTATTGAACTCGAATCTAAACGTTCATCAATATTTTTACGTGGTTATAAGCACTAGACCTCTGAACAATTACAAGAAATACCAACGTGGAAAGCTATCTGTTAATAATTAGGGGTTTTTGTTTTTGGGCCCCATTGTTTACCTTGATTTATCTATAAATCTTTATTATTATTATTATTGAACCCAGTTAACTTTATGTATTTATCTCTAAATCCAAATAGTATAATTTAGAGTTAGCACTTTTAATTGCATTGAGCCATGCAAGAGGAATTATACTAGAGCTCCCAACTTCCCGAGACATGTTTTGTGAAGACCAAGGATTTTGTGAATAAGAATAATATTCTTCAATAAGAGAGGGGATGTAGGGATTTCTACATAGAAAATTGTATAAGAGTTAAAGAAAGTTAGAACTTTAGAATTGATAATAAAAAATAAAAGTATATCAAAATGCAAGTTATCTTATATGGACGGTATTAGATTGTTGCCCAAATAATACATCTCGATTCATATCAATATTCATAATAACTACATTCTTCTTGCAACTTCGATGTATATTGAACATTATCGAGACATCATCATCATCACATACGCGCACATAAACTTCTTGTGTGTGTGAGACTTTATAAGTCAAGCGCATTGTGCTTGCACTATAAGCAATTATACTTTGCACCGCAACCGCCAAATCATTGAAACTCTCATTGACATTCAATTTAAAAGTGATTATTTCCTCTAAAATCCATCAATGCACAATACAATTCTTCATTCATCTATGTTCGTCACAATAAATAAATAAATTTGTGCAAAATTTCATCAAAGATAGTCAACTAAAATCAAATTTAACTAACTATAAAATGTGAAATAATTTTCATAAATTCATGAATAATAATGTGCAATAATTTTAATGAATAAAATGAGAAATTAATACTATAAATTAAGTAGTTAAATAAAATGCAAATTTATACCTTAAATTACTAATAAAGTGATGAATCTCCACCAAAATCAAGCAACCACACCCTACGCATTAATAAAGTTGAGAATTAATTGATAAAATCATAAGAGAAGTTGAGAATTAATTGATCGGTTCATAAAAGTGGAAGAATAAAAAAAAGAAAATAATGAAAGAGAGAAGAATTAATTGAGAAATGAAGAGAGAGAGAGAGAGAGAGAGAGAGGGGGTTGTTCCCGCCGTTTCTCTCTCTCGCGCCTAACATCGCATTTAATGTTGCGCGGAAGAGCAAGAATGTAGGAACAAAGAAAGGAGGTTGGAGAATTGTATAATTGAATTTTAAAAAAATTTTAAGGCCCACATATGAAAGAAGCCATGAACAACGGAAGGGGATTAGGAAAAGGTATCATTTGAAATTTTTTTTTCTTTAAGGGGAACCCACATTTGTATGTATTGTACTTCGAAAGTTGGATCTAAAGATAAATACATAAAGATAAATAGGTTCAATGATACAAAATAAATTAGTTGAGTCTAAAGATAAACTGGGGTAAACTTTTGGGCCTAAAAACAAAAATCCCTAATAATTATTATCTGCCTCCAATATTCTTGCCAAACTTTTCAAGGACAATAAAATCTACATAAATCCGCAAAAGAAAAGGTAAAAAAGTAATAACTAAACTCTAGACTGAAAATCAGAAATATCCTCCGAACACGACATGCGTTGCTAAAACAAAACGGGAAAGAATATAAGCTCAAAACTATAATATATATAGAGGCAAAACTGGTGAAGGCAACAAAGGAGCCAAGCTTATTTCCAAGCTTTCTTGCCCCTGAACTGCTTTCCTGACCTCCTATCTTGTTTCTTTTTCTCTTGGCGAGAACGAGCAATTTTTCTTCTTTTTGCAGCAAGAGGCATCGCCTTCTTGTGCTCTTTTTGGCGATTGCTAAGACCACCGGTCTGCAAATTAATGCAAAGTTATATCAATGTAAAAATAAACCAGAGAAATAAGAGAAGGCACTGTGAAGACAGATTTTTCCAAAATTCAATTAAATCGAAAATTTTGAGTCTTCTGTGAGCAAAACTTTCTTCAAAAAATAGAAATCATAGACGATTATGTTGTTTTTTTCTCACTCAACTGTAGCAGGAACAAGAATGATATATAGTGTCAACAATTGAAATGGGAAACAGTTTAGTAACAAACGGAATTAAGCATGCAAAGCCGTAGAGCTAGGCAGATCACATTACAGAAAAACATTTTTTTTTCTAAGGTCAAGGAGCGAAGGCATAAAACTATAGGCACAAAGATATGACAAAGGATTAAAATAAACAAGGGCAATCAAATGAGACAACTCCAGCTACCTATTTTTCCAGCTGCATTTTCACATTTTTATGACATTGCAATTTCCATTAGCTAACCTATAATCAAACCTCATATCGTTTCCATATTATTTTTTTTAACTGAGCAACTACCAGAAAATTGCACTTTGAAACTCAAAAAAAATACAGCTTAAGAAACACATTTTTAAAGTAACGCAAAAAAAAAAAAGAAAGAAAAAGCCTACGAGCCAAGATTTGCATCTATATGGACTTCATATACGTCCAAGAAAACAGAAAAAAGCAACGACGTGACTTTAGCTACAAGAGATAAGAAAAAGAAAGCAACATAAATTCACATGAAACCTGCAACCAAAAAGAACTATCAAGCAATATAATGATACCTTTTTCTGCTTCACAGCAGCTCTGGCCTGGTATTTCCCTCTGTCTTCTCTCCCTGCTCTCACTAAAGCCAATCTCTCCTCTTTGCTGAACTTTCTTCTGATGTTCACCTAAATAAAGTAATCATCAAAACATAAGTTTGAGAGGCAAGGAAGATAGCAAACAAATAATTCCAAAAGGAATACCATACAAATGGGACAGTTATATAGAATGGTTAAAGAAAACGTGACAAGCTATATAGAATGTTCTTGAGTCAAATTTCTATATACATCTAAGGTTAAGATCGTTGGGGATCTTTAAGTGCCGTGCATTCTTCTTAACTACTTGGCTCAGACAATAATCAATGGAAACCTTTGACGTAAAATCTTTCTGGGAAAAAAAAACGTATATCATTGATCAAAATTCGCTGAAGCAACAAAATTGAAAAATCATTCATTTTGGAGCTAATCAGAATGCATACTTTAGTGGCTTAACAAATGCATCAGGTTAAAATTCACATCATTCAATATCAATTTGAATCAGTATCTGAATTAATTCAATCCAATATTTACCTACCAAATTTCCATAATATAGTAAGATATGAAATATTCTCTCAACATAAGCTATGGAAACTAGAAGCAAATCCAAATCCTGCAAACTGGATAGAAGAACTCACCTCAAGCACAGCAGGATCTACACGCTTCGTACTTAGCTGCTCAGAAGAGGGAACTCTAAAAGCTACCGACTTCGCATCGACTCTCTTCTTTACAAGACCTTGTTGAGCCAAGGCCAGCTTAGCCTCTTTCTTTGCCTACAAAGTTCAGACACAAGGAACCAAATATTAGAGGCCCCTCGAATAAACATAAAAAATTTCAGACATCATGATTCAATTACTTATTTTAAATTATTAACAATTTTCAAGGAGAGTACCATCAAGTCTTTTATACGTTGGAAATCTTCATTAGACAGAATTCCATCAGTTGTATCTGATGGCCCGACTTCCGTCCTGGCTACTGCTATTTTCTTCAATGCTCGAAGACTAGTGTCCGCAGCATTCAAATGTCCAACATAGTCAACAAACTTCCTCTTCTGAGCATTCGACTTCTCTTTTTCTTGATCTGTGTCATCACAATCATCAGACTGACCACCATCATCCCTGACATCTGTGTCATCATCATCATCAGAGTGACCAACATCATCACCATCATCGCTGTCATCTGCGTTATCATCATCTAGATCAGCATCACCACCTTCATCATCGATGCCTTCATCATCACTTTCAATGTCATTATCATCACCATCAGTACCACTGCCATGAACTTCCTCTGCTTCATCTTCCTCTGCAGAATCCTCCTCATCTTCTTCCTCGGACACTGCATCTTCATCTTCTTCCTCCGAAACTACATTTTCATCATCATTTCCAACAGAAGCATTCTCTTCGACCTCTCCATTTTCTTCTGCAGAAGGGTTCACCTCACCATCTGAGCTACTGTTCATGGAGTCATCATCCTGAAGCAACTCTATGCCAGGGACATTACTAGCTACACTAACTTCTCCAAATGCTTTAGGCCTGGCTTTGGGATCAATGGGGCGGCCACGGTCTTTCTTGATCAATAGTGAAGGGCATATCTGCAAGAAAGTAACAATATATGTCATTTCCATCAAGAATCATTTCGTATCATAGAACATTTCCAGAGTCAGGTGTGCCACCAGACCTCTCTGAATAAAGTGATTAACGACCGAGCTGCTGTAGAGACTGCTTTCTCGTGTGATTTCTTGTATAAAACAAGGTCTTGGAGAAGATCTTCATCCATCAACTGGAAGACAAATAAGAGAAAGGAGAGCAAATAAATGAGAGAGAAAATTCAGAGGATTAAGAGTTACTATTATTATTTAGAACAGGACTCACATAGGATATAGATAAAGGATCTTTCTGCAGCCACTAGTTGACAATGCTATTGGTATTTTAACAGTAAGAAACTCCCTAAGTGGAAACAAGATCTCTAACTCTCTAAGTACGTGAAACATTCTAATTTCATTCTAATTCCGTTTAAAATTGTCAATAACACAGCAAAAAACATCTTGGTTGTGACTTGTTACAGAAACTATTCTAGCATTATTATCATATATACTCTCTACCACCACCTTGCATCCATTATGCAATAAAGTTGTATCAAAATATTGAATTTCTTCATTAAAAGAATCAAAGTGAATGGCGTGGTTCAAAGAATGGTGATTAAATTTTCAATCAAAGAATCAAAGTAATTACTAAACAATACGTTTCTGGATTAGAACACCCAAAAGAGAAAAAATTTCTCTCGATATTTAAACTACATAGTTTTCCACAATTTCGTCAGCAAAACTGTGTCAACTGAATGATCATGTGATGACACGTGCACCAAATCTGCTCTATAAATACAAAATACTCATTTTGAATTGTATAAAAAGAACCTCAGTTTCACTAGGATTTAGAAGAAAAGATTTTTCAGCTTATTACCTTGACCAGCAGTCATTATTCATCTAACATATGAGATACATGCTAAAGTTACAGTCCCAGTTACTCCCAAGTGGTGATTAACATTTAATAAGCCTGGCGCAGGATAAGCCTTCAATAAACAAGAATCGCATAGAACATCTGGTTCGTAAAATATTACATCATATATTTAATATGACCACAAGAGATCTGAAAATAAAGACAGATTACTGCATACATAGTAAGATGCACTACATTAAAGCTGAAGGAAAGAATAACTAAACAGAAGGAAGTTAGAAGGAACAAGAAACGAACCAAAGGTATCCTCAGGCATATCTCCCTTATGGCATTCAGACCAACAGCAATGGCCTGTAGTAGACATGTTATTTATAGTATCAACAAACAATTTGCAGAAGAAAAAGAAGGAAAGTGCTTTATACTAGATGAAGATAGATAAATACTTTTGAACCGCTACTCAACAGAAAATGAAAGCTTTGATTTCTTATCACCACAGTAGACAAAAGAGGGACTTTCGTCTGTTTGTGGATCATGTGTTGACAGAAATCTCCAGTATTTTCATTTTCAATCGCTACAAGATCAAGAACGCTATGATCTAGAACTTTTCTTAGTTGTTACCAAAATGAAATATCGGTAAACAAGTTCAATTATGTACCTTCCAAATCCTAAATAGAACGACATAGGAATACATATGAAAACACAATATCTTTTACATACACTTAAATAACTGAAGAATATTCAGCTTTAATTACCTGTTTTCCTTTGATATTTCTTTTTATATGTGATATGATACCTACCCTACCCAAACGAATAGGTAAAAGCAATAATTGTAAAACAAATCTACGGTAGCATCAGATCCATTCACAATGATATATTGTAAATACCTCAGTGCAAGAGCGGTCATGCACAAATTGATTTACTATTTGCTTGAATAGTGGCTCAACAGCATCAGGGGGAACCTAACACAATCGAACCAGTTTTTTGGCTATAAAGTCAAAGGTAAAGAACTAGAAAAGAAACATTTACCAAAGAGATGAATAAGTTTATCAGGATCAAACCATATCATGACAGGCCTGGACTGCTGCAGCTAGCAACTCTGTAACATCACGTTGATGAGGCTGCAAGAATACAGATCAAAGTTATACCTGTTATAGTTTAAACCAGCACTTAATCCATGAATAACTTTCTGTACCTGAACATATTTTTGAAGAAAGGGATAAAAGTTTAACAAAAGCAAACGGTGCATCCCAATAGTTCTGGCAATTACTTTCATTATCATCATCCTAACCTGGAATTTGCAAACACAATTTCCTTTAGATACTGGGAAATAGTCACATTAAACATGTTAATGGTACGAAATGGATGTGAAAACAGGACTGATATCACAATGTGCGATTGGTAGAAATCAATCACCTTTTCTAATTTCTACACAAGATAATTTACAGAATCTCTTTACACAAATAAATGTGCTTCATTCCACATTTGATAGTAAAACAGATAAGAACCAAGAAACCATCACCGAGGAGATAATACATCTAAATGAGGTTTTATAGAACTCATATATGAGCATTTTGAAGCAAAGAGAATCCTTTGGATAAATTCTACCTTGAACTACACCATTAATTTGCAATATTCATCTCAAACACCAGGGCAAAAAAATTAAGCAGGAAAAAATACCTCAAATCGTTCATTACTTTTCCGAAGACAGGAAAACAGCCCCTCTGCGAAACCCTATTAGCACAAAGTGTGGCAGTAACTCAGTCATGAGGACCCAAAAAAAAAAAAAAAACAGAAGTCTACGTCACAATAACCAGATGAAGTCTACGTCACAATAACCAGATGAACTCCAACCTGTGCATTTTTTAGATGTGTTAGAGGAGAGTAAGAATTTGAACTATTCTTTTCTGACGATAGACGTTGTTGCCTTTTCATGCTGCGCATAACACGTTGCAGTTTTGCTTTCTTTTTTTTCTTACTAGCAGCAGTACCTTTGTGATGTGCCTACAAGCAGCAAAGAACAAAAACACTCATTTTATTGACAAACAGACTTTTGAGAATATCTCCAGTCCCGTGAAACATTACAGTTCCGGCGAAGAGCTTATCACATGAAGCAAAGAATCAATTGCACACAGCATCAAAACAATGTAGTGCAAATGCTAACGTACAGCAAAAGAGTTTCCAAATTATAGCATTCTTCATCATTATATGAAGGCTAAATATAAAAATAAAAGCAATAGTCATTTACATTCTCTCAAGTAAAAACCCCTCGCTCATTTTATTCTCTTGAATCTTGTACATTTGTTCCTCATTCCACGGTATTCTACGTCTTCCAATGCCACCATATATAGACCAGTGCCTGCTGCCACTGTTGTACCTTGTCCCTAGTTTCTACTAGATCCTTATTCTTTTCTACTCATGAAAGTTGGCACATCATTCAGTTGAACCAAGTGGAATACCAACCCATCCTAAAACCAGTTATTCCACCTCTTAACACCCTTCTTTACTACACTTACCTATGCTCCCATTGTTGTTATTTATCAGGTAAATCAGGGAAAATGTAGTAGCATTCTGGTCAGAGGCAGATCAGGAGATTCAAAGGACAATTTGGTGTCTAATGTTCATTGGACCAAATAAGATGACCTTGTATGTGTATTATTGTATGCTTAGTGAGAAAATATAGATGTCGCTTATCCGTCACAATAAAGAAAAATCAAGTAGGTTTCCTGAATTTGCTATTGTGCAACCTATTGTAACTTGTCACTATATAAAAAATCCGTAGGATATAAGGGGATGAAAGACTACAACAAGTCCAACTATCAAGTACTCAAACAAAGATCAATGAGTAGAATAGGTAACAAAATAAAAATCACCAAGTTATAAGTAAAAGGTAGAACTTTGCTTTTTGAGAATGCAGTCATATATTGGTTCATAGATTATTAGATTTTAACATTTCTGATGGCTACACAGTTACATAAGTAAAACAAAAAAGTAACATGAATAAAACGAGTGTCAAGACATTAAAGCATGAGGAAACATTTCATGTTGTCTATTTCCTAGTACTAGATGTGACACACGTGCAACGCACGTGGTCAAGTATCACATGTCTTATTTTTTATAGAAAAATTCCTAGTATTAGATGGGATACACGTGCGTTGCACGTGGCTAAGTATCACGTCTTTTTTATAAAAAAATTGTACATAATTATCAATATTTTTTGCAGGTATATACACAGAAAACCAAATAAACAGCTACACTGTTTTCCTCTCATGACAATAAAACCACGCCAACAAAATCAACACAATCAAAAAATAACAAAAGACTAACTTGACCCCAACTTCATTCTGCATCTCTCACAGGCTTCTTCATTGACTTGAAAAGTACTAATTATGTTAGTAATATGAAAGAAAAATATGCAACTCTAAAAGGTACAATATAAATGGAGAAGAGAAGCTTACAGAACTTGGAAGGGCAATGAATATTGAGGAAATTATAATTTCATTAAAAATTTAATAAGATGTGATTTTTACTAATTGATTGTCGAGAAGACTAACAGTCAAGTCTTTACAAATTATAATTTTATAAATAAATACCAAAAGCCAATCTTGAATAATAAACTGAAATTTACATTCCATCATTTGGAACCTGAACCTGTCATTTCTGTTCAGTAAGCTTACAATCTCTCTCTAAACTTTTTACTCTCTGAAGTTTGTGAAGAGAATGTTTTTGAATAAAGAAATCAAACATTTTTTACAAAGCTTTAGACAATTAGACACCAACTTACTAACTACAACAAAGAACTCAAGCTTACTTCTTACTTCTTAGACAAAGTATTACCTATAGTGCATTCTCGAAAGAATTTTGCAATTGAATGGTTAATATGACACTTTTGAAACTACTTAATTGTCTAAAATTACCATTTCAAAAGAAAAAGAACCTAAAATTATCAAACTAGCTAGTAAAAATAAATTACTTTCCGACCAAAGCATTATCTAGAGCTTTTCTCCAAAGAATCTCCTAGTTTGATGGTTAATCTGACACTTCTGAAACTGCTTAATTGTCTAAAAATTACAATTTCAGGAAAAAGAAACGTTAACAATTATCAAAATTGTTTTAGTTATAACCAATTCATTAAAATAAATTAGATACTTGAACAAACCTGGGATGACTGTGTAAACTTAGAAGAGGATGCATTCTTCATGTGCTTGAAATTTCAGTTGACACATTATTAAAGTATTTATCTATATGACGAATGATGAACTTGATTGCCTCCTCTCAATTTTTTTCATGCACATATAGCATGAATAAGGTATTCTTAGGTAGATGCAAAGCACAAAAATACTAAGATACCTAGATTGAATTTTTTTTCTTGGCTTTGAAAATGCTCGAGGGATAAAGAAAATTGATTGGAAGTGGAAAGATGATCACTAGGTTATGGGGAGGAGGAAGTATCGGCTGATGATTTTTTTGGGGGTGTGAATTCCCGTTGGTTTCTGTTGGTGGATTGATGATGTATATATGTAGGATAAGTTTTATGCCCGTGCTTGCATAGGTTGCTTTGATTTCTTCGATTTATAAATGTTAGTTTTATGCACTCTTCACAACATTAAGCTATTTCTATATTCCCTAATGTAATAAAAGATATGATTGATTATTTTTTTATAGACTATAACTTACAGATCATCTATTAATTAATATATTAATTGTTTATGAAGGAAAAGAGAAAGTACACCTCTTTGCTATGTTTTGAGAAGAAGAGAATAGATATTTTCTTTATCAGATAAAGTTGATAGTTTCAGTGATAGATAAATAAATAGTTGGAAATTCCATCATCCCTAGTATTAACAACATAGGTCTTTCTATGACCATTATACCCCACCTTATGTTTTCCTACACCAACAATATATTACAACATTATCCTATTTTATGTTATAGTTTTAGAAATTTTCAAGGGGCTATTTATAATTTTGAAACTTTCAGAGGGATATTTGTAATATTTGACACTTTCAGGGGTTGACTGTATAGTTTTCAGTCGCTGTTTTGTAAAATTTTCTCGGTTATTTATACTTTCAAAAATTTTAGAGCTATTTGTAAATTTTTGGGGTTTCTATAATTTCATCAACTTTCACGAGCTGTTTGCAAAAATTTTAGAAGGTTATTTGTAAAAATTTAGTGAGGTATTTGTAATTTTCAAAATTTTTAGCAAGCTGTTTATTATTTTTAAACATTCATGGGGCTGGTTGTAATATTTTCAAATGACTGTTTGTAAACTTTTAAGGGATATTCATAATTTTTAAACTTTAAAATGACTCATTGTAAAATTTTCAGGGGGGCCTAGTTGTAAGTTTAGAAATTTTAAGTGGGTTGTTTGGAATTTTTGGATTTCCATGTGGGTTTTATAATTTTAAATTATATCGGATTTTACAATGCTATTTGTAATTTTCTAATTTTTGAGGAGTTATTTGTAATTCTCAAATTTTCAAGGGTTGTTTGTCATTATTGGACTTCAAATGGACAGTTTATGATTTTTGAATTTTTAGTGTGCTATCTGTAATTTTTAGATTTTTCAAGGTTTTATTTATAATTTTGAATCTTAAAGGCGTTTGCTAATTTCTACGGTGTTGTTTTGTAGTTTCTATTTTTTTAGTTGTTTGTACTTTTTCACGGTGTTTATTTATAATTCTCTAATATAGAGTAAACCCATTTTTTATATAAAGGAGGAACTTGATTATTAAAATTTTATAATTATGGATAATTTTAATTTGATGAGGATCCTTAGATAAAGATAAGATTATATATCCACATATAAAGTTGATTATTTGAATTTTTAACTATGGATAGTTCTAATTGATGGGAATTATATAATAAAGATGAGATTAAGTATCCACATGTCATATTCTAATATGATAGAAAAGTGGCAATTTTTTGACGCTGGCATGTTTTTATGCCTTTAGAAAGAGTCGATCAGTTTCTCTTTATATATAAGCGAGGGATTAGTGTGTTAATAGAAAAGGTTAGATTCAAATAGAAAAAGTTCTATTTTTAAATCTTGAAATTTGTCATAACCAATAATTTGGATAAGATAATAAACTTAATTTAACTAAAGATAATCTTTCTAAAATTTAACTGTATTATCATCATTAGGATAGAATAACAATGTAATATCCAAAAAGGTCAATGACACTATTGACCATGAAAAGCTTTTCTCAAACTCACACTTTTATAAGGAGTATGATTATTGCCTCATGGCTGGGGCAAATCATAGCACAAATCCTGTCATTTTTCCATTTATCAAGATAATTCCCCATTAAGGCAAAATTTGAAGGGTAGTTGAGAGGCTACCCTTTGTCTACCCATTTGTCATCACTCATCATCCTTCTGTAAGATGATCAAAATGGAATATTGGTCAACTGTTTGTCACAATTAAGGCCTGACCCCGAAAACCATTTGGATTTTGGAGCTCCTTTTAGTTTAGGATGGTTGGTTGGCTGCAAATGTGTGAACCCAGGTTTTTCTCAGTTCCAAAAGTTGGGGAGCCACACAGAAGTGTCTGTGGATAGGGAATTGGCTCTCTGCTTCGAGGCTTACAACAACGTTTTACATGGTGACTGAGCTTTTTGGTCTAAAACTATTTCATGATAAGAAACTATTCTTCATAATACAAATATATTGATAAAAAGGACAATGGAAATAATGTCAAGCTACTGACCTTGTAAACGGCCTCTCTGCTAAGAACAATTTGCGCCTTTTGACTAGTTGTGTCATCCTCGCTGCTAGATTCTCCACTATCATTCTCATCTTCAACCCGTTCATAACCCAGGATGAAGGAGAGAGCAGAGATTAAAATCCTGAAATTAGAAGTTATATTGGCTTAGCAAGTGTAACAAACAATAATTGAATGGTAAAAGAATGAACAGCATATACTTTGAAGATGTGTGAAGACATGCAGTACAAATGGAATTGGCTGTCTCCTCATCAAACCACACCCTCCTTCGATGAAGATCACAGAGAATAACAAGTGCCCTCTTGGCCCTTGCCTCGTCCTGCCCCTGAACAGGACAACTTGTGTACGTCAGTTTAAAAGCATCACAGTTAAACTTAAGATTCAAAAGGCCATTGTCTTAAATGATCTAGTATTGGCAATCCCATCCCCTATTAGAATAAACATCGAAAGACACAAAAATAAATAAATAAATAAATAATCTACCAAAAAGAAACCATCACATACCATGAGCATCGTTTTTAATATGTTTTGCAATCTGCGGTTATGAGCTTCATTTTTATGCTTTTGATTCATGCGTCGGATTGTGTGAACAACATGCGAGAATGCCAATTTTCTTAATGTCCGATCACCCAATACTTGAAGCTCCATAAACAATTCAAGAGTTTCTTCAATACCAACAACCTACAAACAATAAAAGATAAAACTTCACAAAGTCTTCAAGTATAAACTTACCCAAAGGTAGCATAAACTGATAATGAGAGAAGGTAAACAAATCCCAATTTGTTCCCAAAACCCTAAAAACCAAAACTTTAATACCTTTCTATTAACAAGAAGAATCAAAGCCTGAGCCAAGTGACACCTCAACGAAGAGGGCAACGATCTCCCATCCTCACTCAGCAACTCCGCAACTTGATTCGGGAACTCCCTCAACTCCTCCGCGTAAAACGGCGACACGTGTGCAAGAAACATCGCCAGATCGGCGAGTTCCTTGGCGACGGCGGGATCCGACGACGGATTGAGGGCGGAGCTCCGGCGAAAGAGGTCGAGCGACGACTCGAAACGGCGAATGATCAGTTGGAGCTCTGATAAGTATCCGCTTGGGTCCGATTTCATCTTTGATTGGAGAGAGGGGAGGCTGAGGTTTTCGGAGGATCTTCCGGCGGCGGAGAGAGACTCCGGCGAGAAGATCGCCGGCATGGCTAGGGTTTTGGTGGAGAGAGGGATGGGATCGTTAAAACCCTAGAAATCGATGACTGGCGGCAACTTAAAGGTTCCGAGTAGGCGGGTTTGGGTTTGGTGGGGTATTTTAATGATGAGACCCGACCCGACTGCTAATGGATCTGCTTAAAGGTCCAGCAGCTCGATAAACCCGATCCAACCCGAGAATCACGTGTGCAAACACACAACAAAATTATGATCCAAGGTACAATCATCATCATAAATATTAATCACATATTGAATGATTAAAGATGTAGTATTAATGGTAACTCATGTACAAACAGCATAGTATTAATTATATTGTAATTATAAATGAATAATTGATCAAACGAAAAGGGAAAAATAAGATTGTTATCTAGAATTTGTATATATAAAGACAGTAAATGTTTTAACACGAATAAACATTCCAAGTTTAAATCCCTAAACATTGTTTCCTTAAAAAAGAAAATCCCTAGACATTTTTTCTTTAAACCAAACCTGAATATATATTGATATTAGACAAAAGTACATCATCACTCCTCTCTAGACACGAGAGAGCAAACATCTAACAGTGAGACATCCCTTACTTGTACAATGGTAACAAAAACAAAATGTGAGCTATAAACATGTAAGCTCCTGAAAAACAACAAAAGGCTAGTGTGTTGTTCGTCTCTGCCGAGCCAAAACCACAATGCGATAGTCTCATATGTGCATAGATACAAAAAATAAAACCAAATCCAAAAGAGGAGGATCAGAAAGCAATATAAAACAGAATTCAAACACAATGACAGTCGTCGCCACTAGAATGAGGAGCCAACGGATTTGTTCCAACTGGTGCCTCGGGGATAATCTGATGGCAATGGGAAATTCATTTTTGAGTTTAAGGCACTTTAACTGATGCTGAGGCTGTTTTGCTGCTGTAAACTTGCACAAACAAGGGGGTTGCTTCAGGACCTGGTCAAACCAAAACACTCAGCTGCACATACACTAATACATAGCAAAAGATCGAAACCATCCAGGGTTGACAGGTTGAGCTATATGTGCCGACTGTAGAAGTGCCCCATCTGATCCAACCATATGCGTCACTGGATCGCCGTGGGCAGTTCCGCTGAATCAAAAAAATATTGTATATGGGGGAGGGTGTGTCCCAACTTCGACAGCGCATCCGCTACAGGATTTGCTTCTCTAACACAGTGAACCACAAGCGTTTCCTGCAGGTGGTTAGTCATAGCTTTCCAAATTCGTGTTAGTTGCCAAAGTGGGCATATGTGTCCTATGCTCGTCGCTAGGCTTTTGGAGTTAGTATAAGCATTGATTGGTCGAAGTTGCAACTCATCTATGAGTTCAGCCCCTAACGCCAAAGCATGTATCTCTCCTTGGAAGCTGGTACCATCACCCTTAGGTCCCGCAAACGCACAAACAAGTTTCCCTGTATGATCCCGAAGCACACCTCCAATGGCCATTTGGTTCCCACAGCATGAACCATCCACATTAAGTGCAAAAGAGTTAGCCTTGGGGGGAATCCAGGCATGCATAGAGAAGCGTTTGGCTTTAGGGGCCTTGGGCGTGATGCCAATAGCTCGCAAGGAGTCGATACCGTACTTAGACGAGAACATCATGGGTTTGACAAGTTGATCCACATGCTACAGGGCATCAATGATCACCAACCTAGCGTGCATATGATTTTTTTTCATGCCCCTATAAATAGAGTTATTTCTATGCTCCAGATTTGACGACAAATTGCAATGCAAGCTAGTCTCCCCATGATGGAGAAGTGAGACTTCCCCTTACAAGTCGAAACCACCATTTGATTCTAGTGGTAACGGATTGTGAGGGGAAATATGGAACTGCAAAGATGTTGCTGAAATACACCCATAGGGACTGAGCTAGCTTGCCATTGACAAATAAGTGATTCAAGGTTTTAGATTGATGATTGTAGCAGCAAATGCATTTTGAAGCTATAGAAATACCCATCTGTTATACTTTTCGGTCTACAGGAAGAATGTTAGACAGTACTCGCCAGCAAACAAGTTTGGCAGACATGGACATTTGGGTGGCCCAGATTTCCTCAAGGATCTGCACCATAGGTTGGTGATCACGGATGGAGTCCCATGCCGTTTTAGTGGAGAAACAGCCTGCGGGTTCCTATATATATATGTAGGGACTGCACCACATTAGAGCCGAGACTAGAAATAAAATCATCAAAAAGCCAAATACCATTGTGATGAAGATTCCTAAGTTTCAGATTGATATCCTCATTGGAGCTGAGAAGATCAAGGAGAAACTCAGAGTGTTTTTGTAATTTTTGTGATACATAAGGAAATCAACATTAATTTTTGCCATACACCAGCGTGAGTAAGATTCTTATCAGGACGTCTCCGTAATGGGGGCAATCTGAACCATGCAGAAGGTGCTGGAGAATTACTATCATATCACCAACGAAATTGATTGGTAGGTTCAGAACAACTTGCGCTGTGTACGGTGCCTGGTAGAAATCACAGCCCGTTATTCCTCTTTCATTCACGAATTGAAATATGATCAAGCTAATTGACAACTTGATATTTTAAGTGGTGATAAGCATTACTATGAGCATATACGAGAAAGTTATCTGCAATTTATCCACTTAGAAAATAACTAATATATAGTTCAAATTTCAATATAAAAAAATCTTCACTTTTCCTCTGTAATGCTCAAAGACCTTGATGAGATCATGTCTCCTACCTTGGCCCCTCCTCCATCTCCAGTTCAAGCATCTTTTGTTCCTACTTCATCTCTAGTTCTTGTACATTTGGTCCCTACCCCATCTCAAGTACCAGCATCTTTGGCGCTAGCTTCTTCTCCAGTCCTGGCTTTAGCCCCTGTCCCAGCACCAGTCCCAGCATTAGCCCCGTCACCGAGTCCTGATGTTGAAACACTCAGTTATGCTGCATCACCATCTTATGGTTGAGCTCTTGGCCATTCTCATAAAGGTGTGGTGATACCATTGGCAATCACAATAAAAGCAAAAAATTAGTTGTCATCGCTGCTGTCATCGGTATAGCTGGTGCAACTATTCTTGCTACATTTCTCATTTTCTGCTGCTTTAGATGCTTTAGGAAAACTGCCTTTCAGTACACGCTCTTGTATATTGAACCGAGCATGGGGAAATGCCTTTTTCTCTATGAAAAGTTTGTTCTGTGCTCTTTCAGATGCAACAAAATGTTCGTCATTTGATTTTCTTGCACATAAATTATTATAACTAACTCTTTTGATACAAAATTTTAGGTGCACCAGACAAGTCTGAGCTTGATAGTACAATTCAAAAGGATAATGTTGGAATGTTCATGGTTCAAATGGACTCATTCCATCTGCCTTTTACTCCTTTGATTTTCCCACTCCCCAAGGAACATGGCTTCTCCTGTTGTGCCTCCACCTCCCCCTCCACTTCCCCTTCCCAAAACAAAGTCAAGTCCTCCGCCTCTGGCTACTCCACCGCCTCTGCCTAAAGCAAATCCTAGTCCTCCACCCCCACCACCATCAAAAGCTGCTACACCCCCTTGTCCTCCACATGCACTAGGCGCAAGTTCTTCGAAGCCATCACCGTTTGGGCCAAAACGCTCCGGAGATACAGATGAAGATGCAGATGCCCCTAAAACAAAGCTGAAGCCATTATTTTAGGATAAAGTTTCAACTAATCCTGAAAAATCTATGGTCCGGAATGAGATTAAATCGGGTTCTTTCCACTAAGCTTATTTATAAAAGTAATTGTATTTCTTGCTAATGAATGTGTGGGGGACATGTAGGTAATGCACTTAGTGATTATAAATTTGCATGAAGAGATGATAGAAAGCTTATGTGGCTACCGTTCTGATGAGAAAAGAAGGGCCGGGGCAGATATGAAGGGTTCAACTCTGAATGATCCTTCTCAATGTATCCCGCTTCTTGAGCTGAAAAAATCTCAGAATTTGGTTATTTCCTTGAAGGCGATGAGCGTAAAAGTCAACGATGTTTCTGCTGCTCTAATAGAAGGTGTTATCATTTCTTACATTTTATAGAGCAATTAAGATAATAAGGCTTCTAAAAGAGAACAAAGGTTGGAACTAGTAAACTGTGGAAATCTTTTGCTGGAAATCACCTGCCTCTTTCATTTGTTAAATAGTTAGACTTTTAAGTCACTGGCATATATCATCTTATGCCTATCTGCATTTAAACAGGAAATGAGATTCCCCCGGAGCTTCTTCAAACATTGTTGAGGATGGCACCAACTGCTGATGAAGAGTTGAAGCTTAGACTGTATAATGATGATCCATCCAAACTCGGCTCTGGCGAACAGTTTCTGAATGTCATGCTGGATATTCCTTTCGCTTTCAAACGGATGGAGGCATTGTTATTCATATATTCTTTACCAGAAGAGGCCGCAAGCATTAAGAAACCATTTGCGTCTCTAGAGGCAAGTTTTTAAACTTCAAATTTTTCATTCTTTCTCGTGTATTTCTCAGCTTTATATCAGATATCTTTAATAGGAAAATCTATGTGAAATATACGTTAACTAGTGGAAGAGTCACTAAATTGAATACTATTTGATAAAGAAAGGGCTTCAATTACCAACTGATTCTTCCAACCATTCTTTTGCTACCCTCACTATTCTTAAACACTTTGACATGCATTGAGAAGCTTTTACTCCTATTCTAAATTTATTTTATGCTACAAAAGGCCAAAAACCAGCTTATTTATGTTTAAGTAAATATTCCAACAGACGCCTCAAAGAAAATGATGTTTCTTGTATCTCTTTGTTCTTTTCGGAATCTTATTTACTTGAATATGGAGGCCAAATGATTCAAGTTTTACAGTTCCACTGCTTTTCCAATTTGGGTTAAACATGTTTGATGACTGAGTAATTATACCTAGAAGGTGCATTTTAAAAATTGCCCACTAGTTATTATGAGTATACAACAACAACAACAACAACAAAACAAGCAATTATCCCAAATTTTTAGGGTCGGCCTCGTAAATCCTATTCTTTCATTCGATTCTATTTTGGATCATTTAAAATTACCATCTACTTGTTCAAGTTAACCTTGATTCCCAATGACTGGATGAATTTTTCTAAGTCAACTTGACCACTCTGATGTCTATACCTTTATGGAACATGAAAAAGGAACCTTCTGAGTTATAATCTATGAGTTATGTTTCACAACCATTGTGTTGCATCTTTAAAATGCTGAGATATTCCAGGGTAGGTTTTGTATCTGGAATTGTTTTAGTTAAGCCGACTGCTGACCTGATGACAGGAGATATTTAAAATAAAGCCTTTGCTATTTTAAAATTGATTCGTCTGTCCGAAGGGTAACAAAGTGAGCCAATATATATATACACTAATCTTAAAGTGACCTTCAAAACAGGTGTAATAGAAAGTAAGCATATAGGATGCTGCTAATTGCAGAACTTATGACACTGTTTTTTTTTAATGATACTGCAAAACATTTACCCAGTATTTTTCTAATATTTCCTTTGATGATATTCTTGCCAGGAATTGACATTGTTTTCCTTGTGATATATTCTATTTACGTGTCAGTGTTATCATTTACGAGATACTTTTTACTTTTCACTGTATTTACAACTCACAGGTTTGAGGGAAAATATGTCTAGGATTAATTAGCATATCAATTTGGATATTTCGAGGTGAAAGAAGAAATGGCAGTAGTTTAATGTCCTTTGGCCAGTTTTAGACTTTCGAGCATGTACCTACAAGAGCATGTAAGCTAAAGCCAGTTGAATAAATGCATTCTAATGCGACTAATTCATGTTGCTTGGTCTTGTTTTCTTTCATATGAACACATAATCAGTTACTCATTGTGCCCTACGGTTAGATGGAGGTCAAAACATGAAACTCTCCCATTTTATTCATTCAGGTAGCATGCAAGGAGCTTAAAAGCAGCCGTTTGTTCTCAAAATTACCGGAAGCCGTTCTCAAACTTGGTAAAAGAATGAATGATGGCACTGTCCGCGGAGGTACTCAAAGCATTTAGACTCGACACCCTCTTGAAGCTCTCTGACGTCAAGGGTGTCGATGGGAAGACCATGCTCTTGCACTTTGTTTTCCAAGAGATCATTCGATCAGAAGGCGCGCGTGCTGTTCGAATATCCAAATTAGAGATCGGCACCAAACTCAAACCAAGATTCTGAAGGTGACTGCCAGACCCTGGACTTCACATAGTTTCTTGTCTAGGCACTGAGCTGGACAATGTCAAGAAGGCAGCTGAATTGGATTCTGAATTTCTGCCAAAAGTTATTGGGGGCCAAGTGACAAAATTTAAAACTTATTGGATTCTTTTTGCCAAAATGTATTGCAGGTATTTTGGGCATTTGAGCACGCATGAACTAACAATGTTGCCTTTTTAATTTTATGATGTTGATATTTTACTAAAATGTTGAAGAATTTGGAGGAATAAAATAATTTTAAACTTATTTAATTAATATTTGTTTTAGTTAGCGTTCTTTTCTTTATTTTACTTTATAATCATTTGCTAACAACTTGGAAGACCTCTTCTACCAACAAGATCAATTTATACTCATTTTAATGAAGTTGCTATCCAGGATAAGTTGCATTCCAAGGACAAGCCCCTGCGAGGTCAAATTGCGAAATTTAAAGAACTACATCAGACAATTGCATATATAACACTAATTTTGTATTTCAGATTTCACAAAATTCTGAGATTGCTCATATTATCAAAACAAAAGTGTTGATGCCAAACAAGCTCCAAAGCACAGGAACGAAGCACAACAAGATAATCAATAACTAACATTATATATCATGTAAGAGCTCACAAATTATAAATTGTATAAGCCTCAAATTTCATTCCTTCGTAACTTACATCTAGTTATGAATTACATATTCACATAAATACCATACAATGAATCCTGATACCAACAGTAAAATAGATACGCACCAACGCATACCATTCAGGGCTTTAACTCTGCATGAGTAAAAAATTGGGAAACAATAAGAACATATAATCAAGAGGCACATAAACACAATCCAAGCGTTTAAAAAATTTATGGCCCTCGTATTATTTCCCTTTTTCCCAAGTTTTTCTATACCGCTGAAAAATATAGCCTCATATATCATTGTGGATGTAATGAGGATGTAATTTATCATTAAAAAAGCTCGCATCTCGGTCTCATGATCATCCTCCAGCCTTTTATTTGATGCAGCACCCTAAATCAGCAAATAATAACAAGAGAATAATGCGTTAGTACTTCCAAATCTTTAAAAAGATAAATTGGGCATAAAAAACTAGAAATCTTCTTGATTCAGATTAGGATGTTTTTTTCCCAAAAGTGGCGACCGAATTGACCTAGTTTTTTAGGCTAAATTTCGGCCACTAAATTAGTTCTAGTTAGGACTACCCATCCTATGGTCCAAGCTAGAATTGATTTAGGGTAGAACTGGATCAAAACTAACAAATAAAGTCAAAATTATTTCAATTTCTTATTTCATATAAAACGATAATCAATCATTGATTAAAAAAGGTAGATATAGCCCTCTAAAAACTTTTAGTTGGCAAAAGATTCTAGCCGTTTACTCTTTGCAATGTAAGAATAACGTGTAGATATTAAAATAGCACAATGATCTTATTAAACATCAATAAACAACAATCATAAAACCCAAATTAGAGAGAGAGAGAGAGAGAGAGAGGAACAGACAAACAAACCTCGATAGGATTTTCTATATCAATGACGTTATCACCTCTATTATTAGAGCCTCCCATTGTTTTTTCCTAAAACCCTAAACAAAATCTGCTCCCCGGATTTATTTAAATAGACATGGTTGCTTGGTACTAAAGTTATTTGGAATCCTAATCCAATCAAAATTGACCATAGTATAAAATTTTGAAAATCATCTGTTTAGGAATTCCCATCAAACTAAAACTATTCATAATTAGAAATAATCCTTGAGTTACAAATGTTATTAAATTAGTGGAGAGCATTGCTTTCAATTTCAACAATTGATTATTTAATGGACAAAGGAAAATGATTCATTCCAAATATAACAATTATTATATCCTCATGGATTGTACACACCTATCTCATACTTGAAAAGATATATCACAACCATACATTGAACAATCATGATTAAAATGAAAGTATAGGTCTCTCCACTATTTCTTGATACGTAGTGGAGAGAATCCAAATCCCAACTATAAAACCACTGGTTATTGCAAAATAAAATACCTTAAAACTTAAATACGAAATGCATTTTCTATTGTTTCAAATAAAAATAACACAAAAGGAATGGGAAATTTCTTTTCCATTAGAAAAGAAAATGGAAAAGAACAAGCGAACCATCAATAACTACACATTGAGAAAGAAATACTTTCTAAAAACTACACTCTTCCTCAAATTGTCTTCTTCAAACTAACACACTAATGTAGAGAATAACCACCGATATGTTAGCTAATAAAACCGCAGCGCGACGAAAAAAACTGATAAAAGAACCGATACACAAGAATAATATAATTGCGTTCCAAACATATAAACCAATCTTGGACAAATTGTACTTTTCTTCCGCAATAGCAATAAATTCGAAATACACAACCGAATACCACATCAAGGCTAGCATTAGCGCCACATATTCTGTATATTCTGGTAGCTTGTTCTCTTCATTGCCCTGAAATGATCAACTATAGCAAGAGAAGAACGCTTAAATCTAACAGATATATGATAAATTGTAGGGTTTTTTATGATATCTGTTCCTTGAATCTATAATAATTTGAAATTAGTCCCTCTAGGTCCCTCCATGTCTTATATCTTGATTTTGCTATTTTTGATCAGAAGGATCGATTCGAAACATATTATAAGAATTGAGGGACTTTATAGTAATTTAGAGATTAATTAACTCTAAAACAACTTATAAGAAATTAAAAAACCTAGACAGGAAAGTAAGAGTTCTATCAAAATGCCTTGCACAGTACAGAGCGATCTGATGCATACGAGGAGATAAATAGGAGAGCATTTTGGATGTATCAGTGCCCTACTTTTTGTTTCAGATCAGTACACACAATACGGGGCGTTCTAATAGAACTCTTAGTGTAGACAAAGCAGTGGAAACTCTTAGTGCATAGCAATGTCTTCATATCAGAAAGAAGATGATCAAAAAATGTTACCAGAAACAAAATTAAGGAAATGAAGAGGAAAAAGAAACAAACCTTGGCATTTGAATGCGAAAATTCTATTGGAAAAAACATTTATTTGGCAAAAGATCTAGCGATTTACTTACTAAGATGTAGATATTAAAATAGCATAACGATATTAAACATCAATAAACAACAATAATAGAAACCACATTAAAGAGAGAAGGAACAAGCAAGCAAACCTTGTGTGTAGTATTTTTAACAATAGGATTTTCTACATCGATGATATTATCATCTCCATTTGAGACTCCCATTGTTTTGCCCCCTAAACCATAAACAAGATCGTTTCCTCTTGATCTATTTAAATAGAGATAATTGCTTCGGTGCTAAAGTTATTTAGACCATTATTCCTATATTTAGTTAGGATTTCTAATTAAATCATAACTAACCAGTGATTATAAAATTATTAAAATATCAAATGTTTAGGAATCGTCATCAAAGCTAAACGATCCATTAAAAACTCAGCTAATATATTTGATGTGGATTTGATTTTCAGAATTTTCTTATTATAGTTTGTTTCGATTTGATTAGGATTCGTAAGTGAAGATAATTTTAGCGATATAAATCTCAGTTTATGATAGGATAGATTTTAGTAAATTGATGCACAGTATGCATTCTTAATAATATGGATTTTTGTTAATTTTAAATTTGTATAACTTCGAGAAAAGGGTTGATAAATAGGAAGAATATTTTTGTCTTTTCTTATTTAATATATATTTCTTTTATATATTCTTCATTTATTTATATTTCCAAACTTGTTTGACGTCTGCTTCAGAATCAAACGCCATTTTGTTCCATCTCAACAAAAGTAAAAGCGCAGAAAAAGGAAAACTTAAAAGAAATTTTACGTGATGTTTCGGCTTTTTTCTTGTAAAAATTTTAATTGAACTTAACGAAAAATAATGCTAGGTGCCAAGATTGAAATTAGGTTCATAGGCGTTATTTACAAAACCACCAAAGTTCAAGGGGGTTTTGATGAAATTAAACCCAAAATTTTAAAGTTTCAATTACCAAAAAAATTACTAAACAACTTAATTCTTACATAAAGAATTGTAATGAGATCATTTAACTTGTCCACGAAAATAACAAGTGAGCCATCACTACCTACCCAGGAGAAAGAAATTCAATCTATAGAAACTGCACTCCACTTGTCTTCTTCCCAATTCAAAACTATATCATTCCTATGTTTAGGAATGGCTAAAATACCAGATTGGCATTTTAAATCGACCCTAAATGACAATAGAGCATTTTAAATAGCTCCGACTACAATAAGGCATCATAATTGTTCAAAAGTGACAATAAGACCTATATTTTCGCCGGACACCGGCCAACTCCCCTCTCTCCTCCCTTCAAGCTCCCCACACCTCCATGGCTGACCTCCCCTCTCACTGTCCCTCCCTGAACCCAAACCTATCAAACCCAACAACCAAAAACCTCTCGCCTTCACCCTCAACCTCTTCAACTCCTCCCTCGGAAGCTCCAACTCCGCCCTCGTCGCGGCTGTCAAGCCATAAGAAAGATAGTCCACAACATCAAAACCTCAAGAAGCCGAACCCAACCCCAACGAGAATTAGTTCAACAAGTCTTAGAGTTCAGAGAAGAGGAGAGTGTGAATGTGCCATGGGCGAGGGTGGAGGAGAGAATGGTGTTCAGGAGAAAGAAGGAGAGAGTGGCGACGAGGGCGGAGTTAAAGAGGTTGAGGGTGAAGGCGAGATGTTTTTGGTTATTGGGTTTGATCGGTTTGGGTTCAGGGAGGGAGAGGGAGAGAGGAGGTCAGCCATGGAGGTGTGGGGAGCTTGAAGGGAAGAGAGAGGAGAGTTGGCCGGAGTCCGGCGAAAATATGGGTCTTATTGTCACTTTTGAACAATTATGAGGCCTTATTGTAGTCGGAGCTATTTAAAATGCTCTATTGTCATTTAGGGTCGATTTAAAATGCCAATCTGGTATTTTAGCCGTTTAGGAATGGTATTTCCTAAACATAACAAACATTAGGGTTTTTTTTTTTACCATTTTTAAAATAGAGTTATTCTAAAGAAATTATCTTTAATTATGAACTAATACATATAAATCACTTTTTGAGAGGCTTTATAGTGCAATCAACCATCATGATCCACTTTCTAGTCCTATTTTCTCTGAAATCCAAAATATACCCTTAAAAAACTCACATTAAATGTATTGTGGTTAGGATACAAGTCACATGCCTTTGACGTGAGTTTTGTAAGGCTATGTTCAAAATTGCAGAGAAAATTTGATTGGAAAGTGTATTAATTTGTATAAAAAAATAATAGAAAAAAGAAAATAAAAAAATCCCTAAGAGCAACTCCAATGGGAAGGCTGCATTTTGCAGCCTCCCCAAAGAATATAATTGAGTATATTTCTTTTAGAGGGGTGTACTCCAACCACTCTCCTCTATATGAAACTCTATTTGTAATATATACAATATTAAATAATTAGTTACATAATACTTTAAATAATTTTGAAAATATAAAATGGTAAAAATATATGAAATAATTTAATCTATAAAATATATTATAAATTAATACAAAAATTATAATATATAATATAATCATATATTTAAATAAAATTAATTATCTTTAATGAATTGATAATTAGAAATTGATAAGAGCCTTTAAATTTTAAAACCAAAAATGATTTGCATAATATTTGGAAAAAGCTTTTAAAACCGGAAAAATCTTCATAACTACTCAAGTCCGAAAATAAAGCATAGTAGTTGGAACAATCTTCATAACTACTCTAAAGTCCAATTCTCACTCAGTAATGAGTTACGGTTTACCAAAAGTGATGAAATTTTATATATTAAATTCAACGACATTACATAGAAAAACAAAGTACATGAAAAAATTAAAATTCAGTGGTCATTTCCTCCATATCCACCGTCAGAGTCAAGTATTCCATATTGACTTCTGCATAACTAAATTCGGGATTAGGAATAGCGGATGAAGAACCTCCGATCGTGTTTCTATTTAAAATCTCTTATTTTTAATTCTAAAATACTCGCGTTCCGAAGGATCAGTAATAGTATCAAGATTAATTAACATAATTTTACTTTCCTGCCGTTCCCTTTGAAGTTCTAATTTGTTCTTTTCATTTTCGGCCCTTAACATCATAATCTGGTGCATTGCTTGTCTATCATTTTCTCGTTGTCCATGATTTTTTTTAAAATATCAACAATTTCTTGATTACTTTTATTAAGAGATTCCAAGTCGAGGTTCTTTTCAATTACCTGTCGCCTCCTCATCTTCTCTTTCTTCCTTCCTGTCGGCCGACTTGTTGACATATCGTCGTCATTATGAGTATATTCCTCATTATTGGCATTTAAGTCGACGACAGGAGGACTTGAATCTGATCCCTGAGATGAGCGGGACTTTGAAGTCTTGGAAGTTGAAGGCGATCTGATACTTATATTTGCCCATTTCTCTACATCTTTTAAAATTGACCAGACATGATCAAATAGAAATCCCTTTCTCTCTTCTGGGTCTTCTGCAAATATTATCCTAGCACGTTTAATCTACCACAAGAGAGGAAAAAACAAGTATTAATAACATGATAGATGATAATCAAGATTTTTGTTATTCAAATACTTACAATGTCAAGCTCGGAAGCACCGCTTGGATTTAGGCGCTCGACTTGTCGAATGCATCCTCGAAATTTACTAATGGCCTTGATAATTAATTGCATTCGGCATGAGAGAGACTTCGGAGTCCTTTGACTAGTACAAATATTGAAAATTCTTTCATGAAATAAAGCAGAAATTCATTCCCACAACTTGTCCTTCTTTTGATTAGAACCCATGACTGGGTCTTGAGCAATTTCGAGCCACGCGGCGCATAAAATTTGGTCTTCTTCTTGTAAAAAAGATTTTCCTCTACTGGATGCCTTAATCTAAGGAGATAAAGTTGTTGAGAATGATATCTTATGATGGAGGGATGCAAAGAGTTATGAATATAGAATAAGAAGAGTTGTGGTCGAGATATGAAAATTGTTCAAGTATTATATAGGGATCAGATGTGGGGAGTCTCCAACACCAGGAGAATTCAATGTGGGGAGTCTCCAACACGAAAGGAATCCAATGCGGGGAAGTCTCCAACATTGGGAGAATCCAATGTGCGGAGTCTTCAACACTAGGAGAATCCAATGTGGGGAGTCTCCAACACGAAAGGAATCCAATGTGAGCAATCTCCAATGCATGAGAGAATCCAATGTTAAAAAGAATCCTATGGGGTGGGGGAGTAATATTATATAATGATATTACATCCTTCACTAAACAACTCACAACTTATATTTTTATTTCTATAAACAACTTCTTCAACAATGAACTATGGAGCCGGACCGTCACATCTACCTTCTTCTTCTTCCTCTTCTTCTTCTGACGACAAAACATTCAGTCAATACATTAAATATTAGGAGGAAGATATGACACGATGGGAGAAGGAAGATGAAATCTTAGCTCGTGTGTATGCCTCTAATAATGAAATAATGAGTTATCTCTCTCAAGAGGCAGAGCGGCCAAAGCGTATTAGCTCAGTTCATGGTCATTTGGTGATCAATCGCGGAAGGGAAGAAGGTAATTCTCAACTCTATCATGACTATTTTTCTGATAACCCTACATATGGTGCAAATCTATTCCGTAGAAGGTTCCGGATGCACAAGAGTTTATTCCTTCGTATAGTCGAGGCGGTACGTGAGCATGATAACTTCTTCGAACAGAAGATGGATGGTGTCGGCAAACTTGGGCTATCAACTTTACAAAAAATTATAGCGCCATTTCGCATGTTGGCGTATAGAACATCAGTAGATAGTACTGATGAATATGTTAGGATCGGTGAGTCAACTGTAATTGTATGTTTAAAGAGATTTTGCAGAGCAATTGTAGAAGTATATGGAGATGAATATCTGAGGACCCTCAATGTCGACGATGTTGCAAGGTTATTGTAAAAGGGCGAAGAAAGAGGTTTTTCAGGAATGTTGGAAAGTCTAGACTGTATGCATTGGCAATGAAAAAATTGTTCAACAGCATGGGCAGAACAATACTCAGGCCGTCATGGAGGTCCAACCATTATTCTTGAGGCAGTAACATCATATAATCTATGGATATGGCATTCATACTTTGGCTTACCAGGATCCAATAACGACATTAATGTATTGCAGTCGTCTAATTTGTTTGACAATCTATCACAAGGTATTGCTCCTCCTGCCATTACACAATTCAAGGAAAAAATTATGATGTCGGTTATTATTTGGCCGATGACATATATCCAAAATGACCAACACTTGTTCAAACCATTTCCAATTCCGATGATAAAAAGAAACAATATTTTGCAATGATGCAAGAAGCATGTCGAAAAGATGTAGCTGCATGTTCTCCAATCACGATTTGCTATCATCATCGCTTGGGATAAACGAACTCGTATGATATCATGACGGCTTGTATTATAATCCACAATATGATTGTCGAAAATGAACGCGACGAGCAAGAAGATGTTATCATTTCAACTCCACATTCAATTCCGAATGCTGAAAACATGGAGATAACGAAAACTGAACGATTCCAACAGTTCCTTGCTCAACATAAGAGGTTGAAAAACAAAGAAGCTCATTTTGCACTTCAATATACATTGATCGAACATTTGTGAGAAAGACATGGAAATGCAGCAATGTAACATTTTTTAATAATAAAATTAATGACATTTCATTTTTAATTACTTGGTTCTTAAAATTTTTATTTCAATTAATATTATTCAATATTAGTCTCATTCTAAAGGTATCGACAATA
This sequence comes from Asparagus setaceus, assembly GCA_012295165.1. Classification (NCBI taxonomy): domain Eukaryota; kingdom Viridiplantae; phylum Streptophyta; class Magnoliopsida; order Asparagales; family Asparagaceae; genus Asparagus; species Asparagus setaceus. The sequence goes on along the minus strand of CM022701.1, from coordinate 98,298,121 downwards.
TATTTTCAACCGTAAAACTTTTATTTAAAAATAATTGGTAAAAATAAACTTATGTTGATTTTAAATTGAATATCTAAAAATAATTAGTTAGTTAGAAGGTTAAAATAGAATTTTTTTACAAAGGAAATAGTGATATGGAGGGGCTACATATTTGGAGGAAAAACTCCAAATATGCAGCTGGGGATTTTACAGCCGAGCTCCATTTTTTGGAGCTCGGTTAGAGTGTAATCGGGCTGTATTTTGGAGAAATGCAGTCCGGTTGGAGATGCTCTAACTAAAGAAAGAGGAAAAATAACAATTGATTTGAGTGGAAAATTATATTACGTATTTTTTTTGCTTTTAAAAATATCAAGTCACAACTGATAACCAACAATCAAATCTCCGGTTACCAAGTTGGTAACTTGACTTCATCAAAGCAAACAAGACTAAATAAGAATGTGCTGAAAATGTTTCATTAAAAAAGAACAAGAAAAGAGCATAAATAACTACACAGAACAAGAAGGAAACTTTTTAAGAACAAAACAACCAAAAAAAACTACAATCTAACTATTTTCTTCAAGATACAAGCCTACTCATCATCAGCAGGGGCATTCTTGGAAGACCCACTCTTCTTCGGGAGCAAAAGATTGTGGATGTTGGGCATCACTCCGCCATTGGCGATGGTGACGGTCCCCAGTAGCTTCGAGAGCTCTTCATCGTTCCTCACTGCTAACTGGATGTGACGTGGCACGATTCTAGTCTTCTTGTTGTCTCTCGCTGCGTTTCCAGCGAGCTCCAGCACCTGAGATCAATAGAGGGAAGATAAAAATTGTCAGGGAATCGTTCTTCCCAAAATGCCCCTATGGCAGCGTTAAAAAGAACAAAACTTGATGAAACGCATCCAATTTCTTCCAAAATCTACCAACTAAATCTATGTATTTGAAAGAACCCATATCAAATCTAACAATCAACAGCCAAAGCAACTTATATCACCAAAACCCTAAAATATCTTCCCAAAATGCCCCTGCTTCAAAACCTCCCAAAAGCATAACCAATACAAAGTCCAGCAACTAAACCTATATATTTGACAAAAACCCATATCATATCTACAAATCAACTGCAAAAACACCCTACGACACCAAAAAGAAAACCCCCAAATCTGTTCCCAAAATGCCCCTGCTTCTAAATTTCCCAAATACAAACCCCAGTTTCAAGCAAATTCGAGTCAGTTACCTCAGCGGCGAGGTACTCCAAGACGGCGGCGAGGTACACCGGAGCTCCGGCGCCGACCCTCTCCGCGTACTTTCCCGCCTTCAGAAATCGCGCGATACGGCCCACGGGGAACTGGAGCCCGGCCTTGCTGCTCCTCGACGTCGCCTTCTTCGCCGCCGCCGATCCTATCGCCTTCCCTCTCCCCGCCATTTTCTATCGATCTCTAGGGTTAGGGTTTCGTGGTGGAAAAAATTGGGGCTCGGGCTCGATTTTTGATCTCGAGTTTAGGGGAGAAGACAGTTTGGATCGGTTTTTATAGAAAGAGATCAGGAGAGTTTTAGTTGTCCAATGAGTTGGGAGCACGCGGATTGATGACGTGTACGGTTTGGATTTTGTGGGAATGGACGGTTGGATGATGAGAGTTTGAGACTGCTGGCCGCTGGGGGTTGGGGAATCTGGGATCCGCGAGATAGTTATTTTTTTTCAAAATTACGAACAGGTCTTCGGATGATGGGCCTTGTTTGTGGGCTTATCTGTGAATGGACATAATCGTTTGGGCCCTATGAGAAAATTGAAGTCAATTTTGGAGGAAAGACATTGAAATAGGTTTATAGCCCATAGAACTCGAGTTTACAGGCCTTTCAGCCATAGCTTGTACAGAGGCAACAAAGATATGCTTCATAGCAGCGATACACCAACTAATACTATGAAGGCGTGACACATCAACCCCCTTTACTTTCTATCTCCCTCGGTATGCGCGTTTATATATTTGAATACATTAAGGGCCTGTTTGTTTGCCGATTTTTTGGGGTGTAATACTGTAGATGTCGGGTGCTACAGTATTACACTTAATTCCTCTGTGTAGTTTGTTCAAATGAGTGCGGTTACTGTAGCTGAATTGGTGCTGCTGTAGTTGAGTTGACGCTACTGTAGCTGAGTTGGCATACCCTCAGCATTTCTCAGCAAAAAGTAGTGAAATGGGCTCGCGTTATTGTAGCTGTCAGAAACAGCTGGATCACTCATTTCCTCGTCTTTGTAGCTACTGCGCATTTTTACAAAAGGTAACCAAATAGGCCTTAAACTTAGAGCCTGTTTGTTTGCCAATTTTTTGGGGTTGTAATATTGTAGGTGTCATATGCTACAAGATACACTTAATTCCTCCGTAGTTTGTTCAAATGAGTGCGATTCTTGTAGGCGAGTTGGCATACCCTCAAGATTTCTCAAAGAAAAGCAGTGAAATGGGCTCGCGTTATTATAGATGTCAGAAACAGCTGGATCACTCATTTCCTCGTGCTGTAGCTACTGCGCGTTTTTATAAAAGTGAACCAAACAGGCCCTTAAACCTGTAATAAATAGCTCGAGAGAATTTAGAAGATGAAAAAAATAAGTTTCATACAACAGAGGATCATATAGTCTGCAACTCTAAAATGAAATAAATAAACAAATAACATTTCACATAACTTTTAAATTTATTATAATTATCACTGTATATAAATATTATTATTTTTTTTGATAACCCATCTTGAAATCGAACTCAAGGCCGTGGGAGGCATATTGGAATCTTCCAACCGTCCGGATCACCCGTGGTGGGTGTATATAAATATTGTTCTTAATCAAACAATTACTTTTAAGATTTATGGTAGGAGGTTAAGTAATGAAAAGTTCCGAATTTAATACCATATGATAATCTTTGTTAAATATAAAAAAATAATAATGGTCTTAATATGCCGAGAGCTCCCATTACAATCATTTGTAAGGACCTTTTTCCCTTTGAAGGTAGCAGCGAAAAAACAAGGGGCTGGAGGAAATAAGATTAAAATGATCAAGTGGATTAAGCCGGTTCAAGATTGGGCGAAGCTTAATACTGACGGGGCTATGGAGATTCCGTCGAGCCTAATTAGAAATGCGAGGGGTAATTGGTTTGGTGGGTTTGTGGCGAGAATTGAGAGTTTCTTGACAATTAAAGCAAAGTTGTGGGGTCTCATTTACGGCTTGGAACATTTAGTTTTATTTTGCTTTAGTTTTTTTGGGGGGGAGAGAGAGAGAGAGAGAGAGGGCTTTAATCTTTGTTAAAGAAAACTGGAAAAATTAAAATGATCTGTGAGCTATTATTAACAGTCCCTTTCTTATGTCACTTCATCTCCTTTTTAATTTTTTTGGATAATGTTTTTTCTTTTTTTTTGGGTAAAATTTTCACAAGCTATAAGCTAGTTACATCTAGGGATTTTGTAGAGATTTATCAAAAGAAGCAAACCATATGTTTAATTGCCAGCGGCAAAGAGTGTAAGCTACGAATAATGCTGAACAAAACCCACATCTATTTTTTATTTTTCAGATCCATTTTAAAGTAATATTTTAATTCAACCACAACCTACAAGATGTTTACTTTATTTTATTTTATTTTGTTTTCTCAGCTGGAGTCCTCATGGATATATTATTATTATTATTATTATTATTTTAATATCTTGCTAAGTCACATCCAAGGTAGGTCTGATTTTATGAGATCGGTACCCAAGTTTGCTTCACTTTTCACATTGCATATTTCAATTGCAATAACTAGGGATGAGCAAAGGTTGGTTTGTTCAGTTTTGGTTAAATCTTGTCCAACTCAATCAAACCTCTTTATAATTTTCCCTTTTAACGAAATAATCATTTGTACAAATCATCAGTCGGTCGGCAGAGGTTGAAATAATTTAAAGACGAATAAAAAGAATGCACTCCTCTTACCTCTATATCCTCTCGTCCATTCCTTAATTGAGTTTCAAATTTGTCCAAGCTAATCAACTGACAATTTTAATCTTTACTACTTAAGAAAGAAAGAGAAGAAACTCTATGGATTGAAAAAAAAAATGAAAGAATGTGGATTATAGAGAGTTGACCTAAAACCATTGAATTTTATAGGCTTAGATTGAACATATTATAAAATCAATAGAAAAATAATTTTAAAACCAAAACGGATATGAAAAACTAAATAATATCGAAAAAATATAGTTAAGTATAACACAAGACAGTTCATTAATATGTTTTCTATATCTTAAAAATATTTTGATCGTCAAAATTAGTCTCAAATCCATTAATTTAAAGATCAAAATAATTGCAACTATATGATTAAACATATATTCAGAAATTTTGGATACGGTGTGGATATTTCACCGCACAAGATATCCATAAACATATCCTATCAACTATAGATTTTAGTAAACATATCCGTATCCATTAGTACATGGATACAAATAAATCCGCGGATACATATATTTTTTGGCACCTCTCCCCAGAGGCATTTATTAAGTTTGTTTTCTAGTTGGAGCTGCTATGGAAGATGATGGTTATCCAACAATTCTCTGTTAGAAAAGGATCTTTTAACTTTCATTTTTAGAAAATAGGCTATCGTAGCCCCCAAAACACTCCTCCCTCAACCATCCATCCAGTCATTGAAATATTAAAATTTTCCAAGCAATAAGTACTGAACTGACATTTTTAATCTTTTCATGTCCATAAAGAGTAGGAGTGTGGATTTTAGAGAACTGAACTAAGAGCGGTTGATTAATTAGGTCAGCTTAGATTGAAATATTCTAAAACTAAACTAAAAAGTATTCTGAAATCAATAGAAAAATAATTTTAAAACCGAAGCGGATATGAAAAACTAAATAAAATCGAAACTAAAATAGTTCATATAACACAAGATAGTTCATTAATATGTTTTCTATACTTGAAAAACTAACGTTATGTCTTTTGATCGTCAAAATTAGTCTCAAATCCATTAATCTTGTGGAGAAATAAAAAAGCCAAGATATTATTGATCTAATCCTAACCTCTCTTAAATAGAGTTTAGAAGGATATTACAAAATAGGTAAGAGATAAAATCATATCCAATCATATCTCCCAATATCTCAACACTATCTCATAAAAGGTTAGAAGAAAATTTGTCAAAAAAAAGAAAAAAAAAAAAGAGAGAGAGAGAGAGAGTACGGATTCTAGAAAAGCCAATAGAGCGCCGGTTCGATTGATTTGGATTGAACTTTTGTTCATTCCTACGTCCTCCAATTCTCTTATCTATCTCCTAATCCATACCAGATCAGTTCAATCAACTAGTTAAGGCACATACATCTTTGTCTTCGCCAATTAAGAAAAAAAGAGATCAATTTTTCTAAAACTGAATCAAACTTTGGGACTGAGTTAAGTGTGTAGCCAATTTGATCGGTTCAAGTTGTAATATTCGAAAACCAACTGCAAAAATTTAAGAACCGAACCGAACCATTGAAGTTGGATTGGTTGGTGCCATTTAATAAAGCGTGGTATCGTTTCGCAACGTCTAATTTTTTAATGAATTAAGCACACGAGGATCCAAAGGCCTATATATATATATATATAGCCAGTAATCTTCTCACAAAATATAAAATATTTCATTCCTACTTCTTCTTCCAAGTTTCACCTCAAAACCATGTTGAAACTCAACTTTCTAGTTTCCGGTCATCGTTTCGCCATGCAGAGGCACAGTTTATCTCTGGCCTCTGCCTCGTGCTCGTTGGACATGGTTAGCTTTTTATTTCTTTTATGATTCTTGCGCACAAGACATGCATTATATTGATGTTGAAGAATGATATCCAATGCTCTCTTTCTCTGTACATAAGCAGAAAATGATTCAAAGGTTCTCATCTCTTCGAACTAGAACTAATCCATGCCAGGCAACATTGGACTACTTAGTAGATACTGATGACAGATCAAGACGGCCTTCTGGTTATCAACCCACTATTTGGAATCATCAGTTCATAGAGTCTATTGGGAGTCCTTACGATGTAAGTTTTTATTTTCTTTAAAGGTTAGTATACCTAACGCATCACTTGTACTATAGGAGGTTAGCCGCTTACTAACATTTTGGCATTCTGATCTTAAAGGGAGATATTTTTCCTATTAATTGTACTCATCATTTGTGTCACACAATGTTAATTTGTTGGAGAGAGATGACATTCTAGTGAGACACCCTCGTATTCTTTTACGGATGCTGAACATATATACAACCACATTCAACCACCTATACAATAACTAAAACTCTAGAGATAACTCGTTTAGTTTTCCCATGCTTTCAGACGGGTTAGGGTTAGGGTTAGGGTTTTTATTTTCTTTAAAGGTTAGTATACCTAGCATCACTTGTACTATAGGAGGTTAGCAGCTTACTAACATTTTGGCATTCTGATCTTAAAGGGAGATATTTTTCCTATTAATTGTACTCATCATTTGTGTCACACAATGTTAATTTGTTGGAGAGAGATGACATTCTAGTGAGACACCCTCGTATTCTTTTACGGATGCTGAACATATATACAACCACATTCAACCACCTATACAATAACTAAAACTCTAGAGATAACTCGTTTAGTTTTCCCATGCTTTCAGACGGGTTAGGGTTAGGGTTAGGGTTTTTATTTTCTTTAAAGGTTAGTATACCTAACGCATCACTTGTACTATAGGAGGTTAGCCGCTTACTAACATTTTGGCATTCTGATCTTAAAGGGAGATATTTTTCCTATTAATTGTACTCATCATTTGTGTCACACAATGTTAATTTGTTGGAGAGAGATGACATTCTAGTGAGACACCCTCGTATTCTTTTACGGATGCTGAACATATATACAACCACATTCAACCACCTATACAATAACTAAAACTCTAGAGATAACTCGTTTAGTTTTCCCATGCTAAGCATGCTCATAACTCCATGTTTCGCTATCTTACTTAAAAAAGACACCGAAAACGCACTTATCTCCTTTAAAACCTATCGTATACTATTTTATCCGCTTCCAATTTCAGCTCATACCTCCCTGTTTTGATACCTCAAGTTTAAACATAATCTAAAAACACATTTATGTTTTTCAATACCTAACTTATCATTGTATGAGCGTCATCTTGATATGTTGATAGTATTGTATAGACAAAGCTAAACATTTCGATAAATTTTGTTAGCTAATATTATTACCAAATTTTATACATTTAAAAATCATGATTTGGAAAGAACACCAAATAATTAGAAAATTTCTTTAAATCGTTGATATGTATTTTGAGATTTCTTTATATAAGAAATATATTTATTGTATATATTAACATTATACCATTTTTGTCATTATACCATTTTTGTCAAACTTACTACTAAATTAATAATAGTTCTTCTTTGATAAATAATCATTTCTTAATATATCATAATATTTCAAAAGAAACCAACAATAGATTATTACCTTAAAACCAATCTTTATATCCTTAAAAATGAAAATCGAAAAAATAAAAATAACATGAAAAATGAACAAAATTTAGTAAAGTTTTAATATAGAATCATCATCATATCACAATAGTAATCAATTAGAGTTAAAATTATTTGTTACAATAGATGTCAAATTTTATTTCCTAAAGAATTCGATATATTTTAATCATGTTTGAAGATATCAATTTTCAAATCAAATAAATCCTAATATTTTAGATTACCAAATAAACCAAAAATTTTATATTCGGTTATATTAGGTGTGTTCAATTAATTGTAGTTTGTCGGTGATTAGGATCCCATATCTCCCTTGATGGTGATCCCGATGAACCATCAAGGGAGATATGAGACCCTAATCACCGACAAACTACAATTAATTGACTGTGATCCGTAGCATCAACATTAGGTATCCTTATATAAAAATTGAACCAACAATATTTCGCTTCATAATAAAACCAGAAAAAATCTTTCCAAATAACACCCTTAAAACAAATAAGAATTTGTCATAGGTAATTAAAAAATTAAATCAGAATATTAAAATATGAATCTCTAAAGTTTCTTCCCTAAATTTGGAAAACAATGTCTCATAAATTTGTCAATATTCCTTTTAATCTTTATTCAAATTTGGAGATTTCGCTAGATTTGCTTGTAATTTGAAAATTCAAAAGCTAAGTTAGAAAACCTCCTTAATTTTAGACGATTGTCAGATAACACCCTTACTCTATGTCTTTCCTCATTTCTCTCTCAATATTCTTTCTCTCTAACTGTGTCACTTCTCTCTCTTTACTCAAAAATTGTTAAAAGGATGAAGTAATTCTAATTTCATCAATTAAAACAAACTTTACCTAAATCAAAGATTATATTTCATTTAGATGATTTGGAAGGTTAAACTTGGTTAATCGAGGATCTTCTACTAAATTAAATCCGAATTTAAAAATAGTGAATATTTGAAATAAATAAAAATATTCAAATTGGAACTAAATCCATGTGTGATCTCCACAATAAAAGACATGTGTCCAGAAAATAGAATGCATGTGTAGTAACGTGTTGAAAAAATAGGTTGATTTTTACCCTATTGAAATGCAACAATTATAATATAAACATAAAAAATATATAAAAAATTTGTAAAAAGAAAATAAAAGTAAAATGTGTATTAAAGTGTTCAAAAGCAAAAGAAACCACCCAAATTGCAATTCCAAAACATCTTCTAAATCCTAAAAATTAAAAGAAAATCAATAATTAGTCTTTAAAAAAATTAAAAAGTAGACAAAGTGGAATAGAGAGAGGTATGTCACCATATTTTCTTACCCATTAGAACCATGCTTTACCTAATTAAAAATGTAAGAATTAGTATAAAATCTTCAAAAAATAATGTAAAAAAAACACTGACCGTGAGCTCTCAAAATCAATAGAAGAAACCCCAAATCGTAATTCAAAAATATCTTTTTGATCCTTAAAAAGCAATAATTAGAACAAAGTGAAACATAGGTAATCTTTAAAAACGAAATAAACCAACTAAAAAAAATCAACCTAGATCAACATCATCTTGATTCTAAAATGAAAAGAAAATCAATAATTAGAATCAAGTTCAAGCACTAACCTCAGCTCTGGATCAAAACTCCCTGAAAAATCAAAATCAACTAAAATATTAAGAACAATAAAAATGAAACTTTTATCTTCAATCTGTCTTACAGATAACAAACTCTGCTTTAGGTGGTTTGATCTCCTTCAAAGAGGGTATTTGGTCATGAAGATAAAATTAAGTTTCACAAACAATAAGCTATTGTGCAAAGTGTAAACTTTATTTTTCATATGTATTTAACATAGAGCAAGGATTTGGTCATCTATACATAATAAGCATAATAAATAAAAAAAATGTTGAACTCAAATAGAACTATAATAGAAGATAACGAAAAGAATATATATTAATATATCAAATAATGAAGTACCATAGTAGTACTTGAGATCCAAAAATATAGAAGAGTGACAAATAGAAATCAACTGATTAGAAAAATAGAATTAAGAAATGCAAAAGGCTAAACAGTACTAACCATGTTTGTGAGTGCCATATAAATCCGTCAAAATTTTTTAGGAGAATTCACTCAGCTCGGCATCGGAGAGCAACACAACAATGCTTTTTGTCCATTTACATGCATAAAAATATGAATAATTTGGGATCCTCTAATCTCGGTTAAATCAAAACTATATTACCTGAATAGTTTTAATTTAATTTTAGAAACAAAAATTTAGGTAATTATGTTATTTCACCTGTATTTATAATGATCTCATGATCTTCTTGATTGTGCATATTCCTTATAAATTTATCTATTTTAAAATTCAAATTTCAAATTTAGAGATTGAGTGGTTTTAGGAAATTAGATGGAAATTTGATTTAATCTATACATTTAATTAATTAATTTGTCAAATCTCTATTTTTGGTAAGTGAATATCCAGGCAAGTAATGATTCTGTAAGTGGGGAGAAATTATGTGGTTTTTCTCACCCTTAATTATTCCATAATTTCATATTTACAATAGTTTTCCGATCTGGTCTATATTCAAAAATTTGATATTTTCAAAAATAAATTATTTTCTAACCGAGATTAGTTATTTGAACCATAACGTTATCTAAATAGTTATTTGATTGATATTGTTATTCGAGTTATCTAATTAGTTACAAAGATAATTATTTGACAATAAAAATCTGGTGATTAGCTTGATTTATGGGTGTTTTATTGATTAGAATATTTTACATGATTCCTTCTGTTATTAAAATGATTCTATATTTAATTATTTGTTATTAAATTTTAGTATTTCTTAATTTAAAAATTATAAATTAGAGTGTGACACATGTCAATCATAGAGATATTTATATTTCGCAAGCGCTAGATAATGATGCCACGTGACAGTGGATTTTGTGGAGGATCTTATTTATTAGATGAATAATTTAGAAAGGAGGACATGTGTCAAAATATTTTGTGACATCAGGAATCTGATGTCACATCCTCTGGTAAGTTAGAAGGCTTTTTGGTTTTGCTTTAATGTATACTCTAGTAAAAGATAGAATCAATAAGAATAGATGTTTAACGGGCAATTAACCCCTTCCTTAAAATGAAATAAGGTGATTGTACTTAACTATATTTAGTTTATAACGTACTCTCTTGACTTTCATCCCAAAGAATGGTAGTTTCAAAACACGAATTGGGGAGTTAAAGAATGAAATTAAGCAATTGCTTAAGGGAATTGGCAATCCGACGGCTAGGCTTGAACTCATCGATTCAATCCAACGGCTTGGTTTGGCTCACCACTTTGAGAATGAGATTGGGATTAAGCTACTACAATTCTATGTTGATGGATTCGAACCTTTACATGGATTGAAGGAGACTGCACTTTGCTTCAGACTACTGCGAGGACATGGTTTCAATGTGTCCGCAGGTATGATTGTCTGCTTCTTCAAATAATTATACGGTTTATCAAATATATATGAATTCTATTGGCGAGTTACTCCGTTTACTTATCAAAGTTTCCAAAACTTATTCAAGAGTAAGTAATAAAAGCTAATTTTTAATGAATAATATTCTATGTTACAATGAGGAGTTTTAGCGAACCTTGTTCTCTCATTTAGCGAGTGTTGGTATCACTCGCTCCGATAGAGGGACACGTGTCCCAAAATGGATATTAACCCTAAACCTAACCCTAAATCTTGCGCAAGTGTCTAAGGATAGTTGCGCCTGGCTGACTGTCATTAGACTTTTTCATGTTATGATAAGTCCTCTAATAAGACAATCTAATTTAAACTAGATTCTCCTTTTTCCTCAAAAATAGAAAATCTTATTTAAAATCAATTTTTTATATCTTTTGTATACGTATTTTATTCTTTTTCTCTATGTTTTCTGATTTCCAACTTTATTATTATTATTTAAATTGGAATTTTCTCTAGTAAAACCTATTTAAATTCTTGTAAAAATAGAAATCTTATGAAGAACTCTTTATAGAAATTTATATAGGGACAAAAAAAAAAAAAAAATCCTAGACCAGTCCATGCCGTGCAGGGCACTCCGAGCCATGAAGATCTAAAATAGGAGGACAGTTGGTATCACTGCACCCTATAAGGCTCAGATCACCCCTTGTGGTTAGGGATAGATCTAGAATTTTTTCTCCTATGTGGGCACATAAACAGTTATACATATAACTTAATAACATATATAATATAACTTCTATAATAAGGAAACTTATTTGTACCATATTCACAAAGACCAATTGTTTAGAGAAATCATAAATTCTCTTCCGTTCTGAAAGTCTCTCATCTGAACTCACATTTATAATATAATTCTCTAGTGGACTACCAAGCACAAAGAGTTCTAAGAAAACTCACTTTGGTAAAATTGAACAGATCAAATTATACCTATTTTACTCTGTGACGTAAATCTATCATGTTGCTTTCTACATGTTGCTAAAGGTAGAGTTAAAAAACACATTGTATCTTTCCCAAAGATCAAATCTGTTCCTAAGGCGATTTATTTTTAAGGGATGTAATTCGGTGGGTGGGGAGGAATTTGGGTGGCCAAGACCATGCACATAAATCCGTTCCTGTTCGTGATGGGATGTGCTGACTGGATTCAAGGTTGTTGGCATGCATTCTAATTTAAATCTTTAATTGTTAGTTAAAAAAGAAGAACATGGCACTTCTATCAGTAAATATCTTATGTTTTAGATGGTTACTAAGATTTCTATTAATCATATGTCACCTCCTTCTTTCTCCCTATATGATTTCCTACAGGAATGCCCTAAAGGAATTTTGCACATAGCTGTCTGCAATATTTCAATTTCTAACAAAAGTTTATACTCTTGAATTAGATATCTTCAAAAAGTTCAGAGAAGGGGAAGAATTCATGCAATGCTTAAGCCAAGATGTGAAGGGCTTGTTGAGCTTATATGAAGCTACTCATCTGGTACTACCAGAGGAGCAAATACTAGAAGAAGCTAAGGAATTTTGTGTGAAGCACCTCCAATGTTTAAGCCAGGATGTTGATATAAATTTAGTTGAGCAAGTGAGGCATTCTCTTGAGTTTCCTACATATTGGTTGATGCCAAGGCTAGAAGCAAGATATTACATTGATGTCTATGAAAAAGAGGAGAAAAAGATATATTGTTTGCTTGAACTAGCAAAGTTGGACTTCAATGTTGTTCAAGTCTTGCACCAGAAGGACATCAAGGAATTATCAGGGTAATTAAGAGCTAAACTAGATAGCTCAATTTTGGATTTTTTTCTTTCTTCCTTTTTTCTTTCTTTCTTACTTTTTTGGGAAAACGAGTATGAAGTGAAAGCTCATTTTGTTGAATGATCTACTATAATAAATTTGCATTAAAAATCTTCTATAATAAATTTTACATCAATATTACAAAATACCATAAATATTTCATCTAGTTGATGAGATCTTAATTATTAAATATTAGACAAATTTCACAAAATAATCATGAACTATATATTAAGGGTTTTGCTTTACTAAAGAAGATTATCACAAGCTTTTTAAAATTATTTCATTTTTCTCCTCAATGTTAATTTGATATTACATGCAGATGGTGGGAACAAGTGGATCTAGTACACCAAGTTGATTTCTCAAGAGATCGGATAGTTGAGGTTTATCTATGGGGAAATGGAACTATGTGTGAACCAAAATTTTCCAAGTGTAGGAAGATGGTCACAAAGCTTACTAGCGTTCTAAATGTGATTGATGATTTTTATGATATACATGCTACACTAGAAGAAGCTGAACTATTCACTGCGGCAATTAGAAGGTTAGCAAAATAAAATTTTCATTTATAAGTTTCAAATATACCAGAAGAACTTATTCTTGAGGGTTAATTGCACATAGATTCCATGTAGTACCACATTAGAACTTATTACCATTGTAGTTTGATTTTGGAGGATATACTCCTTGAGCTAATTTGTTTTGACTTTTCTCGAAAAAGAGATGATTGTTTCTTGACAAATAAACTCCTTGAGGATAAAATAGTCCCAAAAAAAACAAAGAAAAAGAAAAAAGAAAAAAATGTAGTAATCTAGCTAACTAACATGACTAACTTTGCATACCTATATAATTTATGATACTTTTTGCTCTTTGTTTCGCTTAATTAGGTGGGATCTCAGGGCCATGGAAGGCCTTCCACATTACCTGAAGTTATGCTATTTGGCGTTGTACAATTTTGTCAATGAGACTGCATATGATTTCCTCAAAGATTCTGGGTTTGACATTAGAAGCTTATTGGCAAGAGAGGTACATCTATACATCAACCCAATTAAGATGACATCAATATCTTTCCCAAAAAAAAAAAAAAAAAAGAAAAGTTAAGAGGGTTAATTAATTCACATGCATGCACTATGAGAGTGTAGCTAATTATCACCCTTATTCTATTCGATTAGCATGCGTAAACATCCTCAAATGGTGACCATACAACCTTTTCATTAACTTTTGAACTTCCACAAAAATCGCATGAGAATATTAATTCTTACCAAATGTTTAATTTGGATCATCACGTGACTTCTCTTGGATTTAAAAACTAAGTGGGAAAAAACATTGTCATTGTGATCAAAGGTGTATATTTGCTACTAAAATAAAACATGGATAATAAGTAACTAAACCACTATAATGTAGAGTTCATTTACAGTTAACCCTATTTAGTTTGCTAATTACGTGGTAATTGTTGTTCAGTGGATATATCTATGTGAAGGATACTTGAGAGAAACGCAATGGTTTCATAAAGGGATAACACCTTCTCTTGAGGAATATTTGAAAAATGGTTGGATTTCAATTGGCATCCGAAATCTTCTCTTCCATGCCTTTTATTTTGCTGAGCATAATTTTACGGAAGAATCACTTGATCACATGGAGCAAGCATACCAACTAATGTACCTCACTACACTCCTAGTTCGACTTATAGATGACTTGGCACCTTCAAAGGTATGACAAAAGATTAAATTTCACAAATTAATATAAATGTACTAGGAGTTGTATATAGATATATCATAAAATTTATGAAATTTTAACCAAAAAAGATACATGACAATAAATTTTATCAAGAAATATATATTACTTATCATTGTTTATGTTATGAAGGCTGAGATGGATAGACAAGCTTCAACAATCATTTGTCGCATGAGGGACTCAGGTGAATCATATGAAACAGCAAAAGAATATGTCAAGAATCTAATAAATATCAACTGTAAAAACTTAATGAGGAAGTTCTCAATGGTGATCATCCAAAAAACTTTATTTACATAGCAATAAATACAGTTAGAACATGTTTCACTATATTTCAGCAAGAGGATGGCATTGGCAACCCCACGGGGATAGTGAAGGACAGAATCCAGTCATTGTTCGTTGATCCTATTCCTATGGAGTAATTTCATTTCATGCATGTTTGTAAGTAAAAGGCCTGTATTTTAATTTCTTATTCAGTATTTAGTAGAAAATGTCTGTAATATGTGATGAAGTGCAATCTGCTATGAACCAAGATCATGTTTCTTGGGTGTATTAAAGAGTGTAATGGACAATTGTGATTTGTTCTGAGTGAAAAATAAAACTGAGTATAATTCAATAGATCAGTATCATTCTGATAATAAATAAAGTAAAATAAAAGATCAAGATCATGTAATTCGGATTTGTATCCTCTCCACTAACAAAAAAGTAGTGGAAAGACCACTACTTTACTAGTAACAGTTGATTTATCTAGCAGTTGGTTGTGATTTATTCTAAATCTTTCACTCCCCATCCACATTTCTATTCAAAATCTGAGAGGAGTGTGAATGATCTACTACACATTAACTAGTTAAAAATAAAAATTCAAGGATTTCATCATCATTAACCCATGCAAAATATGTCGTCAAAATCAACGTTTCTAAATTTTCATAAAGTTGGTTAATTTTAAGCCTCTTGATATATAATTCAAAACATGTTAAAATCATTTAAAATTTTATTTCTAATTAGTTCATGTATAGTAGATCACATCTACCGGTTCGGATTTTTAATTTTGAATTTCGATTTTAAAATTGGGTTGATAGTATCCGCATGTTGGATACTATTACTAGCTCAACTATATATATATATATATATATATATATATATATATATATATATATATATATATATATATATATATATATATATATATATATATATATATATATATATATATATATATATATAGAGAGAGAGAGAGAGCTCCTATAAACTTAAGTTGATAGGGAATAGTCATCCACTAACTTTTCTATCCATTGATGTTGCCTTGAGATCCGTGAAATTAAGATGCACACAAATCTCAAAGTGGGCTTTATATCTTTCACGGATCCCAAGGCAACATCAATGGATAGAAAAGTTGGTGTATGACTATTCCCTATCAACTTAAGTTTATAAGAGCTTTGCTTATATATAGATGAGCTCCTATCAACTTAAGTGGATAGGAGGCCTTGTCCATCAAACTTTTATCCACTCATCTTGTATTTAGATTTGTGCCATCAAGAGATATCTGAGATCTCAAAATGCTCTTCATATCTTTCATGGATCCCAATGCAACATCAATGAATAAAAAGTTGGTGGATGACTATTTCCTCTCCACTTAAGTTTATAGGAGCTTTGCTCTCTCTCTCTCTCTCTCTCTATATATATATATATATATATATATATATATATATATATATATATATATATAAACTTAAGTTGATAGGGAATAGTCATCCACTAACTTTTCTATCCATTGATGTTGCCTTGAGATCCGTGAAATTAAGATGCACACAAATCTCAAAGTGGGCTTTATATCTTTCACGGATCCCAAGGCAACATCAATGGATAGAAAAGTTGGTGTATGACTATTCCCTATCAACTTAAGTTTATAGGAGCTTTGCTCTCTCTCTCTCTATATATATATATATATATATATATATATATATATATATATATATATATATATATATATATATATATATATATATATATATATATATATATATATATATATATATATATATATATATATATATATATATATATATATATATATATATATATATAGAGAGAGAGAGAGAGAGAGAGAGAGCTCCTATAAACTTAAGTTGATAGGGAATAGTCATCCACTAACTTTTCTATCCATTGATGTTGCCTTGAGATCCGTGAAAGATATAAAGCCCACTTTGAAATTTGTGTGCATTTTGATTTCACGGATCTCAAGGCAAGATCAATGAATATAAAAGTTGGTGGACACTTCTCCCTATCAACTTAAGTTTATAAGAGCTTTGCTTATATATAGATGAGCTCCTATCAACTTAAGTGGATAGGAGGCCTTGTCCATCAAACTTTTTATCCACTCATCTTGTATTTAGATTTGTGCCATCAAGAGATATACAGATCTCAAAATGCTCTTCATATCTTTCATGGATCCCAATGCAACATCAATGAATAAAAAAGTTGGTGGATGACTATTTCCTCTCCACTTAAGTTTATAGGAGCTTTGCTCTCTCTCTCTCTCTCTCTATATATATATATATATATATATATATATATATATATATATATATATATATATATATATATATATATATATATATATATATATATATATATATATATAAGGCTCCTATAAACTTAAGTTGATAGGGAGGAGTGTCCATCAACTTTTATATCCATTAATCTTGCCTTGAGATCCGTGAAATTAAGATGCACACAAATCTCAAAGTGGGCTTTATATCTTTCACGGATCCCAAGGCAACATCAATGGATAGAAAAGTTGGTGTATGACTATTCCCTATCAACTTAAGTTTATATATATATATATATATATATATATATATATATATATATATATATATATATATATATATATATATATATATATATATATATATATATATATATATATATATATATATATAGAGAGAGAGAGAGAGAGAGAGAGAGAGAGAGAGAGCTAAACTACCAAATTGACATTTAAAAAAGTCCCGTTTTACCACATTGGTATTTAAAATATCTCCGATGACGTTTTGGTATTTAAAGTGGACTTCCGATAACAATTGAGTCCAAATTTTCGTCGGCGTTAACTTTTCCGGCGAGAAAATTTCTTTGCACCCCCTAACGTCTTAAAATCATTATATTTTATACCATTCTTCTTCTTCTTTCTTCCTACTCTCTCCCTCAAACCCATCCCCTTCCTCAAACTCATCCCCTTCCTCAAACTCATCCCCTTCCTCAAACAATCCAATATACAAGAGAGCTCGAGCAACAAAATCCTCAGGATCTTTAGAACAATCCTTGACCCAAACTCATCTGTCACTTCAAGAGCTCTCCGTCGATTATTGGGGGTTTTCTGAAATTAACTCTTAAATTAAGAGACTAAATAGCAAATTCAATGATTTGAGGGACCAATTTCAAAGTATTATACAATCAAGAGCGTAGCTGATCTCGAATCACGAAAATTAGCCTTGAGTGGCACTCGACACGCATAGATCCATCACGAGGCCGAGCTAGGTTTGAGGAAGGGATGGGTTTGAGGAAGAGGGTGGGAAGGGATGGGTTTGAGGAAGGGGGTGGGTTTGAGGGAGAGGGTGGGAAGAAAGAAGAAGAAGGGTATAAAATACAATAATTTTAAGGCGTTAGGGGGTGCAAAGAAATTTTCTCACGAAAAGTTAACTTAATTTAAAATTTAGACTCGCTTGTTACCTAAACCCACTTTAAATACCAAAACGTCATCGGAGATGTTTTAAATACCAATGTGGTAAAACGGGACTTTTTTAAATGTCAATTTGATAGTTTAGCCTATATATATATATAAGAGATGAAAATCTTCTGTAGGATATAGGATAGTTTTAATTTGATGGTCAAGATCAAAACATAATTAAACAGATGGTGATAGAGAAGATGAAGAAGACAATAGAGAGAACGAGGGGGGTGGAATAAAGATTATACATATCTGGTTGATTGAGATTTAGTCACGTGATTGAGCTTTAATTAGGTTTTGATCTTGACCATCAAATTAATACAGATGGTTAGGATTTGTGTATCCTATATCCTACAGAAGGGTTTCATCTCATAGGATATGCTCCATATATCCTATATCCTACAGAAGAATTCTTCTACATTATAGAAGAATTCTTCTACATCGAAGAAGGAACACAAAAAATAAACTCTATTTCTGTTCTCTCTCTCTCTCTCTCTCTCTCTCTATCTAACGCTCAAGGTTCTCTGTGACTTGAGGCATGTTGGTGCTCTGCTCTGCTAAAATGTTAAGGGGACCATACACCTTGAAAATGGAGAGCTACTACTTAGATATAGCTTCGTAGCTCTTCATTTTTGACCCATCAGCTCTTCAACTTTCACATTTTTTCATCAGATATCCACTGACCCGCATTTATTATAGGGGTTTTTCGATATTGGTCCCTTATATCACTCCTATTTTGATATTAGTCCCTCAAATCTTCATATTTTGATATTAGTCCCCCAAATTGCTTAAGTTTGTTGATATTAGTCCTTCTGTTACTATTTCCGTTTAAAAGCCTTAACCATGGTTAGATTAAGACTAACCATGGTATGAAATTACCGAAATACCCACCCTCAAATAACCGTGTGTACTTACCCCTCCCTTTCTCTGTCTCTTTGTATTCCCGCTTCCCAGAACAGAAGAAAAGGGTTTTTTGCGCCCAAATCATGATCTCGCCCAAATAACCCCCAAATTCGACCCCAAAATTCAGTCATTTTGGTCGCTGGAGATTGAAGACGAAGATCCTTACAAGATTGAAGACGAAGTTCTGCAAAAAATCGACTCCATTAAGCACAAGAACGTGGTGGTAATTATTTCCTTTAATTTTTGTTTGGTTTTTTCCCGTCATGTTCTTCACTTTAAAGGGTTTATTGTGTGATGGTTTTTAGGTATAGATGCTTATTTAGAGCCTACCCCCAAATTAGCCCTAATTTTTGGGTTCAATTTGCAAAATATGTTTGTGCATGTTAATTAGCATGTTGAATTAGGGTTTTAATTAGTTTTGTCTTCACATTGTTCATGTACCTGGGGCTTATTGAATTATGTTTGTGCAAAATATGTTTTGTTTGGTTAGACAATCATGTTTTACGTAATGAGTTGTTATGCTTTGTCTCAATAATTAGTCTATTGTTCTATGATTTTCTTGTCTTTGATTACGTGTAGTTTCAGTCATTTTAAGATTGTTATATGCATGTTTCTGTAATAAGTTGTTATGGTACTGAACTTTGATTTTGGTCATTACGTGTAGGTTTGTTTTGTTGAATTTAGATGGAGGAGGGGGGTGTTGTGGAAATTGTGTTGAGGTACAATGGGTATTGGAGAAATATACCTAGGACTGGTAGAAAAAAATATGAGTGTGGAAATCAGAGAACATTAAGGGTAGATGCAAATAACACTTCACTAAAGAATTTGGGTGAATTAATCTATGAATTTCTACCAGTTGTTAAGGGTAACATCATGAGGTTGTCATATACAATTCCTGGAACTAATCCTAGAAGGTTTGCTAGGATCAAGACTAATGGTGTTTTTATGGGTGTGGTGAAAAATCACTTAAACAAGAAGAAGCTTGAAATGTTCTTAACAATTGAGTCTGTCCCAAGCATTAGTTGGAGAGCACCATTGTCTTATAGGAGAAGAAATCCACCTAGAGAGCATGCACATAAATCAACCAAAGCTATTCATATAGATATGGATGCATTGTCTAGTGATGAAGAGGAGAATTATGGGGTTAGTGATGATAGGTTTGTGAACATGGGCACCATTGAGGATGATTTAGATAGGGATGCAGTTAAAAATGATTTTGATTGGGGTACTAATGATGATGAAGTGGATGGGGAAATCCTTAACTCTGACACTAAAGATAACACTGAAATTGAGGCTGATGGTGTTGAAGATTGTGAAGATGATGCTGATAATTGTGTTTCAGAAGAGGAATATCATTCTCTTGCAAGTTCTGAGGAGGAGAATGAGAGTGATGATGAGTTAGGTATTTTTGGACCTAAAGAGGGACCTATTTACAACATGGATTTAGAGGATCCTCAATTGTATGTAGGTGCAAAGTTTAATGACATGACACACTTGAAAATTTCCTTGCAACAACATAGTATTACAAATAATTTTAACTTTCAATATGTTAAAATGACCATGTCGATTGTCGCTAAATGCAAAAAGAGGGTTGTAAGTGGAGATTGAGAGCAAAGAGGTTGGTTGATGGTAGAACTATGGAGGTTACAGTTCTTGGAGAGCCACATAATTGTGTTGGTGTTAATAAGTTTGGCAATGAACAAGCTACTTGTTCTTGGATTGCATACAAGATCTTAAAAGATGTAAAATCAAACTCTAATATCACACCGGTGACATTGCAAGGGCATTTATGAGAAATATGGCTTAACCGCCAATTATAATAGAGCTTGGAGGGAAGGAAAAGGCTAGAGAAATCCTATTTGGCAATGTAGAAGCAACATATGATTTGGTCTTAAGTTTGAAAAATGAACTCTTGAAGAGGAACCCCGCGCTATATAGATGTGCAACTTGAGTCTGATAATGCATTCAAGAGGATGTTTGTCTGTTTTAATGCATGCATTGAAGGTTTCAGAGATGGTATTAGGCCATTCATAGGCCTTGATGGCTGTCACCTAAAATCAAAATATTTAGGTACACTATTGACAGCCACTGCAGTAGATGGGAATTATGGGTTGTTTCCTGTGGCATTTGCTGTTGTTGAGGGTGAGAGTGGTGAGAGCTGGTATTGGTTTTTGCAGAATTTAATTGTTGCATTACATGGTTTAATTGAGAAGATTACCATTATGAGTGATCAAGAGAAGGGGCTTTTGGAGGCAGTTTCCACTCTATTACCAAATGTAGAGCATAGAATATGTGTCAGGCATCTATGGAAAAACTTCAAAAAGGATTTTTCAGGGGATTTCTTTGAGAAGACATTGTGGGATGCAGCTAGGGCATACACCAGTGAAGAATTTAGCATGCACATGAGGGCATTGGATGCAGTTTCACATGCAGCATATTCAAAGTTGACTTCAAATCAGAATTTTATTTGGTCTAGATCAAAGTTCATTCATCCTGCTAGAAATCATTATGTAGTTAACAACTTATCTGAATCATTCAATTCATGGATACTGGATATTAGATTCCTTCCTGTTGTGGACCTTGTAGACAAGCTTAGATGCAAATTGATGGAGAAATTCAATAAGAGGAGGCAACAAGGGATGAGATGGAAGGGAGAGTTAGTACCTTATGCAGATAGGTATTGCCAAGATTTGAGCAAGAAGTTAGGTGGATATACTGTGAGGCACACAAATGATTATGAGGCTGAGGTAGAGAATGAATATGAAAGAAGAGTAATTGACTTGGCAAGTCAAACATGCAGCTGCAGGAAGTGGCAAATAACAGGGTTGCCATGTATACATGTTGCTAATTATATTGGAGGCATCAGAAATGCAGATTGGTCTCAATATTGTGACAATTACTTCACTGTCAGCAGGTACATTCTCATATTCTGCAATCTAAACTTTACTTTGTCATTATAGCATGATTGTTAAGTGTCTCAACACATATTTTCTTCAAATTTATTGCAAGTACAGGCTAGCTTATGCAGGGGCTATAGGGGTTCTACCATCAAAGGATCAATGGGAGCCATATGAGAAGGATTTCACAATAACCCCCCCACATACAAAGAGACCAAGGGGAAGGCCCAAGAAAAAGAGGATAAGAGGCAAAGATGAGGATGATATCGGTAGAAGTGGATCATCACAAGTTAGCAAGAGAGTGCATAAGTGTAGCAGATGCAATGGACTTGGCCATCACAAGAACTCTTGCAAACAACCTCTCAATGTTACAAGTGAGAGCAGTCAAGATGCACCAAGGTAATATTTTTTTGTATTTTTGTGTACATGATATAAGTGTCTGCTAATGTGATACTACTTTTTTTGTAGCCATGGTGGACCAAATAACAACAGAGGAAGGGGTAGGAACAATAGAGGAAGGGGTAGGAGGGCCATTACATCAGAGCACCAAGACAGAGGATCAAACCTATCAAGGTGATGTATAATTTCTTATATGCACGTACGCCAAGGCATGAATACTTACATATATGATTTGTAGGTCAAAACTAAATGCTGTTAGAGGAAGGGGTGGGAGGACAACTACTGCAGCACCATCCTCATCTCAAGCAACTGCAACATGGACTCCACCACCACCACCAGCTTGGATGGATCCAGAACTTTCACAAGCACAACCTCCATCTCAAAATTCTGCAATCTCACAACATACACAACAAGAAGCCAACCAACCAAGTCAATCATCTGAAACTGGAGTTGCTGGCTATGTGAAATGGTCCTAATTTGTGTAGTTTAGTACATGCTTTTGTAATTACAGTTAAAGACCATGTTTTAGAGTCAACATGGCAATTTTTGTGAACTTGTGCACTGTGTTTCATTGTGTACATGATATTTTGCCATATTTTGGATCATGTACACTAAGAAACACTTTCAACTGTAATGGATTATGTTCAAGACAATGTTTCAATTTGTTTGTGGTGTTTTTATGTAATTTGGACACATTGTACCATGTTTCTATGCAATGAAAAATCTACTATAAGTATTGGTATCTTCATGAGATCTGTTTACTTTGTACATGGTGAATATGTATTTGTACAGGTATTATGAACATGGCTTTATGAACATGTTCAAAAATTTGTCTTGTGTCTTGGGTATTCGAACATGATTTTGTGAACATGTTCAAATGCAGATTGGTCTTGTGTGTTGGTATTATGAACATGGTTTTAGGAACATGTTCAAAAATATGTATTTAAGCTAAGTGTTTGCATATTTGCATATACCAACCCTCTTTGTTCATGTCTTAGTAAATATCAATCAGCTAAAAAAAAACACCCATTAATCCTGAAATTCCATACAAAATTATAATAAATTTCTAATTTCCATTACTAAATTTGCATATACCAACCCTCTTTGTTCATGTCTTAGTAAATATCAATCAGCTATAAAAAATAAAAAAACACCCATTAATCCTGAAATTCCATACAAAATTATAATAAATTTCTAATTTCCATTACTAAATTTGAAAAATTACAAGAAATTTCACTAAAGATTACATTACATCAAATTGCTAAATTTCACCCAAACTAAACCCATAATTTTTCACCATCAATTTACATTAAATTACATCAAATTACATAATTCTTAAAAAACAACAATAATCCTAACACAACCAAAAGGATCCTCGTCAACATCAAAACTTCATCAAACTTCTTGGATAGCATGCTCATCTCCTTCGAAATTTTCACCATCAAGCTCCTACTATCATCAACCCAAGCAAAATAGCCACAACCCTTGTATGTTGAATTTCTATACTGTGGGCAACCATAGAATTGTAGACCTTTATTTTCTCCTTGCTTGCAAGTACGAATCCGACATGGCAACCCACAAAAACATCTCAAATTAGCCCCATCAAGAGGAACTCCATTAGCGGGTGAAGATGAACTTGAAAACTCCATTGGAAGATGAATAGGGTTTGGGATCTTGCGGCTTAGAGAAGGAGGGATGAGTAATGGAGAGATGAGATGAATTAAAGCTCTTATATAAGTTAGAGGGAAAAAAAAGAGCCGTTGGAGAAGATGAACAGTGCGTGGGTCGGGTCTATCGGGTTAAATGGGTTTGGGTATAAGGTTTAAGAGTGTTTAATGGATTTTAGTTAAGTTTAACGGAATATTCCCCTCTAACCCTAACTCTAACTAATCGGGGGACTAATATCAACAAACTTAAGCAATTTGGGGGACTAATATCAAAATATAAAGATTTGGGGGACTAATATCAAAATAGGAGTGATTTAAGGGACCAATATCGAAAAACCCCTTTATTATATTGTGCGGCCTCCAAATCTCTACAAATAAGACGGGATCCACATAACTATAGGTATCTCAAATTTTTTTATATCCTCCTTGCAAATCAAATTACATGTCTTGCTACGTCGCATCCTAACAACATTAAACATGTTTTGCTTCACTTTCTATACAAGTGCATATTTCAATTGCATTAACGAGGGATGAGGAAAAGCTTGTTTGATAGGTTTTGGTTATAACCCCCACGAGTGGCCCAGTGGCTAGAGCTTAGGGTCTTGGTTCAGATGCGTGTTTATGTCATGTCTTTTCTTAATTTCTAATTATTAGTCATTGCAACACTTATGCAATTTATCTTAACGTGGATGTTCAACAAATCAGAAAAGAACTCAACATCAGACCATGATCAGTCTTAATTAGTCCTAGTCTAGTCTAGTTTTAAGGAAAAATATTGGTTCCAATCTAATCAAATGAGAATGTAACGTTATTTTAGAATTAGAATAAGCAGCTGGATTCCTCTCCGGTACTTGCCAGCAACAACATTCCAAGCTTGCCAATCACATGTCTTATAATTAATGAAGATTTTTCTTTAGAGTGAATTTTAAAAAAAAAAAAAGGCTTAAGTTTGGTTTCTCAGATAACCCTCTTAACTCTCAAAATGTCACAAAACGCTCCTTAAGTTTTGGGGTTTTAAGAAAACCCCCCTTTAACTTTCAATAATTTTTGAAAAGTCCCCTAACAACATTAAACATGTTTTTCACCTTGGTGGGCAAAATTAAGTGGATATTTTTACCTGTGATAAGGGGTGGTTAACGCTTTTAGGGATTTATTTTGTAATATGTTGCAAGTTGAAGAGGGTTTTCTCAAAATCTTCTGGTGGGTTCTCTCAATCATCTTTTAACGAAGCTCGTCGGCGCTCTCAGTTTGAGACCCTAGAGATGACAACCCTCTCGAATCACCGGAGTCAAACTGATCGCCCAACCTAAGAGGAATGCGAAGTACAGAAAGTTGCTCTCTCCCCTATTTATAACGAAGCCCATAAATGTTAGGCCTCCTCGTAATTAACAGGGGAAATTAAAAACGTGAAACTTCGGCGTCACCTCGAAATCACGTATTCAAGCGTCACCGAAAATCACAGAAATGCTTTTTTATCCCAAATGGGACCTACCGCCCGACCCAAAAACCTAAGAGTCGGCGATTCGAAAACGGCACTCCATTCGAGAAACGAATTGAGGCTCCTTCCATGGCCGTCCATGGCGACACGACGAGGTGGTCGATCCGACCCACCTAGGTTCGACCACTAATCGGACGTAAGATTACCAATCAGGTCGACCAAGCTATGATTATCGCTCGGCTCATTTATCATGTTGTACAAACCATGATCCCTCGCTTGCCTTATCGATGATAGCCAAACTCGACCAAAATCGCTGTCGTTACGAAGCCTAAGAAAGACATCACAAAAAAAAAGAGAAGGGGAGAGTTCGACATAGAAGAACGCAAAGTGAATTTTCATTCATAAGTAAAGTATATTACAAATGTACGATGGTCTTCTCGACCCAAAAATAAAACGAACAAAACACTTAGGCGACCTAATCTCCTCCCTCATCGCCATCTCCCCCTTCTCCATCCTCACCTTCATCTTCCTCGTCGTCCTCATCCTCGTCGGGGTTGTAGTCCTCCACGCCAAGTTGCACCCCTGCTCCTCTGGCTTCCAGGCTCTGTAGGACGCGCAGAGAACTTTTCACCCTGGGCGGATACACAAGACTCAAAGTCGGGAAAATGTCCATTAGGAAGTTGAGCTTTTAAGTAGTCGTAGCCTGCTTTAACAGCCAGCGACAGCTCTACTTTTCCCATAGGCCCTTGCCTATACTCTTCAATAACCTCTTTCTTGCCTTCCTCCGACGTTACAAACTTAAGCCGGGTCTCAATCGATCGGGCATCATCCAAAGCCGTCTGATAAACCGCTTTCGACTCATCCAGCTTGACCCGCAAGTTTTGGCTCTCGAGTCTCTCAGCTCCAATTTGGCTCTCCAGCCCCCCAACTTGAGCCTTCCACTCCTCGATCTCCCTTTGGGAGCCTTCGGCCGTCCTCTTCAACTGGGCGACCTCCTCCTTCAACTTATCAATGATGGTCGCCTGCTTCGAGTGATGAGTCTGGATGTTAGCAATTGTAGATTGCTTAGCCCCCAGTTCAACACGCCACTTGGCGCCGACTTCTGCCTTCTCCGCCTCAAGAGCGGCCGCCCTCTTCTCAGCTTCTCCTCGGCTTCCCTTCTCTTCAACAAGCCTCTTAGCACGTCGGCTACTTCCATCATGAATGACAGTCGGTTGAAGAGCTCTTCCCTGACCAAGGCCCCTCGAGTTTGATAACTCAAGAGAGCTAACCGTAAACCGGTCGAAGCTATTTCCTCTAGGAGATCCCTATCTTTTGAAAGGGTGAACTGCTCCGAAGTGACAAGCTGCCCCCACACAGAAAGAAGCACCGAGCCCTCTTTATGAAAGGAATGGTCTGGGACAAGCCTGTCACTTTGAGAAGGTTCCTCCCTTGCAGAGTACCCTTCCCACAGATCACCAATAAGCTAGGATTGGAGGTCCTTCCACCTCGAACCACCAACCTCGGCAATCCTGTGACGAAAAGGAAGCTCTATGCCCAAAATCCTGAGTAAACTTAGGAGATTTGACCCCGAAGTCGGATCATCTGAGACGACCGCCTCCTTCCCCGACCTCTGAGTTGGCTCATCAGAGGTCATCTCTACAACCTGGTCGGCAGGGGCCTCCTTAGTGGCAGCTACGACCCCTTGTGCTTGTTGGTCGGGAACTTCACCGACCTGAAGACGTGATCTTCCCTCAGATACGACCTCCGTAGGCAAAGACAAGGGAGGAAGAGTTTGCGGGAGCGACTCTCCCCCAGCAGTTGGGAGTTCCCCCGCAATGCCCTCGACTTGTTCGAGGACTGCCCCCTCGGTCGTCCCTTTGGAGGTCGATTCCTTCGACTTTTTCGTCTTCTTCTTCTTCTTCTTTGGTTGGCCAACCTCAGAAGTAGGAGCCTTCTGATGGGAAATAAATGATTACCTCCTAAGTTGCAAGTATACAACCCTTATCAAGTTATAGTATAAAAGATTATCGATCCCACGAGGAACGGGAAAGTAGGGGGAGTTTTGCTCAAGTTTTGGTTCTCAAATTATCTTGTAGCGACAATTAGGAGTTTATTAAAATAAAATGAAAGTAAGAAAATGGTGAAAGTGGATGTGGAGGGATAAGAGAGAGTGGATGTGGATTATGTGCAAAAGAGGAGAAAATGAAGTTGAGAATGTGGTTGTGATTATGTGCAAATAACAACAAAACTAGGTTTGAGATTATAAGCACATGAAGGGAATATGAGATTGAGAGAAGTAAAATCAATGAAATCAAAAATAAAGGAAAATAGCAACAAATGAAAACAAGGATAAGAGGAAAATAAAGAAGGTAAAGTATGGAGGGTTAATTAAAGATATGAGGAATCTAGAGTAGATCCACTTAGCTTATCTCAATCTCATGAAAATGAGTTGGATTTGTTAGCTAGTTTCAAACAATCTCTAGGGATCCCACGAATATTGGCTCCACACTTAGAAAGGGTAATTCCCTAGAGGGTTCTAGCCTCAAGGTGAATTAAAGGAAAGAAAAATCTATTCTAGAAAGTAAATACATTGCATGAAAGTAAATTGCAAGGAATTAAATTGCATGAAAGTAAATTGCATGAAAGTAAATTGCATGAAAGTAAATCTAAGCTACAAACAAGAAAATAAAGAAGAAAATGAAAAGAAAATAAAATAGAAACCAACAACTCTCGATCTTAATCTAATCCTCCTTTTGGTCCTTGGATTAGAAGAAGAGAAAGGAAATTGAAGGTGAAACATTTCATTTATTGTGTAACAAAAGTTATAATTTTGGAAGGTCTTCTCAATGAAGAGTGACCCTCCTCTCCAAATGGAGTTTTTATAAAATATTTCACACTCAAAACACTCGGCCTTCACCCTATTTATAGCCCAACGGAGTTGATGTGAACCATTGGATCAAACCTAGCCAAAAGGAAGAGAAATCCACCATTAAAGGAAATTTGGGAACCGATCGGTTGGCGTCGGTTAGCCAGGTTATGTAGGTTGGCCAACCGTTGGTCAACCGATTGGTTCCCAACGAATTTGTCTTTTCTTGATTTTTCTTCACGAATTTCTCTTGGATCAATTTGGTATCTTGGGCCTTGGTTTGTCTTGATTTGGGCTTCAAATATTGGTAGAAATTCGAGAATTTGAGTCATTTGGGCTTTTATTCATTATTTCTTTATTAGCCCGCAAAATAAGATAAAAATGATTATTAGTAATATCGTTATTCATATAACATAGGTAATAAGGGTATAAAATGTAATTAAAATGTGATAATCAAATACCCCCACACCTAAACTTTTGCTAGTCCTCTAGCAAAGAAAATAAAAAGAAAACCTAACTCACTTTCGCGAGAATCGCGGTTGTATTTAGCACATACAACAAGCCTTTAAACCCTAGGTTACCCTAGTGGACGAGTTGTAGTCTCGTGAGGGTTTGCGATGAATATACCCACAAAATTGATCAACTTGCCAATTTAAAGAAGTTAATAAAATAATTAATTCATTTGATATCTTCAAACATTCCAATTGAAGTTGGTTAATACTCAAGAAAACGTTTTTATCATAACTCCAATGTAATTTTCTTAAGAAAATCATTTCATTATAGTTATACAAAACCAAGTTTAACTCAAAATTTAATTTGAAAGTTTTGAAAAGAACATGCTAACTCTTTGTTTTAAACAAACTTCAAGTCTTTAAATCCATTTAATTTTTCAAGAACATATACAAATATAACATGATTAGTATGATTTTTTTTTTTTAAACTCTTTATTCCTTGGTGGTTTTGTTCTTTTTAATCGGGCTTTCTAAGTGACCATTTAGCGAGTTTTGGGCCAATGAATCCCAACCCAATGGGCTTAGGTCATTAAGTATAGAAATACTCCTCGGGCTTAATTACTCAGTCAACTTAGGCTTAGTAAAATAGAACCACCAATGATTTTAAGAGAAATTTTTCTTCTTTTATTAAGTTAGTATATATATGTGTATATGTATATATATTCGAACAATATTTGGATCAAGACAACTTGAAAAATTATTTTCAACTCTAAGTTAGGCATGCCAAAATTTCATTACTTTAATTAAAAATCTAAGTTAAAACTTAAGTAAAGTATACTACTTTGAAAATCATTTCTTGAGAAATTTATTTGGAGTTATCATAAAAGGTAAACTTGAGTATAGAACTAACTAAGGATTAGAAGACTTAAATTCTATCAAATAGATCAATTATTAATCAACTCTATTAAGTTGGCAAGTGATATTTTTTTTATGATGAAAAGAGAAAAAATGACATAAAAAATGGTAAGAAAAAGAGGAAAAGATAACTAAGATAAAGATAAAATGACTAACTAAGATAAAGATAAAATGACTAATTCCCACCCCACACCTAAATTTTGCATTGTCCTCAATGCAAATTCTAATATGCACAAAGTAAAAATAGATAAGAATGGAAGCACTTACATTTGTTCGGTCGACTTGAACAATGACAAAAATTCGTAATGACCTTTGGTATGAGAAGGTGAAGTCAAAATTTATTCTCTCTTTTTTTCATTTTTTTTCATTTTTTTTTTCATATGTTTTTTTTTGAAAAAAAAAAGAAACTCTCATATGAGAGAAGAATAAATTCTTTTATTATTATTGTGGGACAAAAATAAAAATGTAGAATAAAAGATGAAACATGAGAAGCTCACATTCTACATTAAATCCTACCTTATTCTTTGAAAATTCTACCCGAAATTTAAAGAATTTCAAGATGATATAATCAATGATGTTCTCAAATTCGAAAATTCCAAGGTTTGCAATGTGTTTTGCGACAAATTAAGGTAGGTCTTATTGGTGTTATGCATTTTGAACTTAGATTTTTGATTAATGAAAATATGACATGTTGGTTGCTCTTTCAAAATCTAAGCTCATCGAAATAGAGTTCTTGAATGTTGCATTCAATAGGCATGTATTCAACACGTTTCCTCATTTTGAAAAATAAAACCGAATTTTTAAAATTTCCATTCCTCATGAAAGATTTCCTCAAAACTAATGTCGATTCATTCTCTACTTACGTTAAACTTTCTTGGATGTAATTGATTTCGAAGGTCGCTTATCAATATTATTTCTGGATTGAAAATATTAAGTTCGTGATCGATTCCCAAAAACTGACTTCATGTGACCGGTTCTACCGATGAGAGCATTAGAAGTGGCTAAGAACGGTCTTCCTAAGATCACGGTATCGTCCTTTGGGATTGGAAGCGGGTTGTGTTTCGGGACTACGAAATCAACGGGAAAAATGAAGTCTCCAACCTTTATCGATACATCGGTTATTTCACCCATAGGAACCTTAACGGATCTATCGACTAAGCGAAGTGTGCATCTAGTTGGCTTGAGTTCCCCGACACCTAGTTGTTGGTAGATCGAATCTGAGCAAGTTGACACCGCCCCTAAGTCTAAAAGCCTTATCGATCTGAGTATTACCAATGATACATGGGATGGTAGGACAACACGGATCCTTATATTTCAATGGTACGGACCTTGAGAGGACTTCAGCGATATTGGCTGAGAAAGACTTTCTTTGGAACATTTATTTGCCTCTTTTGGTACATAATTCCTTTAAAAATTTGGCATAAGAAGGAATTTGTTCGATGACATCTAAAGAGGAATGTTGACCTTAACACCTTGAAAGTCTCTAGAATTTTCTCCTCACGAGAGGAGTGCTTCCTAGGCACGAGTCTATCCTGCAAGGAGCAACCGGTTTAAATTGATTAGACTCAGTTACGGTTCGGGTTAAGGTCATCGAAGGGTGTGATTTCTCGAAGGAGAGAATTTGTTACGGTTCGGGGTTTCACTTAGAGGCATTCTAACGATTATCGACTGTCTACGGCCGTAGTGAATGGATTGCATTCACTTCACTTGGTAGGTTGAACTTGATCCCGTGTCCTTCGGGTTGGAGCGCGGGTTGACTTCGGAAAAGTTCCTTTCTCTCTCACTCATGGCATTAGCTAGTTGACCAAGTTGGGTTTCTAACCTAGCTATGGCTTGAGTGTTGGAGGTGAGGATTTGCCCTGCTGATTGCATGAAGGAATTGGCGTGTTTGATGTTTGAGTCAATAAGTTAGTGTAGTGCGTGTAGAGGTTTTAATCAAAGTATCTAGACCCTTTTCGAGAACATTAAGGCGTTTATCATGATCCGCAATTTGAGGAGTGTGATTTGCGATTGGTGATGAGGAGACTGATTTTGAAATGACGATTTGGTTGTTGAAAATTGAGGAAGGCTGCATTGCCCTAGAAATTGTTGGGTTGAAGAGGAGTGAAATTTTGATTTCGGAGTAGTTCCCCGGTTCCATGCAAAATTTGGATGATTTCTCCAACCCGGATTGTAGGTTGGAGAAAATGGATCATTCAGGGGCCGAAAAATCGGCGTTTATCGACCTAGTGGTAGGATCCTAAAGAGGACATTCCTCAAACATGAGATGGAGACAGACAGTTATGACAACTGAGGCGAAACTTGGTTGATTTGAGTGGAGCTGGTTCTTTGACTTCTAAAGCTTCTAACCTATGCATGATCGTCGCCATCTTTGCTTGAGGCTATGTTTGTTTCTAAGACGGACCACGGTTTTGGGTTTGAAGCCCGATGAAACACGGTCATCACAATGTTCCCCTTGCATGGTTTCTCGGATAAACTCTCTAAAAAGTCCCAAGCTTCATCGGCATTTTTCTTCATGAAATCCCCTTGACACATTGACTCTAAGGAAGTTTTTGAAGAATAATCCAATCCTTCATAAATGATTTGGCATAATCGCCATTTTTCAAGACCATGGTGAGGACATTGGATAAGAAGATCTTTGAATTTGTCAAAATACTTCCAAAAGGTTCTCAGGGACAATTTTAAAATTTTGAATCTGTTTCTAAGCTTGATTGTTTTATGGATAGGAAAGAATTTTTGAAAAGCTGTCACAAATTCACCCCAAGTTGAGATGGAATCGTGGGCAAGCTATCTGACCATTTTTGGCTTTGTCCTTAAGGGCAAATGGAATAAATCGGAGTTTGATCGCATCTTCAGTTAAGTCCCTCATCTTAATCATGAGGCAAACTTCTTCAAATTCGGAGATAAAGATGTATGCGTCTTCGGTTTCGACTCCTAAGAATTTGGGAAGCATGTTTATGAAATGCGGTCGAAGTTCAAAATTGGTTCCATTTACCTCGGGGAGTTTTATGCAAGAGGGATTGCATTTCTAGTGGGGTAACAAACATCTTGAAGAACAGGTGGGTTGGTATTAGTCATTTCGTTTGGTTCAAGAGATGAATCAAAAGCGAATTAAGCGATTAGTATTATCCTAACCCAAGTTTGCATACACCACAATCAAAATTTTTTTATTTTTATTTTATTTGAAAAGGATAAGAGAAAAAGTTAAGAAGATGAGAAAACTAACTAAAAATAAATCAAGGCAATCACTTTTCAATCACCTAACTCTAGGGTTAAGCCTAAACTTGACTTAGACCAACTCCTAACCAAGAATTCCCTTAATGAAAAGATCAAAGTTTACTTGGGTAATTAGCCGTAAGGATAGTACTAGAGGAGATCAAAGATCAATTAAGTACCTCTTTCCTTTCGGGCCTTCATACCCCTAAACCTTGCCTTAGACACCAATTAATCCAAATAAACTTGGACGGTTCACTTAAGAAATTATTGTTCCTTAATGAGCTCGAATCCTTAGGGGCCAACGTCTAATCAATTTTAAGAGGCTTGGTATGTGTAGTGAGGAATTAGTGATTTTTGGGCTAAGGAAAGGGTGATGAAATCCCTCACCTTATTTTGATTAATGGGTTTTGCCCTTAAGATATTTTCAAGTGTGTGCCAAATCAAGATGCTCAAATCACTTGGTGAATTCCTACTATTATATGAAATGCAACCCTAAGAATTAAAAGCAACTAAAAGGATGCAAAACAAAATCTTTTTATTTTTTTTATTATGGTCGACAATAAAAAATAAAGTTTATTAGGGTCGACAAGGGAAAAAAATCTTTTTATTTTTATTTTTATTTTTATTTTATCCTAATTGTCTCTAATGTATATGAACTATCTAAAGGGTGGAATTGAAAATACTAGATGGAGAAGTTACCCACTAAAAGCAATGCAAAGCCTCGTTGGAGGCAATTCTTCAATCTTGAATCTTCAACTCTTGATCTTCAAGCTCCAAGTTCCTACACAAAGAAAACACACAAAATAAAACCAAACTTAATGAAAATCCTACTTATGCACCGTTCCCGACATGGCAAAACTTGATGGGAAATAAATGATTACCTCCTAAGTTGCAAGTATACAACCCTTATCAAGTTATAGTATAAAAGATTATCGATCCCACGAGGAACGGAAAGTAGGGAGTTTTGCTCAAGTTTTGGTTCTCAAATTATCTTGTGACAATTAGGAGTTTATTAAAATAAAATGAAAGTAAGAAAATGGTGAAAGTGGATGTGGAGGGATAAGAGAGTGGATGTGGATTATGTGCAAAAGAGGAGAAAATGAAGTTGAGAATGTGGTTGTGATTATGTGCAAATAACAACAAAACTAGGTTTGAGATTATAAGCACATGAAGGGAATATGAGATTGAGAGAAGTAAAAATCAATGAAATCAAAAATAAAGGAAAATAGCAACAAATGAAAAACAAGGATAAGAGGAAAATAAAGAAGGTAAAGTATGGAGGATTAATTAAAGATATGAGGAATCTAGAGTAGATCCACTTAGCTTATCTCAATCTCATGAAAATGAGTTGGATTTGTTAGCTAGTTTCAAACAATCTCTAGGGATCCCACGAATATTGGCTCCACACTTAGAAAGGGTAATTCCCTAGAGGGTTCTAGCCTCAAGGTGAATTAAAGGAAAGAAAAATCTATTCTAGAAAGTAAATACATTGCATGAAAGTAAATTGCAAGGAATTAAATTGCATGAAAGTAAATTGCAGAAAGTAAATTGCATGAAAGTAAATCTAAGCTACAAACAAGAAAATAAAGAAGAAAATGAAAAGAAATAAAATAGAAACCAACAACTCTGATCTTAATCTAATCCTCCTTTTGGTCCTTGGATTAGAAGAAGAGAAAGGAAATTGAAGGGTGAAACATTTCATTTATTGTGTAACAAAGTTACAATTTGGAAGGTCTTCTCAATGAAGAGTGACCCTCCTCTCCAAATGGAGTTTTACAAAATATTTCACACTCAAAACACTCACCTTCACCCCTATTTATAGCCCAACGGAGTTGATGTGAACCATTGGATCAAACCTAGCCAAAAGGAAGAGAAATCCACCATTAATCTGGAATGCATTTGGGAACCGATCGGTTGGCGATCGGTTATGATTGTAATAGGTTATTAGCCAGGTTGGTCAACCGATTGGTTCCCAACCGAATTTGTCTTTTCTTGATTTTTCTTCACGAATTTCTCTTGGATCAATTTGGTATCTTGGGCCTTGGTTTGTCTTGATTTGGGCTTCAAATATTGGTAGAAATTGAGAATTTGAGTCATTTGGGCTTTTATTCATTATTTCTTTATTAGCAAAATAAGATAAAAATGATTATTAGTAATATCGTTATTCATATAACATAGGTAATAAGGGTATAAAAATGTAATTAAAATGTGATAATCACCTTCTTCACCGCAACATAGTAGACAGCTCTTCAAACTTCTCCTCCACATCTTTGCTCCTCTGGTAGACAATCCTCCTCCCTAGCCCTCTTTTGGGAAGTTGCTGACTCTGTAACTTTGGTGTTTGGGACCCCCACTTTTGGGATCCTCAAGCCCACTGAGAAGTCACCTCAAGCAACTCCTCCTCCTTCTCCTTATCGACCCACATTAGGTAGAATGAACGGTAGCATCCTCGTGAAGCATTGTCGAATAGGTTGTGACCCGCCAGAGATCCAGAATCTTGTCGAATTTCTCCAGTCGCCTCTCGTCCGTGAGAGAGGATGGTTTTTAGGCCGCCCTTGTTAATCTCGGCCATGAGCGGCAAGCGGTGATTAAATTTGAAGACCAGACGAACTTATTCTTCCGGTCCTTATTGAATCACGGAATCTCGACAAATCGACCGCCCACATACCCAAAAGAAGTGGGCGTCTTTCTTCGTCGACCTCAGATTCTGAGATTGTCGAAGAAATTTGGAGGTCGGCGTCACCTTCACTCGGTGACAGATCACTAAAAATGCCATTATCGTAGCAATGGCGTTAGGTCTGGCCAATATCGGGGACACCGGCCCTTCGCATAGTTTCTTCTGACGTCGACAAGGGGCGCAACCGTTATCGAGATCGCCATGTACTGTGGCGGCTTATGCTTATTTATGATGATGTCTTGTCTTCTCCGTGAGAAGCGTAAATTTCTCGGGGAGATCGTACCTCTCATGAAGACCTTCCAGATCCTCTGCTTCGTCTTCGATTACCAAGACTTGAGCTTGGCGATCCTATCGATAGGAGCAGAGGTAGAAGCAGCCATGGCGGAAAGCTTGGAAAATCTCGAGTAAGAGGAAGAAGAAAACAAGTCTTTAGAAAGCATAAAGAAAAATCTCCAAATAGGGCAAAAGTATATATAGGCGTCTAGGGCGCCCACGTGGCTGTTCTCAGATGGCGTCTCAATTTTGGAAGCCAACGGTTCGGATTGACTCTCGAATACGAACCGCCTTATGAAAATTGAAAGGCCCACCGCCTTTATGATCCACGTCTCTTCGCTCGAAATTCGAGACGCCTTTGACGGCTAAAGTACCGTTGACGTCAAGTCCTATCTTCTACAGTGACGCTCTCTGTTTGTGCCTAGAAAACTAAACCCACCTTTTATGCGGGCGGAGGGATTCGATCGGTCGACCGAGCGAACCACATTAAGAACAAGTAATCTAGAAACCGACTTCGAGCTAGTAAGAAGTCATTTTGAGTCGACCATCCTATGGGAGGTCATCCCGACCATCTAAGCGTGAGCACGCGACCAAGTCGCGACATCAGTTGCTCAACTCACTAAATTATTTTAACTATCAAACACAAAGACAAGATATAGCTATAAGAGCAAAAAGAACTTTTATTGTATTCATTCATTTGGTAACTGTTTGGGTCGAAAGTCTTTTCCATTGCAAAACTTGAGAAAAATTACACTTTTATTTTCGCTACAAAGAAATTAAATAACTTTCTTACAAACTCGAACAAAAGATACTACAAGTGTAGATCTCTGTTTTGTGGGACTTTTCTGTCTTGGGGGCCAGCGTATCCGTGGACCACCGTGCGTGATCGTCGAATCGGCGGGGTTTAGTTGATGCTTAAAGGAAACAAGAACTTCAAGAAATATCTTAGCAAAGTAAGATATCTACTCTTCCCAAGAATTAAGGCAAAGCTTAATCTCGAGGAATCTCCGTTTGGACCGTGTTCTTGAACTTTGGAAGCTTGGATTCTCTCTCTCTCCTTACAAAAGCTCGATTTTTGTTTGATCTCGATTGCCAAATGCGATCCCACGCAGAAGTGGATGTAGAGGGTATTTATAGCCTTTGGGAAGCGTGCCCTCTGAAGAAACAAAGTGTCATAAGTCTTTGGACATTTGTAGTTAAGCGGCATTTCGGTACCTGGCGCTAGCTACCTATTTGGCGGGTCTGACTACCTATTTGTGGCGGCGGTATATTTTACCCTCGTGACTAGCGGCGATGTAAATCCCTCAATTTGTTTAGCGGTTTTCACGCTTTTAGGCGCGATTAAATGCCCTAGAATCACGCCTAGTGGTATCTTCGGCGATGTAACCGCACATTAAAGTGTCGAGCGTCTCTGCATTGATAAAGTCAAGTGGGCCCCACCGGCATTAATTTAGACCCTAAGAGAGCTCGTTTCAAGTATCACGGGTGTCTGGCCTGCGAGACCGCAGTGAAATACCTCGCTTATAGCGAGACACATCAAGTGTCTCGCTTCGTCGCGAGGCACACACAAGTGTCTCGCTTCGTCGCGAGGCACACACAAGTGTCTCGCTTCGTCGCGAGGCACACACAGAATGTCTGCTAGCGGCGAGACACATCAAGTGTCTCGCTTCGTGGCGAGACACAAGCAGTGTCTCGCCTTTGTGGCGAGACACAATCTCCCCATGTGTTGACTTCTTGAGATTTCGGCGGCGTTGTCCTTGATCTTCTCATGATTTAGTCATATTTGAGGTTCTTGGCAATTTTGATGCCTCTGAGATACCCCTCCAAAGTTTTGGACTCCTCGTATTTTATCGAAGTGCGGAATACTGGATAAGATCTTGCTTACGTTCATCGTTGAACTTTGTAGAAGAGGCGTGTTTTGCTTGGTTTCTCGAACCACGGCTCTGGCGTCGTCGTGACCATATTTTGGGATCAATAAGCTGTTGCATTTGTATTTGAATGAATTGAAATGTCGAAGTCGATTTTGGACTAATCATCTTCATCTTGAAAGTCACCACTTGGGTTGTGATTGAATGCCTTGGGAATCATTCGAGAAAAGGCCGTCTGTTTTCTCAATATCGATTTCCGTGAAAGCTTCAGATGTACTATGGAACAATTTGTCTTGAATATCTTGCCTTGAATCCCGTCACGGAGAATAATTGTCAATATCCGGGATTGTCCCACTTGAAGCGGCGAGGCAATCAAAGTATCTTGCTCAGGGTGGTGGTGCGTTGTTGTTTGGCAAGGCGAGGCTGCTCGCTTGGCGAAACTTGACACGCAAGCGCTTGGAAGGCGGTTGGACTGCAGGCGGTTGGACTGCTGGCCCGGGCGGTTGAACTTGCCTGAAGGCGGTTATTCCTTCGAATATCCGGTTTATAAAACGACACTAGGGTTTTAACCCCCATTCGATCCGCCCGCCTTCTAAACTTCAAAATTTTCTCAAACTTCTTCCCGAGCTCTTCCTGCACTCCTGTACGCCCTAACAAACCCCTTGAGCATTCAGGTATGTTCGAAAACCCATCTTTATAGATCTAGGGTTTGGGTTGTATTGGGATTTTGGATTGAAAAGCTTGTTCTTTCATTTTCTTCCTGTCAGATCCGAAGCTCTTGAAGCAAACCCTAGCTCAATTGCTTTGAGTTCCCCCAAGACCCAACTTTTCCCTTGTCATTTGAACCAAAACCAGATAAAAAAAATCTGATTTTTAATCATGTAAGCCTAAGAGATCTCGTGTCCCCAAGGGTAAATCCATGACTTGAATCAGAAGAACCTATGGCCTCGTCGTTGGGGTAAGTTTCCTCTCATTTTTTATTGATTTGAAGTCCTATTTTTGTCAAAACTTGAACTTTTGTGCATGAATCCTCATTTGATCTCTTTCATGAGGCATTTGGGCGAGTCGAGGTCCTCCTTTCTGGGGATGCGGGCTAAAACAAGTGTTTTGCATAGCCAAAACATCTGTCAAATCAACGAACAAAGCTTGATTGTCACCGTGTTTGCGGTGATTGATTTGTCGCTTCTGGCGAGGCGGTTGGGGCTGTCTCATTTGCTGGCGAGCGGTTGAAGCTGTCTGCTTACGGCGAGTCGATTGAGGGTCTCGCTTTTTGCGAGCGATTATGATTGTATCGCCGTTGGCAAAGCGGAAGCTGTCTGGCTGGCTGGCGGTCGATGCTAACACTTAGCCATTTTTATGTTAATTTTGACCTGCACTTATAAGTGTATATGTGCTGCGGTTGAGTTTCCCCTACGGCATTCAATGTTCATGAGCCAAGTGGATTGCGCACTCTGTGTTTTCCTCTTCTCAAGAGATGCCACTAGTGGTGATGCTCCTGCTTTCGGTCCAAATCGCCTCGAAATTATTGGGCGTTAGAACATGGTGATCGCCGTGATTTACTTAAGAATGATCACCGGCTATGACAAAAATCTGGGATCCACGAGATAATGAGGAAGTCGGCTATTTATTTGGGGATTACATTGCGGATCAAAAGCCTTATCTGTTGGTGAACCATGGCGTATGAAGGTGATGGCTCTAATCTTTATTTACCTCCATTTGCGGCATCATTCACTCTTGCTTGCAATTTATCGATTAAGAGGAATATGTCTTGGAGGTTGGTGAGGATATGGAGCATACTAGCGGATATATTGGTAAAGATCTTTGTTCGAGTTCTAGTGACAAAATTACGTTGGTGCTTTACCCGCCTTGTAGGTCATGGCGACACACCTCATAATGAACTGATGGTCAAAGTGACACCTTGAAGAATCGCTTAGCCAAAATAGGAAGGAGTTGCCTCTAAGAAATCTCATCGGTGCTTGGTTGGGTACATTCTCTGCCGACCGATGGTGAACCACGGATGGCGGCTTACGTTCTCGGCCGATGGAGTCGGGAACTCAAAGAAATTGATTATATGTTCCCATCCGTGCTAGCATGTATGGAATTCCTCCCGGCTCGTATCATTTCCTCGCATTGTCGGAAATCTACAACCCGAATAGCAACACTTTCGGACGAAAAATGGGGAATTGGGTCTACCACTTCATGAAATGATGAAGGTTTCGGTCTTCCAATGGGTGAAGCACCATATCAAGAATATTTTCCGACAATCGGCGATTGAAGGAAATGAAAGAAGAGATCACTGTTTATGAAATTACGTGGGAGCTAACTTGCCACTATCAAGTAATAGCGGCGGTGGGCGTGAAGGCTAGGAGGCTTCCGCAGATTAGTCATAAGCAGTTAATGATATCTATTCGAACTTAGAGGATAACGAGGATGTAAGTGAGCAGAAAACCGCCACTCCTTACGTCATCAACAAGGCGATTGCAAAGATCAATGCCCAATCCTTCACTACCCCATATCTTTGAGGGCAAAATTCCTAAGGGGCGAAGTTTGGGACTTTCTTGTGGCAACTACAAAGCGAGATCAAACCACAAACTCTCTTGGCGGGCTACTTGGCTATCGGTTGAAGAAATGTGTAGTCCGCACCAATCTTCGATGCCCCGCCTTTAGAAGTGCTTTTCCGGCCGTTGGTGGTCACGGTCGTCGCCTTTCTCTTCTTAGGCAATGGTGGCGGATATTCATGGTGGACTCCGACGGATAGTCTCGGTTTTCTACATAAGGGCAAAGGGTCTTCTAGCGACATCCCAATGTCAAAGTAGAACTACCGTATACTTATTTGATGGCTGGCTCGTACTCCATCGTCGGATCGATGGCGGCCCCGACATAGTAGATTATCAAGCTGCCTTATTCTGAGATATTGGAAGAATGTAAATGGAAGCGAGGCGATGAGTGCGGCGTCTACATGACTTCGAATTGCCAAGAGTTGGGAATTCTTTAAATGTTTCGAACTTTTCGGGCCGATATGATGACATCTTTGGTAGATCTTCTTTGGGCCTAGCGGAAGTCGAACTAATGCGGATCTTG
This sequence comes from Asparagus setaceus, assembly GCA_012295165.1. Lineage (NCBI taxonomy): Eukaryota > Viridiplantae > Streptophyta > Magnoliopsida > Asparagales > Asparagaceae > Asparagus > Asparagus setaceus. The sequence continues at coordinate 98,257,341 of CM022701.1, read as the reverse complement.
GTTGTTTCCGATGGCTAATGAACATTACATCGGTTACTGATTTTAGGGTGAAGAATTCTGCGACATAGAGCCTTATCTCCCATGCCGTTTCTCGTCAATTCGGCTATGATCAAATCTACATCGGAATCCAAATCGGGAATGAAGACTCATGGAGGTCTTATTGGCGGTGCCAGCGCTGGTATTGGAACATAGGCACCCGATGCCAAGTTCGATCTCCTGGCTGGCGAAGCTTGGATGACTTTTCTATCGCAAATGGCTCATTGCGGCTAATGCTCACGGAGTAGAACATAACAGAGCCTACACCAACCCGTGCTTCCCCAAGCGAGCTCGTCCTTCAAAGAAATCAAAAGGCAAGAAGAAGGTCACCCAAGAAGAGAGTGAAGAAGAGGAATTTGATTATCTGATCCACGCCGAAGAAGAAAGCGGCTGTTCGTTCGTGAGTCGAGTCGGGCGAGAAGTTGTAGTGCCATCGCCTCGCCGCTCTCGGTTCGAAGAGATGTACGGTCAAACCCTCTTCGTGTTCCACCTCCTCCGGCGTCCTTTGAAGCGGCCTGCGCCGAAGGTCGTTCTTACTTATCCCCACCGGATGACAGGTGAGGCGGGGAAGAAGAAGAGGTAGAAGAAGAAGTAGCGGCCGAGCTTATACTCGAAGAGGCTCGTCCATCACCGACCGTTCATACTCCGCTTCTATCGCTAGGGCAATAATGCGTCTGAAGAAGGTCGTACATAGGCCTCATCGTCTGAAATCCCCAAAATCACCAACTCCTAAGGCGATAGACGATTTTCCTTTCGGAAGAAGGTATGACTTCGTATTCATCATCTCGGACTTTACCATTTCATCTATGATTATTAATTATTCCATTTTTTCTTATCGAAGAAGGCGAGGTTCGGTGAACCTTCTCCTCCAAGAGTGTTCACTTATGATGATCCAACACACGAAGCTATGGATCGGGATATTCAAGATACCACTACGGTGACATTGGCGTCCCTTCGGTTTACGAAGGTGTGGCTGATCGACCATTTCATCACGGATGGCGACTTAGAATCATGAAAGAGTCGAATTGGTTCCTCCACTTATTGCTACTTGGCGCTTCATATTCTTTTAGAAAAATTCCAAGAAATGGCATAGCGTTAACCGACTGAGCCAACTCTGGTATGAGATTTGAACTTTACTTTTGTTCTCCCTTCATTGAATTGAAGCACTAATACTGCGTAGCTGCGGTGATGAAAGAGCAGATTGAGGAAGAAGCAGCTTCAGGCGGAGAGCTTGATAAATCTACTGAACCCACGGAACCGGCTCTTGGTATGTACATATATGTTATTATGATTCTCATATATATAGATATGTGTATACTAACACCCAGAGCGTATTGTTGATGTCACAGCGGAAAGCCAGAGGCCAACGGAGCCCGCACATGAAGAAATTTGAGGGTCATTTGAACAAAGCTTCGCTCAAATGATCTCTTTCTCTGAATTTGATCCACATCTGATTTCTGAGATGCTATCGGAATCTACTCAGAAGGAATCTACTGTAGAAGCTAGCTCTTCTGTCGGTACGTGTCTTATCGTCCAAGTCTTGTCAGTTTTTTTTAATGGATAATTGACACTTAATGGTTTTCTCACCTGTAGGACTCATTACTACTACTGTAGAACAAACTCCTGCGGTCTCGTATTTGGAGATTCAACCCCTTGTTCTCCTAATGAGTCCATCATTGTATCCCTTGTTAGAGAGTCTGTTTGTTCAACTGGACCACCAACTACTCAAGCGAACTGAATCGGTTTGATTGGTTCCGCAGGCCCGAACAACCAACTATGGAGCAAACAACTCAAATTGAAGGCCCTATTATTCACCCGGGACCACGGCTATCAACTGAAATTGAATCAACTTCGTGGTTCCCCAAGTCGAATTGATGAGTGTAGAAACAACACTTCTTTGGAGGATCTTCTAGCCGTATCGGTATATCTTCCAATTTTGTTTCTCATGAAAGTTCAAGCATGTAAGACTTAAAAAACTAACATTTCTTCTTCTCTGGCCTTCTTGATTATTGTATGACCACGATCAAAGCGTTGATGTGGATGATCCGGTGATAAGCAGCGGAGCTCGAAGGGTTCATCTTTCTCTTGAAGAATGTTATCGAAAGTCACAACCAAGGGCTTCTCTCTTAGTTCTTTCAAGCGGCTTCTTGATCGGCGTGTGGCGTCCATAAGGGAAGAGGGCTTTTCGATTTAGCGGACTCTATCACGAAGACTTAGCTCAATTAGAGCAAAATTAGGAGAGCTTGAAACTACGGTCGAAGGTGCTTCTTCTTACATCTCTTCTCGGGTTGAATCCATCATGCAAGCTCGAGAGGTTAAGCGAAAGGCTGCTGAAGAAGAGCTACAACAAGTGCAAGCCCAATCTGAACGCATAAGGGCCACTCTGCATAGGCGGAATGAGGTCAATGCCGAATTGATCCGTTCGATGAAGCAAGATCTTGAAATTGCTCGCCTGAAGAAGGCTTTGGAAGATGCTGAAGAGGCTCACGCTCTTTTGAAGATCGACTTGGCCAGCTCAGAGAAGACTCGCTCAAAATTAGCCGAGCAATTGAAGGCATCCGATGAGAGATCTGCTGAACTGGATCGAAAGATCATTCAACTTCTAACTATTAATGATGCTTCTAGAGTCCTTCTCGAGAAGGAATTGGAACAAGAATACCAGACTGAGCTTTCGGAGCTGGAAGAACAGATCCGCCGCCGTCAATTCTCCCCATAGGACACTTTTGATCTTTGTTTAGTCGACAATGTATTTTAAACCCCATCATTTATGAAATAAAATTTACTTTTGTCAACTTTTATTACGTTCTTTATTCTGCTTTGAACGAATGGATATAACCTTAATAGGATTTTGGCAAACCCTCGACCATCAGCAGTTTGATATGCCTTTACCAATTACCGCTTGAATTGGGCTAGCATGTAGATTATCTAAGTCCGTTCTACATATAACGTTGTGCTAAAAGAATAAATTCTCTCAGACTTTGTACTACGATATTGAATACGTAGGCTTTATCAATTATCACGGGAATTGACTACCCGGCGTGTGTTAGGCGACTTATTCGATTTAGGGCGGGAATAACACCTACTACGCATAAATAGGCGTAGATTTAATATAATCGGCTATGTAATAAATACATAAACTTTTGGAATTGTGTCTTCTCTTGGTAGCGAACCCGTTGTGTCTTCTCTTGGGGCAAAACGAACCCATTGTGTTTTCTCTTGGGGCTAAAACGAACCCGTTGTGTTTTCTCTTGGTAGCGAACCCGTTGTGTTTTCTCTTGGGGAAGCGAACCGTTGTGTTTTCTCTTGGGGAAGCGAACCCGTTGTGTCTTCTCTTGGTAGCGAACCGTTGTGTCTTCTCTTGGGGAAGCGAACCCGTTGTGTCTTCTCTTGGGGAAGCGAACCCGTTGTGTTTTCTCTTGGGTAGCGAACCCTTTGTGTCTTCTCTTGGTAGCGAACCCGTTGTGTCTTCTCTTGGTAGCGAACCCGTTGTGTCTTCTCTTGGGGAAGCGAACCCGTTGTGTCTTCTCTTGGGTAGCGAACCTGTTGTGTCTTCTCTTGGTAGCGAACCTGTTTCATGAAAGAAATTAATAATAGGTGTTAATATTATCGGTGGCTTCAATCATTTAAGATTTTCGGTAGAATGAGAGCTTAATGAATGTATTTGTTCACAAGTCAAATCATTCAATCTGCAGCGGTTATCTGAATATATTAGGGATAATATATCTTGAGGAACTTTAGTTAATTGGCATCATTAACTTGTCACCATCTTGAGTGATCAGCGATATGCTCCATTTGAGTAGACCGTATCAATTATAAGCGGTCCTTCCCATTTGGGTGGAATTTGCCTTTCTTCTTGGAATTGAGAATCATCGATTCGCGGACGGTAGTACAATCTCCTTCCTTGAAACTCCGATGGCGGACTTTCTTGTTAAAGGCTTTGGAAATTACGGCTTGGTATAGCTCAATCGTTGTTGAGCTCCCAGCGTTCTCGTCTAACACCTCAAGCTCTTCAAGGCGCTTTTGATGTTGCTCGTCGCTTGTCATCCCTATCGCAAGGGCTACACGGTGACGGAATTTGTATCTCTAAAGGCAAAAGCGACTTCACATCCGTATACTAAGGAATATGGTGTGAATCACATCGGTGTTGACGTAGTCGCGATATGCCCAAAGAGCTTCACCAAGCTTATCATCCCAATCGCTTATTAGTTTTGACTAGCTTTGCTAAGATTTTAATGATAGTCTTATTAAAGGCTTGGCTAAACCATTTCGCGGTGGGATTATAAGGCGTGGGCGAAATGTCTTGTATTACGAACTTGAGAATCGTGAAGTTCTTTGACGAGGACCATTGTCATGCACAATTAGTCTCGGAACACCATATCGATAGATAATATGGTGTTTAATGAATTGATGGCGATTTTCGTTTGACTTCTTTGAGTGGAATTGCTTGACCCATTTAGAGAAGTAGTCGGTAATTGCCAAAATAAAGCGATCACCTTTTCGGCGGGGAATATGGGTCCTACCACATCCATTCCCCATGTTTCATGACCAAGTAGGCGGGTGCGAGATCTTACGGTGGTCGATGCATGTAATTTGCATGTATTTGACACGCATGACATCGTCTCGCATATTCAATTGCATCTCTAATCATGGTCGGCCAATAATAGCCTAACCTTCTTAGTCTATCTCGGCTTAGGACCGGGTTGATGCGCATAGAATGCGTCATGTGCTTCTTTAAGTGCCTCTTCGCTTCCTTGGTGAAAGACATCGGATAACAATCCATCATATGCGGCGATAAAGTGTTCGAATCTTTGCGTTGTAGTAGAATCTCGGTGCTCTTCTTCGGATAGATTCCCTTTCTTTTATATCTTAGGTAAAATACCGTGTAAGACATAATCTATAATAGGAAAGCGCCAATCTCGAAGTTGAGTCTGTTGAAGTAGCATGTGTTTCCTTGACATCCAAAATATATTACGGTATGAAAAGTTGGTGTGTCCTCACGGTGGCAATTGTTACGTTTGAGGGGTTGCGCTTGATAGAAGCGGCCGATCGCTTACATCGGCATAAGCGTTAAAGGCGTGGTATATATTCGATGAAGAAACTTTTGAATGATTACGCCATCTCTATTGCGCTTCATGATATGGGATCAAACCGATTTCTAACTTCATAGTCTCCGCGAATTTGCTTAACTATGAGTTGAGAATCTCAGCATGAGATATTTGACCCCGACTCTTTACATAAAGCGGAGTCCAATAAGTAATGCATTGTACTCGGCCACATTATTGAAACGCGGTTCGGTCGGTGAATAAGCTCGAGGCATCCGTGTTTCTCAGGAAACTAAGACAACTCCGACTCGGTAATCTTAGAACATCCAGAGCACTCGCCACATTGGTTCTTGGGGCTTTCGTCAGTATATAATTGCCACACATATTCATGAGAAGTGTGATTGACCTCATAGGTTTCGTCGGGTAAATCTTCATAAAGTATAGCTTTATCTGGCGAATTGTGCTAGAAGATCACAAATCGCTTGTCCCTTCACCGACTTACTTGTTTGAAGTGGATGTCGTTATTCGAAAGGAGTAATGCCCATCTAAGCTGTCGCCAATTCAAAGAAATTTGGTTGTGTCATGAATACTCGAATTGGGTTAACATCCGAGATGACATGTATCGTCTGTCCAACCGGTAATGGCGCATTTTACGGAGTGCAAATACCAAAGCTAGGCATTCTTTCGATATCGGGGATATCGAGATTGGCCTCCACCATTGTCAGACTTAAATAATATCTTGCTTGTTAGTGACCGTTATCATCATCTTGTGCTAATAAAGCACTTAATGAATGGTTGGTGGCTCGACATAAATCAGAGCGGCCTTCGATTTGGTCGCGGCGAGCAGGAGGATTTGATAGATATATTTTAATATCTTCAAAAGCCTTCGACAAGCATCATCCCAAGCGAATGAAACACCCTTCTTGGCTAGCTTGGAGAGCGGTGACACTTGCATAAGGTTGAAATAAACCGTCTTATGTAAGCCAATCTCCTTGCAACCCTCGAGTTCTTTGAGATTCTTCGGGTTGTAACTCATTAATCGCCTTCACCTTATGCGGATCAATATGAATTCCCTTTGGCGTGGCGACAAAACCAAGGAATTTACCACTGGCCATTCGCAGGAATGACTTAGTTGGATTCATCTTCAATTGATGACCCCGCATAAGTTCAAATACCGTCCTGAGATCTTTAATATGATCGCGCTTATCTCGGCTTTTCACTACTAAATCGTCAACATAGCATTCGACGGTCTTTCTTAGATGATCTTCAAAATATTTGTCATTGCCCGCTGATAAGTAGCTCTGCGTTCTTAGGACCAAAGGGCATAGCGGTATAACAAAAGATGCCGAGAGGCGTCCGAAATGAGTATGTTTCTCATCGTCGGGATGCATCTTGATTTGATTATATCGAGAATCCGTCCATAAATGACATTCTTTCAAACCCACACGTATTATCTATGATGGCGTGCGTGATGGGGAGTGGAAAGTCATCTTTAGGGCATGCCAAGTTTAGATCTCTCAAATCGATGCAAACTCTAATTGTCCCATTCTTTTTAGAGCGGGAACAATATTTGCGACCAATCGGATGTTGCTCTTCCACGATAAAGCCCGATTTTATGAGCTTCTTAACCCATTCTGATCGCTTCCATAATTTCGGTGAAATCTTATTTGTTGTTGTTTCCGCGAGGTTTAGATTACGGCGATATTAAGTCGATGCTGCTATACGGATCAAGCCGGGCATGTCTTCATAATTCGGTGAATACATCAATATATTCCCAATAAGAGAAATCAATTCCTCTTTTTCTTACGGAGGAAGACTACCACTCCACGAATATGGGTTTGGATTATCTTCATCACCCATATTAGCTTGAACAAGCTGCATCTTGGTGGCGGTTCTCTTTGTTCAAACCTATCTCCGAACTGAACATTGGATGGAAAGTCAAGGGTCTTCCCATTACGGTAAATAATCATCTTCTTGGTATGCGGGACTTATTGTGGTCATATTGGACATTAGCCCTTGAACACTTCACCAAGACTAAAATCGAATCGGTGAAGAATCGGCAGTGTCATGATCATCAATTTGCCAACAAAGATTCGCCGAGGATGAAGAAACATAGCCGGACCCTTTTATATTCATAATAGCGATCGGGCTTTCCCTTGAACATGAGAGAATTGAATCCGAATACAGCGTCGAAGCCAAGACCGGGCGTTAATGCAGTTATATCCCCATTTCTTCATGTAATGGTGCGCTTGTGAGCTATATTTGGAAAAATGTTTGCACGGATCGTCGTTGCTATCTTGATTCCTCACAATAATCTTGTGGTGGAGATTTTCTTCCTTTTCCAAAGATTGTTTGCTTTGCATCTTTCAAAGGAAGGAGGAATGTTGATCCCGCCGAACTTTGAAGGCATTTCTTCACAGTTCAATGGCGAGGCGGTACATGCACATCATGATCCACGTACAATACACGCATTACGGTATCAACACTATGTACATACTCTAAATCGTCATTTATTATATGTTCATCGCAAGGTGCCCGATTACAACTTTCTCGGCGATTGACTCCGTCAAGATCGATTACAAGAGGTTCGATGTCATTAAATACAAAGTTTCCATCGTGTCGAGCCGACCTCGGTATCGGCTTCATTACGGCTGTCGTACCACGGGCGATGGTTGATGTCGGATTGACACCATACAAAGAGAGTCGATAAAATAATTTTCTAACCCTTAAATGGTTGCTTATCGCGACCACCGTCTTGACCACATTATCGGTGTCGACATACTTCAAGCGATGTAATGTGGATGGGACTATAAGGCTACCGTGGATCCAAGGTCGACCCAATAGTAGATTATCTGAAGTCTGCATCGATTACATAACATGTAACCTCAGATTTGAGATCTCCAAGGCGGCACTTTATCGGATTTTACCCAAAGTGCGGACCGGTATTAAATCCATAAATCACCGTGCCGAGAAGCCAACTTGCTAGCGAATTCCAAGATGATACATCAACCGGAGTGGCATAATGTCGATCGCAGATCCGTGATCAACTTGAATCTGTTGGCGACAATCGAGCCAATGTACCCGATGAAGTATAATGGCTGTCATGCTTGAATTTTTCACTGCATATCCTCTCGGGTAAAGGTTATGCAAGGAAATTGTGTTCTTTGCCAAGTTGCGGTGTTAGGTCTTCTCGGAACACCTTGACTTGAGTGATAAAAGCTTACGAATCGACTAGCGCTTCTGTAAGGCTTCTCTAGTCTCTTTAGAAAGGCGTAGTAACTCATAAAGAGTTATCCTCATTTGGAATGTTGGCCGGGTCATAGCGTCGAAGCGATATGATGAGCGAACTTCGGTTTGTCCCTCTAATCGGATGATTAAATCGGGGCTGCCTCGGGACTTGCACCTCTTGAAATTTGTTTATCTTTCCGCTTGGTTGTATCCTCTTTGGCTACTTCACATTTGTTTGCGACTTCGGGTTGTGTTGGTGGAGTCATTGCCACCCGATTCGTTAGAGTTTTGGCATTGAATCGAATTCGGGGTATTGATAAGCGAATTTATGCCCACTTCGTAGCATAAGCCGGGTTACCTTCGTCACGAGAACTTCATGTTCATTTCGGATAATGAAAAGAATTGGAGCTTTTCGTCACCCTCTTAGAGATTGCGAAATATGAGCCTGAGCTTGCCTTTACGCTTGACTTCCGTGTTGAAGAAGACCCCGCCCATTGCTCATCTTGAATAAGATCCGATGAATCCAAAGTACTTCGCCATTAGAGTCGTGGTATGATACCAACCCTTTCTGACGTTGCCCATGTGGATCATCATTGACCGTTTTGACTTTAACCTCAGGGACAATCTTCTGTAAATATGGCATGGGTAGTAGAGATCCAAAGTTGATGGCCACCATATTTGAACCAACTTTCTTCTCCTTCTTTGCGTTATGATTCCCGCGTCGATTAGAGCTTGAATTTTGTCTTTAAGAACAAAACAACTCTTGGTGGGATGATGGACCCATACGTGATGCATACGGTACTTGGGATCTGAGGTCTTGTTAGCCTCTTCTTGATTTGTGATTGGAGGCAATTTGATCTTGTTGTTATCCAAGAGGTATTTGAAGATAATTGGCACTTCTTCCTCTTTGAAAGTATAGCTCTTTTGGAACCTAGCATCCGGGCCTTACGCAATTCTTGAGGTTTTGTTGAAATCTCAATTGCGGTTCTTCTTTGTTGTGAAGCTTGTTGTTCTTTGTTGGAATGCGATTTGCTTCAACAAAGATTAGCTTGCGCCTTTCCTTTGCCACGAGGCACAAAATTGACTTTGAGGGAACCGTTGTGGGTTCACCTCTCTCATTCTTCTTTCTCCGATGAACCGCTCCGCTTCTTCACCATTGAGTTTCAATTCCTTCCAAGTGGTTGGTGGTGTAACCCCATGACTTCCAACAATTCTATAGAAAGATTGTTGTGGCAAGTCTTCAATATGAACTCTTGATGGTGGATCTCGCAATTCATAGCTTTATTAGGCAGCTTGTGAAGGTGTCAATTGTCTCCCACCTTTTGTTTCTCATCTAGGAGAGTTCCAATGGAAACTTCGTGTCATCATCAAAGAAATTCGAGAAAAGAGCTTTCCATGTCGTTCCAGTTAATGCTCCCGACTTTGAGTCTTGATACCAATCGAAGCTGCTCCCGAAAGGGTACCGACGAATGACCGAATCATCAAAGGCTCATTTCGAGATCACCCCAAGTGAGATTTGAAATAGATCAAGTCTTGTGGCGAACCCCTCCGTCAAAGGTGTGAAATTAATCAAAGCTGAATTTGTGGGTAGGGATTGAATCCCACTCTCGGATATGGACCGGAATTAGGTCTTCTTAACCTCTGGCGATCATTAAAGCATTAATTTTGCCTTCAAGCTCCTTCATCTTTTCATTTTCATCCTCGGCTTGTTTTGGATGATTCCTAGTAAGAGGAATTGGAATACTTCATTGGGTAGCGAACACCTTTTTCTTAGGAGGTTTATCGGCATAAATGTGTTCATCTATCTCGAATCCTTGTCTTGACATTATGGGTATCAAGATTGATAGCTTTACCACATTGACTAGATCGGTATTGACTAGATCGGTGACTAGACCGGGTTGTGCAACCGTATGGGTTTGCAATTCCCTCATCTGTTGCATAGCTAGCTCCATCTCGTTCTCATTTCAGCCTTAAGCTCTTCTCTTTGCTTGGCTAAGGCTTCTTGTAACATTTGAGCGGGACATCGGGAGTAATGGTAAAAGCCTCCCTATGGTGGCGACTCATACTTGAAGCGTATCGTGCGAAGCTATTGGCGGCGGCGTCGGAAATTTCATCTTGGATGAATCTCCTTCATGCATTCTTCTATAGTCAATGCGTTGGCGTGCTTCCACCAATTGCAATGGAGACCCGACCGGGCTTTCCTCGAGGGAAAAGTCGGGATCTTCATCAATGCGCGGTGCTTTCCTTTGTTTACCATGTTAATAGTAACCGGGGAAGTTGATCGGTTCGGATGGTAGATTTTCTCTTTCTTGAGTCGTCTTGACTCGGCTTGAGTCTTCGTTCTTGGCGGGGAAAGCCTTCGAATCTTGAAGCTCTTTGTGGTTGAGCATTTGATTGAACGGGCACATCGGCGATAGCGTCTTGATTAATTGTGCACCACGAACAAGAACAATTTATTTCATCAATCGTTCTCTTTCTTGTGTTGCCACCTCGGCTGATGGCATAGTTGATATGGTTTGTCACCCCAAGTATAGCGTTGCCCTTAGCGGAGGACCGTTTTCTTTGGGGGCGTCGGCCATTTGACACGGGAGACAACTTCCGTCGCTTGGCTTCATCATCGAAGTTGCTTCGCATGAATTACTGTGGTTTGATCATTTTTGTGACTTTGCGAGTCACTTTGTTTCTCCAGAGCCTCGTGGACCCCTTAGGGATGCTCAAACGAGATGCGATAGGAACTCTTGAGGCTTCGCGAAGTCGGTTGCTTTCGGGACATTGTTGTGTGCAGGTTGAATGACTCAAACGTCCCGACTTTGGACCAAGACGGCTGAACACCGAAGTTGAAGGATTCGTCGTTGGTATATTGCCAAAAGAAGTGGACGGAAGAGGAGGAAAAGTGCATTTTCGCTAAGGCATGAAGCATCAGCTGCTGACGAGGTAGCTCACACTGTTCGCCTGCGCGAGGCAGCATAATCGCCACTTGCTGGGAGGCGCTTAGTCGCTCGCCGGGCGCGGAGCAGCTCGAACCGCTCTACTGAAGACTAGCGGCGAGGCAACCTCTGGCCGATTTTGGCGTCGACTTTGGAACCCAAATTTTGTGATTTTGGGTCGATTCCACAGTTGATTTTGACTCTTGTGCCTTGCTAACAACGGCACGCGGCTGAGCAATGCGCACGACGCTTTTGGCGGCTCCTTTTTGTCAATCGGGTCCTTTTGGCGAGAACCCATTCTTCCTTGGGAGGAGTGTTGAGGGCTGAACCGAGACATCATAGATTGCCGACGCCTCGATCACGCGGAGTTCAGATTGTAATGAACTCCGCCTGCTGATTCCATGGCCTTAGCAAGTTGTCGGGCCATCTTTTGTATTTGTCTTTGGCGAGCCCTCTTCGTCAAAGCGGTTGAGATCTTGTTGAATGACTCCTTCTTACGAAAAGAGTCAACTTGAGAGAGCTCCCGCTTTGAGATTCGCCGGTGTTGTTGTCGGGAAATCGCCTGCTTGAGATTCATTGCCTCCCAACAAGCGAACCTCCTTCTTTGGAGATGAAATCCTCCGATGCTTGCGGGCGAGGAGGACTTTGATGAAGAAGAGGAGAGATATTCTAACTTGGCTTGATCGAAGAAATAATCCAGTCCATCGACCATGAGGTCGGCTTGATCACGCAGGGACACACACGATCTCGGCTCGAGACCTGGCTCCCACTGTGGTCGCCATCGTGTTTGGGTCGAAAGTCTTTTCCATTGCAAAACTTGAGAAAAATTACACTTTTTATTTTCAGTTACAAAGAAATTAAATAACTTTCTTACAAACTCGAACAAAAGATACTACAAGTGTAGATCTCTGTTTTTGTGGGACTTTTCTGTCTTGGGGCGTAATCCGTGGACCACCGTCGGCGATCGTCGAATCGGCGGGGTTTAGTTGATGCTTCAAAGGAAACAAGAACTTGATAAATATCTTAGCAAAGTAAGATATCTACTCTTCCCAAGAATTAAGGCAAAGCTTAATCTCGAGGAATCTCCGTTTGGACCGTGTTCTTGAACTTTGGAAGCTTGGATTCTCTCTCTCCTTACAAAAGCTCGATTTTTGTTTGATCTCGATTGCCAAATGCCGATCCCCCAAGTGGATGTAGGGGGTATTTATAGCCTTTGGGAAGCGTGCCCTCTGAAGAAACAAAGTGTCATAAGTCTTTGGACATTTGTAGTTAGCAGCGGCAGCTTCCGGTACGCCTGGCAAGTACCGCTCGCGGCGGCGGTGCGGCTACTCGGCGGCGCGATGGAGCTACCGCGAAAGGTGGCGATCCCTCCATTCTTGTAACGGTTTTCTGCTTTTTAGGCGATTAAATGCCCTAGAATCCGCCTAGTGGTATCTTGGCGATGTAACCGCACATTAAAGTGTCACGAGCGTCTCTGCATTGATAAAGTCAAGTGGGCCCCACCGGCATTAATTTAGACCCTAAGAGAGCTCGTTTCAAGTATCACGGGTGTCTGCCTTTGCGAGACGGGCATCACCTAAACATAGCGAGACACATCAAGGTGTCTCGCTGATGCGGGCACAAATGTCGCTTCGTCGCGAGGCACACACAAGTGTCTCGCTTCGTCGCGAGGCACACACAAATCTGCGCTACGAGACACATCAAGGTGTCTCGCTTCGTCGCGAGGCACACACAAGTGTCTCGCTTCGTGGCGAGACACAATCTCCCATGTGTTGACTTCTTGAGATTTCGGCGGCGTTGTCCTTCGATCTTCTCATGATTTAGTCATATTTGAGGTTCTTGACAATTTTGATGCCTACGGTAACAAGTACAAAAATGTACACACACCGGCAATTACATGGCGGCTCTTAAAATCTAAGCTACAGACACCGGCCTCACTCGTGGAACCGCCACTCGATGACTCTTCCCCTCTTCCTCCTCGGCCGCCATCGCCTAGATCATAGCCGGCTCCGCGCCTCAAATCTCGAGAAGACCTATCGGCGGCTATGCTTGGAGGGTATTGAAGCCGACCCGGGGACACTCACGGTACTTTCGGTGGGAGTTGCTTGACCATGAAGTCGCTACCGCCTTGCGAGCCGGGTATGACTCAACCTTTCACGTCTGCGAAATTCTTCGATGAGGGCCGGCCGGCTTTCATCCATTATGGACGACCGATGGTCGCTTGACTCCAGATACTTTATCCTTTCCTCTACCTTGCTCAAAGACTCCTTAAGTTGAACACATTCTTCCGTGAGTCGTTGATTGGCAGCCGACTCCTGCGCTAACTGAGTTTTGGCATGTTGCGCGACCTGCTTCTCGAGTGCGACTTGCGTCATTGCCAAGTCGCGCTCCTTATAGACTTCGTTGGACGACTCGGGTCGCCCACCACTATTCTGAAGACGACGTTGGAGCTCTTCGATCTCAGCCAACATTTTTACACCAGAGGCCTTGAGCTCCGCGATAGCTTGCTCCTTAACCTTCATTTCACGACGCCAATCATCAAGCTCGGCTTGTTTGACCGAGAGCTCCTTGATTACTTGGTCAAGCTCTTCGCTTATGCCGGCCCCAGGAGATATATGCTTCTTTCGAAGCCTTTCGTAGGCTTGATGGCCCTGAGCCAGCCGACTGTATAACTCTTGCTCCACCAAGCAACCCCTAGTCAAGTAACTCCGTAGGATTATATGCAGGCCGACATCGGCAATCATCTTCAAAACCTCCTGGTCTTTGGGCAAATTAAATTGATATACCACCTTTTCTTGTAAAAAGCTCGACCTTAGCACCGATGAGCGGACGTCCATATACCCCGCCGGCTTGTATCAATGTTCCGCATCAGGCTCCCCTTCATAATGGCCGGCGGGAGAGAACGTCCCCATCATCAAGCCGCATACTTTACTCCAATCTCCATCAACCTCGGCCGCGTAATAGGGAGAAGGCCATCTTGCTGGGACAAAACCTGTCCCCCGGCCACCGGCCGGCTCCTTTTCTTACCGATGAGATGATACCCCTTGGTGGCCGACCCCATGTCCCGGCTCAGCATTCCTTCCCCCTTGTGTATCGACCCCCATGGGTGTCTCTCCTGGCGCGGCTTCAGGAACGACACCAGTGGCTTGGTGGCCGACCCTCTCCTCGACTTCGGCTGATAGTCGGTCGTCCTCCCATTCCTCTGACTCCGATGACTCCTCTTCCATCGGGTTCTCTGCACTCTCCCCCGCCCATCTAGCCTCTCGAGGACCATGGTACGGTTTCTTTTGTCTCGATAGTGGGATCACCGCTGGGACGACACCTCGGTCGTTTTCATCCGCAACGGTCGCCCTAACAGCAGCCGCCGTCTCCTCCCTCTGCCGAGATCGAACTCTAAAGGCGACTCGAAGTCTGCGCGCCGGCCGCTAACCCTTCTTCGATTCTTCAATGGACCCTTCGTCGGAAGCCGACTCGGCCCTCGGTATTCTCCCAATTATCCCCCCCAAAAGTCACATTATGAGCCCTCAACTCATCGGAGGGGCCAGGAGGGGTTGAAGAAATTTCGTGAAACCGCAAGACCGACTTGTCGAGCAAAGCGCCCATCGTACGCGGTCCCATGTACTGGAGGATCTGCTCCAACTCCCGATGGCTCTCAGCCGACAGAGGCTTTGGCTCCAGGGTCTCTCTTCTAATCTCTGGCTAAGAAGCACACCCTAAGTTCGAGTCGTCCTCCGTAACCCAGACGAATCTATCTTTCCATCCTTTGATCGACTTGGGCAGATCGAGGATTACCTTGAACTCCCCCAACATCTGAAGATAATAATAAGGCGTCTTCTGAACGGTTATGCCGACCAAGTGGCTCAAAGACACTCATCTTTGGCGAATCGAAGCCGGCAGATGACGTGATGAAGCCGACCAATATGGCTATCGAGTTAGGCCATTTACATCGGAGACACCAACTCATCAAATACCTTTCAAGAAAGGGATGCAATGGGTACGGAGACCGCGACTCCAAGTGCTTGAGGTACGATGACCCTCTTGTCACCACAGTACAGGAGATGATTTCGTCGGGGCCTCCAACTTGTAACCCTTCGGTATGTCAAACTTCGAGCGCAAAGACTTCATCTCAAGGGTTCGTCACCTTCGAAGGAACTCATCGCCGCCTCGGCGATCGGAATCCATGTTAGATTCAGACGCCACGGAGGATCGCCTGAGTTTGTAGTTGAAGAAGAAAGTAAAAGCTTCCTTCCCCCTCACCGCTTCGTATTTATATAGGGGCTCACTGATACCACGCCCGTTCATGATCAACGGAGGAGATTGAAGCTCCGTTCCCGAGGCACCGCCTCGGGAAATGAAAAACCTCTCCCATCTGCCCCAAGAGGGGCCCACCGTCGAGCCCAGAAGGCGAAACGCCAGTGGCCAAAAAACTACTTGCTGACATCAGTCACGTTCCATCAATAGAACGTTCGAGCCTCTTCCCAAACTCCCTTCCATCCGACCAGAGCTATGCTACTTATTTCACTTGGACTCGTTTCCAACCGACTCCAAGCGAAAGGGGCCAAGTGTTATGGTCATAACCACTAATTAGTGATTAAAGAGGAAAATCCAGTGTTAACATGGATAAATATTTCTGCTCGTCAACTTGGAGTGACATGAACCTCCACGCCCAACCCACGGGGCGGCCTACACTTACCGTTCTCGCCACGGTCCGTTAAACGACTATCGCCATAGTCGACGCGAAAGGAGGTGTGAGTCCGCCCATCAACAACTCTCTCCCGCGGACGACGTGAAAGGCGGTACCAGTCATCCGCCTAACAAATCGACTGCCTCGGAGCTATCCTTCCAAGTCGCTTGTCCCCCCCGAGCGACATGGGGGACGGCTAGCCGTTGCCTTCCAACCGCTAGTCCCCCCGGACGACGCGAAAGGCGGTACTAGTCATCCTTCCGACCCGTTATCTACCATAACCCCTTCCAACCAGTCGTCTACCTCTCCAGACAATGCGAAGCAAACCTTGCCCCCCTTTTCTTAGCTATCCGTCCTCTGGGACGACGCGAAGGGCGGTACTAGTCGTTCCCTTCAACTGATTATTCTAATGGACGCCTCAAGAGGCCGTGCGAGTCGGCCACCCGGCCTCAGCTCCCCCCTCTCTCATCCTATGTGGTTCCCTCCACTCGAACGACGGTTATACGGTATTCGAACCCATCAACATCGCATTAAATACACTGACATCCCCTTAACTCCTCCATCTCTCACGGTATTTAAGGCACCTCAGACCCATGCGGCTACAGGCGCCGCCAATCCCATCTCATTAATGGCGAATAGACCACACTAACCCTCAAATTACCCACAACTTGACACCTGTAAAGGCCAGCCATCGTAGCAGACAAAGAGGTGCTCAGCCAATCACTGGCCCACACGTGAAAGAGAGGGCTGATTCATCAGTGGTTTCTCAGTCAATGGAAAGATGAAAATACTCCCACAACCCTAGGTATAAGTAGCAATATGAACAGCAAACCAAGTAAGTGATTTTCTCTGAGTGAATTTCCTCTCCCTATTTTTCAACCATCTATACTAACTTGACCGTCGGAGGAACCACCGGAGATCCCAACTCCGCCTCTTCCACAGGTGTTCTCTTGTCAGGTAAACCCCGACCGAGCAAAGATCACGGACATTAGGAGAGAAGGCGGACTCCGCTCTCTTAAAAGCTAAACTCACACCGAGGTTAGTGACTGTGATTATATACATCAACACTCCATCTCTTTTCTAGCCTCTTTTATATATGGGTATAATCAGGCTGCTTTAAGATCTAGCCTCTGGACTGCTCTCAGATCTATTGGATTTTCTGCTCAAGTGCCTTGGGTGGTGTTAGGGGATTTCAACTGCATTCTTGATATAGAGGAGAGAATACAAGGAAGAAGTGTCACTAGGAATGAACTCCTGGAATTACAAAGTTTTGTCAGTGATTCCAAGCTTTTGGACATGAAATTCAAAGGGTGTTTTTTACCTGGTCTAATAAGAGAATTTTTTGTAAGCTGGATAGAGTTTTGATAAATGATTTATGGCTTGACTTGTTCCCTACTTCTGATGCAGAATTCTTAGACCCTGGAATACCTTACCATAGCCCAGCTTTGATCTCATTTCACCTCTCTGCAAGTTTAAGACCCTCTTTTAAATATTTCAACTTCTGGAGTGAGCACAGTAAGTTTAAAGGTGTTGTTTGTTTTGCTTGGAGACATCAATTTCAGGGTTCTCCTATGTTCAGAGTGGTTCAAAAGTTGAAGGTAGTCAAAACTCAATTGAAAAAAATTCAATTCCCAATTCTTTGGGGGATTACTGTCAGGATAAATAAGGCTAGGGAGGCATTGCTACAAGCTCAGATTGAAGTCCAGAAAGATCCAACCAATGCTACTCTGAGTACTCATGAAAGTGATATGATGAAACAGTTTCTTCTCTTACTTAAACATGAGTCTATGTTCCTCCAACAGAAAGCTAAAGTGAATTGGTTAAATTTAGGAGATAGTAATTCAGCTTTTTTCCATGCTTCAGTTAAGCAAAGAAGAATGAGGAATTCTATTCTTTCTATCTATTCTTCTCAGGGGATTCTACTCACAAAACAAGAAGATATTCAGGGAGAGTTGGTTAACTACTACAGCAACATTCTGGGCAATAGTTCTCCTTGTCAGCCAGCTCTTATGTCCATTTTCGAAAGAGGCCCTCTTATAAATGATGAGCAGTGTATTGATCTCTGTAGGCCTACTTCTGAAGCTGAAATCAAGTCAGCTATATTCCAAATTAATGATAAAAGAAGTCCTGGGCCTGATGGATTCTCTTACAAATTTTTCAAAGATTCTTGGGATATCATTGGAGCTGATATCATCTCTGCTGTGGGAAACTTCTTCAGGTATGGCAAATTATTGAAGTCCTTAAACTCCACCTCTATTACCCTTGTTCCTAAAACTCATTGTCCTCATAATGCTTCTGATTATAGACCTATTGCTTGTTGCAATATTCTATATAAATGCATCTCTAATGTGTTAACAAATAGACTCAAGAGAGTGATGCCCTATCTGATTAGTGACAATCATGGGGCCTTTATAAAAGGCAGGAGCATTGTACATAATGTACTTATGGCTCAGGAATTGGTCCATATGTATGGGAGAAAAAATATCTCACCCAGATGTACCTTAAAAATTGATCTAAGGAAGGCCTATGATTCTGTTAACTGGCTTTTCCTTGTTGATATCCTTAAGGGTTTGAAGTTTCCTCTGAAATTCATCAACTGGGTCATGGAGTGTGTGGGTACTGCCTCCTACACCATACTGGTAAATGGCCAACCTAGCAAACACTTCCAGTGGAAAAAGGGGATAAGACGAGGGGTTCCAATTTCCCCCTACCTATTTGTCTTGGTGATGGAATATTTCAGTAGGAGTCTGTCAAACTTGGGAGAAGTGAGAGAGTTTCATTTCCATCCTAAGTGTAGAGCTCACAAAATCACTCATTTGTGTTTTGCTGATGACATGATGCTTTTTTGTAAGGGAGACCTGAGTTCTATTGAGCAACTCTCCCTGAGGCTCTCTCATTTCTCTCAAGCCTCTGGACTCAGTGCTAATCTATCTAAGAGTCAAGTCTTCTTTGGTGGGGTGTCCAATACTAACTGAAATCTGATACTTCAACATCTTGGCTTCACTGAAGGGGCTCTTCCTGTTAAGTACTTGGGTATCCCCCTATCATCCAAAGGGCCCTCCTCTACTGATTGTGCTATCTTGATTGAAAAAATCCTCTCTAAAATAAAAAATTGGACAGTTAGATTCTTGTCTTATGCTGGTAGACTCCAGCTCATAAAATCAGTCATATATAGTATGCATGCTTATTGGGGGAGCATATTTCTCTTGCCTAAGAGAGTCATACATGTTGTGGAGCAACTATGCAAGGATTATCCTTGGACTGGCTCTTATGGGCAACACATCAAAGCCTAAGTTGCTTGGGAACAGGTATGTAAACCAAAGTCTGGAGGGGGTCTTGGTCTTCAGCACTTGTCTTTCTTAAACAAATGCCTGATTCTAAACAATGTCTGGTCCTTAATCCTCAAAAAGGACCCCCTCTGGGTTAGATGGGTGCATGGTTTTTATCTCAGAGGGAGCCCTTTATGGGATATTGTCTCTAAACCTCATTTCTCTTGGGTATTCAAAAGATTGCTTAAGCTTTGTCAGGAAGCTCTGCTGTGCTTATCTTTCAGCAATGGGTCTTTAAAATGGACTGGACCTGGTCCTGAGTTCAGCTCCTCTGCTACCTATAAAATGCTGATGGGTGATATTGATAAAATGCCTTGGGCTCATGTTGTGTGGAACATATTTACAATCCCTAGGACATGCTTTTACCTTGTGGTTGGCTTGCCATGATAAACTGCCTACAAGAAATAGACTCCAACGCATTGGGGTGCTGGAGGATAACTCCTGTGCTCTCTGTAGTGTGATGATTGAGAGTAGAAACCACCTTCTCTTTCAGTGCAGTTTTAGCTTACAACTATGGGAGCTTGTTATGTCTTCTGTGCAGGAATTTAATCCCCCATGTAGGTGGCAGGAAATTGTTTCATGGGTAGCTTCAGCTTGGAAGGGGAGCATCAGTATTAGGAGGATCAAAAGAGCTGCAGTTGCAGCTTGTGTGTATCACACTTGGAGGGCCAGAAATATGCTAATTTTTCAAAGGAAGACCCCTTGTATTGAAGATATATACCAGCAAGTCCTCTTTGAGATCAAAATTCAATGCTCTAAAGTGGTGAGGATGAAGGATACTGCTGCAAATAGAAGATGGTGCAGGTCGATGTGTATATACCCTGTTTTTGATGTTGTGTAAAGTGGCTCTCCTAGTCACATTGCTCTTGTTTTCTTTTGTTGTTAAGGACTGAATTTTAGTCCTATGTTATTGTGGGAACTTTGAGTGTATAGAGAGTCTGTAATTGCACTTCTTACAGTTTTGGTTATAGAAATATATGCTTTCTTACCGAAAAAAAGGACCCCCTAAATCCTCCCTAAACCTCATATTAATTTTCGTGCCTTAAGAACTTCTAATTCTAGAAACTGAGTCGGAGAAAAAGAAAAGAAGAAAAAAGGAAAAAAATGATTTTTTGGTAATTTGGGAGCCAATATTACATTAACTAATTTGTTAGTTGGTTCACTTAGACTTTATCATTGACAAACTCATATCTTATCCACTTAGTCATTAATATATAGAGACCTAGAACTCTTTTTTATTATAAAACACAGTCATACACTAGTTGATAACTTCTTATAAATAACTTATAGTTAATTGTTATATATAAAAAGTAGCTAGTTTTATCAAATCAATATTTACTTATAATTTGAAAATTATTGGGCTTAAATTCATTGGTCAGAAAGAGGGGATACGTGTGACTTTTTCATTGAGATGAACAAGACCTAGCAACTTCAAAGCATATATGAATTGCCATATGTATTTAATTTCAAATAACATGGGTACACCACTACACCTATACAATGCTACGAAATATTTGAGGTTTTTTTTTTGGGGTGTGTGTGTGTGTGTGTGTGGGGATGACCACACCTGCCCCCGGGCGTCGCCACTAGAAACATTGCTGTAGTGTTGTGAGTTAACTACTTATTATACACTAAAATATTATATTAGCACCTTGACCTGCTGATCCGAAAATGAACTTCTGGTTATTTTTATGGAAAAATATCAGAAAACCCCTTTAACTTGTTGAACAATTATTTGATACCCCATAACTTTCAAAATATCAAAAAACCCTCTGTTAGTTAGGGGTTATTAGAAAATCCTCTTGAGCTTTAAAACTCTATCGGAAAATTCTTCAAATAGTGTTAATTGTAATTTTCACGTGGGCGGGTAAAATTATGTGGGGGACATTTTTACTAGTGAAAATTAACCGTTCTTGCTAATAAAATAGATGATTAAACTATATATTCATAAAAAAACATCCTGAATTATATACAAAGGGTAAAACGCCAATTTAGTCATTGTACTAGGGCTTCATATCAAAACTGGTCCCCACACATATTTTCCTAATTTTTAGACAATGAACCAAACAATTGAAATTATGATTTTCTAGGAATTGAGGTTGTTTTGCCCCAACCAAACAATAAAAACCTATTTCTAGGAAGTGGCTGGAAAACACAAAAAATGATTCCCTGAAATTATGATTTTCTAGGAATTGAGGTTGTTTTTGCCCCGACCAAACAATAAAAACCTATTTCTAAGAAGTGGCTGGAAAACACAAAAATAGTCCCCCAAATAGGTTTTCTCATAATGAGATTTTTGAACCAAACAGCCCCTAGGTGTAAGTTGTCAGATGACAAGCAGATGATGTTTTTTGTCTTTATTCATTTATGGGTTTTCTCCATATTAATCTCCCAAATCTTTCATATTTTGAAATTAGTGCCCCATATTTTTCATATCTTGAAATTTGTCTCCCAAATCATCCAAGTGTTTGGAAATTAGCTGCTATGTTATAATTATCATCTAAATTATTAACCATGGTTGAATTAGTGGTTAACTAGCATAACTGCTATTCCAACAAAAAAAAGTTAAATTAATAATAAAACATGCCCTCAATTTCAATCCGACTCTACCTAGCGGTGAAAGTATCAAATGGTCCCGGGTGCATGACATTAAATATGCATAAAATAAATGTCAATCGTTAGATTATTGAACATTGGAATTTGTACAAAGATTTAATGGTTGATATCAATTTGGTACACATTAAATGGCATAGACCGTCCCCATTGGATGATGAGCATTTTTAGATTAGCATGGAGGCTTTAGCGAGCCCATAGTTTTCAAGTTTGCAGGGCTGGCAATCTTGTTGGGCCCTCTCTGATTGTTTGTGGGCTTTATTATTATCATTATTATTTGATAAACAAACATCAATAGTTTACAAAGCATTCAAACTTAAAAACAGAGATAAAATTCAAATTGGAAGAAAATCAACGGGAAAGTTGTCAATGGTGATCAACCTCAATTTTTTAGTTGCTTAACAATGAATTGTTGCAAAACATGGAGATGGTGCTGGCAATCCCACGGGGATAGTGAAGGACAGATCTCCTCATTATTTATTGATCATATTCCTATGGACGAATTTTAATATTTCTATGGCTTTTACTACCTTAATTTCCCATTCAGGAGTATTTAGTAGAAAATGGTTCTAATATGTGCTGTTGAACTTGCGACCTTCCTATGATAATTATAAGTAACATGCTTTATCAATTTTTCTAAGTTTTTGATGGTATTTTTTATTTTGATGTTCTCAGATAACTACTCTAGTGGAGTGGTTGTGCATTGATGAATAAATTTTTTTTCTCAATAACCCACTTCAAAAAATCTACTTGTAACCAGTCATCTAATTTAACACTTCACAATGACAAGAAGAAATCTAGCCATAGCTAACCAAACTCTTAATTACCCTGACTTGAGTACGCGAACCCTAAATTACCCCGGTTGGATGATGAGAGTTTGAGACTGCTTGAGGTTGGGGAATCTGGGATCCGCGAGATAGTTATTTTTTTCAAAATTACGATTTTTGCCACTGGTTTTCGGACGATGGGCCTTGTTTGTGGCCTTATTTGTGAATGGACATAATCATTTGGGCCCTGTAAGAAAAATTGAAATAACATTTTGGACAAAAGGCACCGAAATAGGTTTATATCCCATAGAATTCAAGTTTGCAGGCCTTTCAGTCATGTTGGGCTCTCTATAATTAGCTTGTACAGAGGCTACAAAGATCTGCTTCATATCAGCGGTACACCCACTAATACTATGAAGGCGTGACACATCAATACCCTTTACTTTCTATCTCCCTCTGTATGGGCGTTTATATATTTGTATACATTAAACTTTTTTTTTTGATGGCGCCTTTGGTGCGGACGAGAATCGAACCGAGACCCCCCACAAGAGAGCGACACGGCTTTGCCATGTAACCTACTACTAGGCCGTCCCCTTGTATACATTAAACTTAAACCTGTAATAAATAGCTCAAGAGAATTTAGAAGACGAAAAAATAAGTTTCATACGACAGAGGATCATATAGTCTGCAACGCTAAAATGAAATAAATAAATAAATAACATTTCATATAACTTTTAAATTTATTATAATTGTTATTGTATATAAATGTTGTTCTTTTTTTTGTTGTTGATAACTCAGCCTGAAATCGAACTCAAGACCGTGGGAGACATATTGGAATCTCCCAACCGTCTGGATCACCCGTGGTGGGTATATAAATGTTGTTCTTAATCAAACAATTACTTTTAAGATTTATGGTAGGAGGTTAAGTAATGAAATACCATATGATAATCTTTGTTAAATATAAAAAATAATGATCTTAATATGCCGAGAGCTCCCATTACAATCATTTGTAAGGACCTTTTTCCTTTGAAGGTAGCAGCGAAAAAACAAGGAGCTGGAGGAAATAAGATTAAAATGATCAAGTGGGATTAAGCTGGTTCGAGATTGGGCGAAACTGCAAATAACATTCCCCATAGGACTGGGGGTGTATGTGCTTATAAAATAAACAGAGATGACAAATAACCAGCGTGAAACTGCAAATAACTCTACATTATATATATTGTTAACAAGGAAAAAAATTACTAACCGAAATGATGATAGCCTATGGATGCAAGACGCTCTGTTCGAAGATTAGATGTCAAGCATATCTCGACCTGAAACATAATAATATGAGTGAGTAATCCAAGGAACAATCATCGTGATAAAAAAGAAATCAAAGTTGGAAAACTTACCGGAATTCTTGAAGATTTAACCCTTTGCCATTCTTTATCTTGAAGGAAACATACATGCCCTAACCTCTCGGGACAAATATCCAGCATTGCTTGAATTTCCTCAGGGTTAGGTACCTACAAGAACTAAGTCACGACATTAACCAATTAGTGATTCGAACCTAGAGAATTTTGCCTTAATTTGGGTATTTACAAAAACTTTGACGCACCTCTCCACAGTGGAGAGTAATAGGGAGTCCTTTGTCCTTTGCATACATAAGCGCTGGTAGGAAAGTTTTCCTGCATTACAACCAACAAAGTAGATGAGGATCAATTTAGTATTCATATAACTTACGTACAGCAATGTATGTGAGTAGGGTGTCCAACTTTGTCCACGGCCCGGTGCCCGGACAGGACCCGGCCGGGCCGTGCCCGGAAACCCGGGCCGAGGCAGGGTCCAGGCTGCCATAACGGCCATTTTTGGCCTTTTGACCAAAATACCCCCAAAAACGGTCAAAAAAGGACCAAAGTTTGAGGGTATTTTGGTCAGTTGGCTAGGGGGCTGCCTCTATAAATTAAGGGGGTTTTCATTTATTGTTCTCATCCAAAACTCATCTACTTCTCTCTTATACTCTCTAATACTCTCTAATCCTCCAATCAAATGGCTTCCTCCTCTAATTATGAAGGGCAACAAAATCCAACTCCTGATACTGAAATGAGTCCTACTCCTGCTACACCTACAGGAGCTACAGCCACTCCTCCTACCGATGTTGATCTCGAATCTGGTGGCGATGATGCCGCACCTAGGCCTCCTAAAAGGCCGAGATCCGACGTGTGAAATTTTTTCGAGAAGATAGAAGTCACCAAGGATCAACACGTTAAACTTCTCACCTAGAAGGCTAAATGCGCATTGTGCGGCCATATTTTTCAAGCTCATCATAAAAGCGGCACCAACCACCTCAAGCGCCATTTGGAAAAACACAACCGAGCTCATGCGGCAACGTCTCAAGGAGACATCTGTCAATCTATGCTCGCCCAATCATCAACCTCCGGTAGCCTCGGAGCTTGGAACTACGACGGAATTAAAGACATGAAATGTGTCATCAGGTTTATCGTTCTTAAAAACCTTCCGTTTAAATTAGTAGAAGATGATGAATTTGAGGATATGATTAGGGATGGTTTTTATCCCTCATTTAAAAAAATTTCTCGTCAATCTTGTCAACGTGATATTTTGAAATATTATCTCGAGGAACAAATAAAAATAATTTCTTATTTTCAAAACTTAAACTGTAAATTATCTTTAACTTCTGATATTTGGACATCTAGAGCACAAACTGGTTATTTATGTATCACAGCACATGGATTGATGATAGTTGGCAAATGTTTAAAAGAGTTATTTCTTTTATTGCATTTGAAGATTCACACACCGGTATTAATATTGCAAATTTAATAATAGATGAAATTTCAAAATTAGAAATTTTGAAAAATATTTTCTCTTTCACTAGATAATGCAAGTAATAATAATGTAGTTGTAGATCATATCAAATCATTTTTAATATTGCCATGTCGTAAGTGATATTTTTCATATTAGATGCATGTGTCATATTTTAAATTTAATTGTTCAAAATGCATTTAATGAAATTAAACCCATTATAGAAAAGGTTAGGACTATAGCTTATGCTCATAATGCTTCGAACAAAGATTTAAAAGATGAAAATAATTGTGTCAAAGAAAAATTTGAAACCCAAGTTAATTCCAAAGATGTTGACCATAGGTGGAATTCCACCTATGCAATGTTAAATGTAGCAATAGAGTATAAAGAAATTATAAATGATTTTATTGCTTTTTATACTTATAGTTCTAGCTCGTAGTATGTATGGAATAACCGATGAAGAATGGGCGTTATATAGTGTAAAAGAAATGTTACAAACTTTTATGATGCTACTATGTTATTATCCGGTTGTTATTATCCAACTATTATTCAAGCCGCTTTACAAGTTTTAAATATTCAAACTTATTTTAATACTTATCGTATGGATGATTATTTTGGAGATACGATTTTTCAAATGGAAAGTAAATTTAATAAGTATTTTAGGCTTATTCCTATTATTTTGGTTTGGGAGTTCTTATTGATCCATGTTTGAAGGATGTTGGCCTTCAAAATTTATTAAATGATTTATATGAGAACATGATAATAGACACTGATGATGGTCCTGTTATAGCTCTTACTCATCATAATACTATTAAATATTATTTTCAAAAATTATATGAGGAGTATGCAGCTAGATATGGTGTAGGTACACATCAACATACAGCTTCTGCTTCTACGAGTTCAAGCCGGGGCAAAGGTAAGAGTTTTGATAGGCGGCAAATGATAGCGAGGCTAACTGGTGGTGGATCTGGATCTGGATCATCCCCAATTTCTGAAATTGAACAATATTTAACTGCACCTTTAGTTAATGATCAAAATAGTGATTTCGATATTTTGCAATGGTGGAGAGTATATGAAATAGTTTCATATCCTATACTTTCCATCATGGCTCGTGACTTACTAACAGTGCAGGTTTTTACAGTAGCTTCGGAATTAGCCTTCAGCACGTCAGGACGTTTGATTGACGACCACAGAACATTGTTAGATCCGTCTACCATCCAAGCGGTAATGTGCTTATAAGATTGGTGGAGGTCCGAGAAGAGAACTCAAGGAATTGATTGGATAGCTAGTATTGAAGATAGACTTGATGAGTTGACATTAGGAGAAAGAGATAATGATTAGAGAGTAGAGAATTACTAATTAGTTTTTAATTTTTATTTCTTAGATGTAAACTTTTATTTTGGAAAAAGTTATAAATGATAGTGATATAGATGAGTAGGTGCCAACCAAGTTGGGATGTATTCATCTATTGTGATGCGACAAATTCCAAAAAAATTTATAATTGTTAGTGATTAATAATAAAGACTTTATTTTTTTATCATTTCATTTGTATGATATTTATATTTGCAAATCGTATAATTATAAATGATTAATTTTTATCAAAATTTCTTATATTTTATTTTTAATTACTCTTTAAAAAAATTTCCAAAAAACTGATTTTTAAGCAAAAAAAAAAAAAAAAAAAAACAAAGGAAACTTCCGGGCCGGCCCAGACCCATCGGGTCCGGGTACCCCCCGGTGCCCGGCCCGGCCCATTTGGACAGGCCTATATGTGAGTCGTGTCTGAAAAAAATTCGCTTATTTGAGATCGTTTATTTGAACATTGACCTCAAAATCCCAAGCATCATTAATAAAGGTTTAATTGTGGATAGACCCCTGAGTGAAAATATTCTGACCATTTTACGCTCAGTAAGCCTATTTGCTAAAAAAACAAATTTCTTTTCCTCTAAGGGTAAAAGGGTAAAAAATATTCACTCGGGGGTTTATCTGCAACAATAGAAATATAGAGGTTCTATCCACGATTGAATGATAGTACAGGGGGTTTATCTGCAATTAACTCCTATATAAACTAGTAGGGTGAAAGTGGTTAAGTAATGAAAAGTTCCGGATTTCATACCATATGATAATCTTTGTTAAATATAAAAAATAATGGTCTTAATATGCCGAGAGCTCCCATTACAATCATTTGTAAGGACCTTTTTCCTTTGAAGGTAGAAGCGAAAAAACAAGGGGCTGGAGGAAATAAGATTAAAATGATCAAGTGGATTAAGCCGGTTCAAGATTGGGCGAAGCTTAATATTGACGGGGCTATGGAGATTCCGTCGAGCCGTGCAGGAGCAGGTGGCCTAATTAGAAATGCAAAGGGTAATTGGTTTGGTGGGTTTATGACAAGAATTGAGAGTTTCTTGACAATTAAAGCAAAGTTGTGGGGTCTCCGTTATGACTTGCATATCGCTTAGGATATAGGGTATAAGAGACTAGAGGTGGAATTTGATTCGATGGTTGTTATTAAGGCAGTGCAAGAGGAGGTGTCAGAGTCTTCTCTTGATCGAGACCTCTTGTGTGACATTAATTAGTTGTTGCATCTTGAGTGGGAGGTTAAGTTGCATCATATTTGGCGCGAAGGCCGTCATAATATAGAGGCAACGGTTTTCGGTCTAGGGAGGCAGTTTTGAACCATTGCGATAGAACAAAAACGCAGTAGTGTCATTTAGTTTAGAGCTAGGTATTAAAAGACTATGCATAACTCCGGATTTCTTTATACTGGTATTAGTTTGTGAATTGACTAGACTTTCTATAGCCTATGCTTGTAACGTTTAGTTTTATTTTGCTTTAGCTTTTTGGGCTTCGGCCCTCTTGATCTACCGAGAGAGAGTTAAAAGAAAACTGGAAAATTATAAAATGATCTGTGAGCTATTATTAACAGTCCCTTTCTTATGTCACTTTCTCTCCTTTTTCATTTTTTTGGATAATGTTTTTTTTTTTGGGTAAAATTTTCACAAGCTATAAGCTAGCTACATCTCGGGATTTCGTAGAGATTTATCAAAAGAAGCAAACCATATGTTTAATTGCCAGCGGCAATGAGTGTAAGCTACGAATAATGCTGAACAAAACCAACATCCATTTTTTATTTTTCCGATCCATTTTAAAGTAATATTTTTATTCAACCACAACCTACAAGATGTTTACTTTATTTTTTATTTTATTTTGTTTTCTCAGCTGGATTCCTCATGGATATATTATTATTATTATTTTAATATCTTGCTAAGTCACATCCAAGATAGGTCTGATTTTATGAGATCGGTACTCAAGTTTGCTTCACTTTTCATAGTGCATATTTCAATTGCAATAACTAGGGATGAGCAAAAGTTGGTTTGTTCGGTTTTGGTTAAATCTTGTCCAACTCAATCGAACCTCTTTATAATTTTCCCTTTTAATGAAATAATCATTTGTATAGATCATCTAATTTTCTAAAAGATCAGTCGGTCGGCAGAAGTTGAAATAATTTAAAGACGAATAAAAGAATACACTCCTCTTACCTCAATCCCTCGTCCATTCCTTAATTGAGTTTCAAATTTGTCCAAGCTAATCAACTGACAATTTTAATCATACTACGTAAGAAAGAAAGAGAAGAAATTTTATGGACCGAAAAAATGAAAGAATGTGGATTATAGAGAGTTGACCTAAAATCAGTGAATTCTATAGGCTTAGATTGAACATATTCTAAAATCAATAGAAAAATAATTTTAAAACCGAAACGGATATGAGAAACTAAATAATATCGAAAATAATATAGTTCGTATAAACACAAGACAGTTCATTAATATATTTTCTATATATGGGAGGTGAGGAGCATTTTCAACTAAGCCAACGTCATACTGTTTTTGGTGATGGCAAAATCTTATCATATGTATTTAATTTATTAGTGGCAGAGGGAGTGAGTCACGCATAATATTTGATTAATTCATGGCTAGTTTCAGGAACTAAGCCAACGTCCATTTTTAATTATTAAATCCAATCTAATCAAATTAGATTGGTTTTACTTCAGCCATGATCCAAAATGGATTTTTGTAAAGGTTAAGCTGGATTCCTGTCTGGATTTTTTTTTCGTATAAGCTTCCTCCTGTCCATCTTAATGTTTTATATCCTCCGTGCAAATCACATGGTTTTTTTTGGTTATCTGGCTATATACACCAAAAATCTTCCATAATTGCATATGTACCCCTCAAATCTTCGTAATCGCCAATATACCCCACAAATCTTCCAAAATGCATATTTACCCCCCACATTTTCATAATTGTCAATACCACTCAATTCTTTCATAATTGCATATTTACCCCCCAAATTTTCATAATTGTCAATACCTCTCAATTCTTTCATGAGGATTTGTGTGGGTATATACCAAATAACCCTTTTTTTAAAGGAACATCACATATCTTGATTTACTCACATCTGGCATAGACTTGATCTCGTCAGATATGTATCCAAAGATTAGAATTACTTTGCTTTTTATAAGAGAAATGAATTTTAGACTCAAAATCATGAAATCGACTATGAGACCAGTGAATCAAACTTTGGGACTGAGTTAAGTGTATAGCCAATTTGATCGGTTCAAGTTGTAATATTCTAAAACCAACTGCAAACATTTAAGAACCGAACCGAACCATTGAAGTTGGATTGGTTGGTACCATTTAATACTTAACCCTCATGGAAAGTGTGGTATCGTGGAGTTCCCTTTTAAAGCAATGTCTAATTTTTTAATGAAGCACGTGAGGATCCAAAAGGCCTTTATATATATATAGCCAGTAATCTTCTCACAAAGTACAAAATATTTCATTCCTATTTCTTCTTCCAAGTTTCACCTCAAAACCATGTTGAAACTCAACTTTCAAGTTTCTGGTCATCGTTTCGCCTTGCAGAGGCACATTTTATCTCTGGCCTCTGCCTCGTGCTCGTTGGACATGGTTGGTTTTTTATTTCTTTTTTTCCTTTTATGATTCTTGCACGGGCACAAGACATGCATTATATTGATGTTGAAGAATGATATCCAATGCTCTCTTTCCCTGTACATATGCAGAAAATGATTCAAAGGTTCTCATCTCTTCGAACTAGAACTAATCCATGCCAAGCAACATTGGACTACTCAGTAGATGCTGACGACAGATCAAGACGACCTTCTGGTTATCAGCCCACTGTTTGGAATCATCTGCTCATAGAGTCTATTGGGAGTCCTTACGATGTAAGTTTTTATTTTCTTTAAAGGTTAGTACCTAATACATCACTTGTACTATAGGAGGTTAGCCACTTACTAACATTTTGACATTCTGATCTTAAAGGGAGATATTTTTCCTATTAACTATACTCATCATTTGTGTCACACAATGTTAATTTGTTGGAGAGAGATAACATTCTAGGGAGACACCCTCGTATTCTTTTATCGATGCTAAGCATATATACAACCACATTCAACCACCTATACAAGAACTAAAATTCGAGAGATAACTCGTTTAGTTATCCCATGCTAAGCACGGTCATAACTCCATGTTTCGCTATCTTACTTAAAAAAGACACCGAAAACACACTTATCTCCTTTAAAACCTAGCATATACTTTTTTATCCGCTTCCAATTTCATCTCATAAGTCCCTGTTTTGATACCTCAAGTTTAAAAATAATCTAAAACACATTTATGTCTTTCAATACCTAACTTATCGTTGTATGATGGTCATCTTGATATGTTGATAGTATTGTATAGACAAAGTTGAACATTTCGATAAATTTGTTAGCTAATATTATTACCAAATTTTATACATTTAAAAACATGATTTGGAAAGAACACCAAATAATTAGAAAGTTCCTTTAAATTGTTGATATATATTTTAAGATTTCTTTATATAAGAAATATATTTATATTAACATTATACCATTTTGTCAAACTTACTACTACATTGATAATAGTTCTTCTTTGATAAATAATCATTTCTTAATATATCATAATATTTCAAAAGAAACCAACGATAGATTATTACCTAAAACCGATCTTTATTTCCTTAAAAAGGAACATCACATATCTTGATTTACTCACATCTGGCATAGACTTGATCTCGTCAGATATGTATCCAAAGATTAGAATTACTTTGCTTTTATAAGAGAAATGAATTTTAGACTCAAAATCATGAAATCGACTATGAGACCAGTGAATCAAACTTTGGGACTGAGTTAAGTGTATAGCCAATTTGATCGGTTCAAGTTGTAATATTCTAAAACCAACTGCAAACATTTAAGAACCGAACCGAACCATTGAAGTTGGATTGGTTGGTACCATTTAATACTTAACCCTCATGGAAAGTGTGGTATCGTGGAGTTCCCTTTTAAAGCAATGTCTAATTTTTTAATGAAGCACGTGAGGATCCAAAAGGCCTTTATATATATATAGCCAGTAATCTTCTCACAAAGTACAAAATATTTCATTCCTATTTCTTCTTCCAAGTTTCACCTCAAAACCATGTTGAAACTCAACTTTCAAGTTTCTGGTCATCGTTTCGCCTTGCAGAGGCACATTTTATCTCTGGCCTCTGCCTCGTGCTCGTTGGACATGGTTGGTTTTTTATTTCTTTTTTTCCTTTTATGATTCTTGCACGGGCACAAGACATGCATTATATTGATGTTGAAGAATGATATCCAATGCTCTCTTTCCCTGTACATATGCAGAAAATGATTCAAAGGTTCTCATCTCTTGAACTAGAACTAATCCATGCCAAGCAACATTGGACTACTCAAGATGCCGACGACGATCAAGACGACCTTCCGGTTATCACCCACTGCTTGGAATCATCCGCTCATAGAGTCTATTGGGAGTCCTTACGATGTAAGTTTTATTTTCTTTAAAGGTTAGTACCTAATACATCACTTGTACTATAGGAGGTTAGCCACTTACTAACATTTTGACATTCTGATCTTAAAGGGAGATATTTTTCCTATTAACTATACTCATCATTTGTGTCACACAATGTTAATTTGTTGGAGAGAGATAACATTCTAGGGAGACACCCTCGTATTCTTTTATCGATGCTAAGCATATATACAACCACATTCAACCACCTATACAAGAACTAAAATTAGAGATAACTCGTTTAGTTATCCCATGCTAAGCACGGTCATAACTCCATGTTTCGCTATCTTACTTAAAAAGACACCAAAACACACTTATCTCCTTTAAAACCTAGCATATACTTTTTTATCCGCTTCCAATTTCATCTCATAAGTCCCTGTTTTGATACCTCAAGTTTAAAAATAATCTAAAACACATTTATGTCTTTCAATACCTAACTTATCGTTGTATGATGGTCATCTTGATATGTTGATAGTATTGTATAGACAAAGTTGAACATTTCGATAAATTTGTTAGCTAATATTATTACCAAATTTTATACATTTAAAAACATGATTTGGAAAGAACACCAAATAATTAGAAAGTTCCTTTAAATTGTTGATATATATTTTAAGATTTCTTTATATAAGAAATATATTTATATTAACATTATACCATTTTGTCAAACTTACTACTACATTGATAATAGTTCTTCTTTGATAAATAATCATTTCTTAATATATCATAATATTTCAAAAGAAACCAACGATAGATTATTACCTAAAACCGATCTTTATTTCCTTAAAAATGAAAATAAAAAATAAAAAACATGAAAAATGAACAAAGTTTAGTAAAGTTTTAATATAGAATCATCCTCATATCATAATAGTAATTAATTAGAGTCAAAATTATTTGTTATCAAATAGATGGAAAATTTTATTTTGCATAATAAAATCAGGAAAAATATCTTACCCAAAAACACAAAATATTATAAATAGGATAACACAAAATATTATATTTATTTTGTACCAAATAACACAAAATATTATAAATATGATAAAAATAAAAATCCTTCCTCTTATATCTTATCTCAATCAACAAATTTGAAGATATCATCTTATTAAATAAATAAATTTAATGATATTTTGTTAGTCCACTAAAGTTTTTCCAATAGAAATTTAACAATTAACAATGCGTAAAGAATATTCATCAAATAAATGCTACAGAAATCACAGAAAATGGGAGATATTTTAGGGTAACTAACTTTTGTATAATAATGTTAAGGTCCCCAAATATCTAGATATTCACAAACGATCAAATTAAATACACCGATGATTAAACTGTAATTTCTTTAAATGTTCGAGAGCTTTCCAATTTTCAAGTGAAAAATTAAACCCTAATTAAGAAAATCAAGATCAAACATACAAAACTAAAGAATTTCAATACGCATTTGAGATTTTCAAACAATCCTTGCTTCCTAAATATTAAAACCAATTATCATTAAAATGTAAGAATTTTGATAGAACAAGACAAATAAAAATAATATAAAATAAATAAAAATAAAATACTTATCGTGAATAAATAAGGATTAATACTCATGATACCAATCAAACTCAATCTAAAGAACAGAGAATTGAGATTTAAGTTAATGTATTGAAGCCGAGAGGGACAAGACATGGCAAAAGTTAAGCACGCCTTTTCATAAAACGCTAATAAAAAGTCAAGAAATAACATAGAAAAATAAAGAATTTTAATACATACCCGAGATTTCTAAGCGATCCTTGCCTCAAAAATTAAAACCCAATTAACATTAAAATGTAAGAATCCTGTTAGAAACACAACAAATAGAAAAATAATAATAATATAGAGCAAATAAAAATAAAACACTTGCCACAAATAAATAAGGACTAATTCTCATGGTGCTAGTCAAAGTCAATCTAAAGTACTGAGAATTGAGATTTTATTTCCTTCAAAAAATTGATATTTATTTCCTTAGAAAACAAAATTCAGAAAAAATAAAAATCGCATAAAATGAACAAAGTTTAGTAAAGTTTTAATATAGAATCATCCTCATATCATAATAGTAATTAATTAGAGTCAAAATTATTTGTTATCAAATAGATGGAAAATTTTATTTTGCATAATAAAATCAGGAAAAATATCTTACCCAAAAACACAAAATATTATAAATAGGATAACACAAAATATTATATTTATTTTGTACCAAATAACATGAAATATTATAAGTAAGATAAAAATAAAAATTCTTTTTCTTATATCTTATCTCAATCAACAAATTTAAAGATATCACCTTATCAAACAAATAAATTCAATGATATTTTGTTAGTCCACTGAATCTTTTCCAATACAAATTTTACAATTAACAATGCATGAAGAAATAAAAATAATAATTCATTGTTAATTAAAATTCAAATTAAAATGTAGAAATAATGAGTTAAAAAAATTCTTACATGAAAAAGTAAAATGGAGAGATTCTCAATTCTAAAAACAAATAAGAATTTGTCATAGGTAATTAAAAAATCAAATCAGAATATTAAAATATAAATCTCTAAAGTTTCTTTCACTGAATTTGGAAAATAATGTCTCATAAATTTGTCAATATTCGTTTTAATCTTTATTAAATTTTGGAGATTTCCCTAGATTTGCTTATAATTTGAAATTTCAAAGGCTAAGTATGAGAAAACCCTCCTTAATTTAGGACAATTATCAGATAACACCCCTTACTCTAGGTCTCTCCTCATTTCTCTCTCAACATTCTTTCTCTCTAACTGTGTCACTTCTCTCTCTCTACTCAAAAATTGTTAAAGGATGAAGTAATTCTAATTTTATCAATTAAAACTAACTTTACCAAAATCAAAGATTAGATTTCATTTAGATGATTTGGAAGGTTAAAATTGGTTAATCAAGGATCTTCTACTAAATTAAATCCGAATTTAAAAATAAGTGGAGATTTGAAATAAATAAAAATATTCAAATTGGAACTAAATCCACATGATCTCCACAATAAAAGACATGTGTACAGAAAATAGAATGCAAGTGCAGTAACGTGTTAAAAAATAGGTTGAATTTTTATCCTATTTAAATGTAACAATTATAATACAAACATAAAAAATATATAACAAAATTTGTAAAAAAGCAAAAGTAAAATGTTTATTAAAGTGTTCAAAATCAAACTACATGGCCCAAATTGCAATTCCAAAACATCTTCTAAATCCTAAAAATCAAAAGAAAATCAATAATTAGTCTTTAAAAAACTGAAAAGTAGACAAAGTGGAACAGAGAGAAGTATGTCACCATTGTTTCTTCCCCATTAGAACCATGCTTTACCTAATTAAAAATGTAAGAATTAGTATAAAACTTCAAAAAAGAATGTAAAACAAACAAAATAAAAACACTGACTGTGAGCTCTCAAAATCAATAGAAGAAACCCCAAATCGCAATTAAAAATATCTTTTGATCCTTACAAAAGCAATAATTAGAACAAAGTGAAACATAGATAATCTTTAAAAAATAAAATAAACCAACTAAAAAATCAGCCTAGATCAACATCTTCTTGATTCTAAAAATGAAAAGAAAATCAATAATTAGGACCAAGTTCAAGCACTAACCTCAGCTCCGGATCAAAGCTCCCTGAAAAATCAAAATCAACTAAAAATTAATAACAATAAAATGAAGCTTTTATCTTCACTCTGTCTTACAGATAACAAACTCTGCCTTAAGTGGTTTGATCTCCTTCAAAGAGGGGTATCTGTTCATGAAGATAAATTTAGGCTTCACATATGGAAGTGTAAATAATGAGCTATTGTGCAAAGTGTAAACTTTATTTTTCATATATATTTAACATAGACGTAGGATTTGGTCATCTATACATAATAAGCATAATGAATAGAAAAAGATATTGAACTCAAATAGAACTATAATAGAAGCTAACGAAAAGAATAGATATTAATATATCAAATAATGAAGTACCATAGGAGTACCTGAGATCCAAAAACATAGAAGAGTGACAAATAGAAATCAACCAATTAGAAAAATGGAATTAACAAATGAAAAAGGCTAAATACTAACTATGTTTGTGAGTGTCGTATAAATCCGTCGAAAACTTTTCCGGAGAATTCACTTAGCTCGGCATCGGAGAGCTACACAACAATGCTTTTTTGTACATTTACATGCATAAAAATATGAATAATTTGGGATCCTCAAATCTCGGTTAAACCAAAACTATATTACCTAATTAGTTTTAAGTTAATTTGAGAATTTTTTAGGAAATTATGTTATTTCACTAGTGTTTATAATGATCTCGTCATCTTCTTGATTGTGCATATTCCTTATAAATTTATCTATTTTTAAATTCAAAATTCAAATTTAGAGATTGAGTGCTTTTAGGAAATTAGATGGAGATTTGATTTTTTTTTTGATGGAAAAGAAGCTTCATTAATAACTACCCATGAAAAGAAATTACATCTTTAGAGAGTAAGGGAAATAAGAAAGATGGATAAGAGTCTCTCCATGAAACAATCTCCAAACATGATAATCCAAGATGAGCTAAGTCATGTGCAACCTCATTGCCGAGCCGGCTAACATGAAAAAACATACATTGGCTGAAACCCTTAATCTGTACAAGATTTGATTTAATCTGTACATTTAGTTAAAGAATTTGTCAAATCTCTATTTTTGGTAAGTGAATATCCAGGCAAGTAACGATTTGGTAAGTGGGGAGAAATTATGTGGTTTTTGTAACCCTTAATTATTCCAGAATTTCATATTTACAATGATTTTCCTATCTCGTCTAGATTCAAATATTTGATATTTTCAAAAATAAAATTATTTTCTAACCAAGATTAGTTATTTGAATCATAACGTTATCTAAATAGTTATTTGATTGATATTGTTATTCGAGTTACCTAATCAGTTACAAAATAATTATTTGACAACCAAAAATCTGGTGATTAGCTTGATTTATGGGTGTTTTGTTGATTAGAATATTTTACATGATTTCTTCGGTTATTAAAATGATTCTAGATTTAATTAGTTATTATTAAATTTTAGTTTTTCTTAATTTAAAAATTATTAATTAGAGCATGACACATGTCATCATAGAGATAATTATATTTCAGCAAACAGTTAGATAATGATTCCACGTGGCAGTAAATTTTATGGAATTTTATGGAGGATCTTTTTTATTAGATGGATAGTTTAGAGAGGAGGACATGTGTCAAAATATTTTGTGAAAGAGGAATCTGATGTGACATCCTCTGATAAGTTTGAAGCCTTTTTGGTTTTGCTTTGATGTATACCCTAGTGAAATATAGAATCAATAAGTGGCTAACCTCCTTTAGTAACATAATAGATGTTTAACGGGCAATTAACCCCTTCCTTAATGAAATAAGGTGATTGTACTTAACTATATTTAGTTTATAACGTACTCTCTTGACTTTCATCCCAAAGAATGGTAGTTTCAAAACACGAATTGGGGAGTTAAAGAATGAAATTAAGCAATTGCTTAAGGGAATTGGCAATCCGACGGCTAGGCTTGAACTCATCGATTCAATCCAACGGCTTGGTTTGGCTCACCACTTTGAGAATGAGATTGGGATTAAGCTACTACAATTCTATGTTGATGGATTCGAACCTTTACATGGATTGAAGGAGACTGCACTTTGCTTCAGACTACTGCGAGGACATGGTTTCAATGTGTCCGCAGGTATGATTGTCTGCTTCCACTTCAAATAATTATACGGTTTATCAAATATATATGAATTCTATTGGCGAGTTACTCTGTTTACCTATCTAAGTTTTCAAAACGTTTCAATTGTGCACGTAATTAAAGAGTAAGTAATAAAAGCTAATTTTTAATGAATAATATTCTATGTCGGCGAGTTCAAATCTCTTTATAAATCAAAGAGTTGTACTTTGACTCTTTTTAAGCTATGTTAAAATGAGGAGTTCTAGCAAAACTCGAGTTCTCTCATTCACAGAGTGTTGCTATCACTCGCTCCGATAGAAGGACACGTGTTCCAAAATGGAAATTAACCCTAAACCTAACCCTAAATCCAACATTTACCTACATTAATTGCACAAGTGTCTAAGGACAGTCGCGCTTGGCGACTGTGATTAGACTTTTTCATGTTATAATAAGTCCTCAAATAAGACAATCTGATTTAAATTCAAATTTTAATTAGATTGTCCTTTTTCCCAAAAAAATATATTATTTAAATTCAAAAATTTTATAACTTTTGTATGTATATTTTATTCTTTTTCTCAATGTTTTTGATTTCCAACTTTATTATTATTATTATTATTTAAATTGGAACTTTCTCTGGTAAAACCCATTTAAATTCATGTAAAAAAAGAAATCCTATGAAGAACTCTTTATATAAATTCATATAGGGACAAAAAAAAAATCCTATGAGCACTCCATGCCGTTCAGTGCACTCTGAGCCATGAAGATCTAAAACAGTAGGACAATTGGTATCACTGCCCCCTATAAGGCTCAGATCACCCCTTGTGGTTACGGACAGGTCGAGAATTTTTTCTCCTATGGGGGCACATGTACAGTTATACATATAACTTATTAGCATTTATAATGTAAATTCTATAATAAAGAAACTTATTTGTACCATATTCACAAAGAGCAATTGTTTAGAGAAATCATAAATTCTCTTCAATTCTGAAAATCTCTCATCTGAACGCACGTCTATAATATAATTCTCTAGTGGACTACCAAGCACAAAGAGTTCTAAGAAAACTCAATTTGATAAAATTGAACAAATCGAATTATACCTATTTTACTCTGTGAAGTAAATCTATCATGCTGCTTTCTATAAAATATAATAATTTAATATTTCCATATTCTTTATAGTCGAAGAAATCATATACATACTTTCACATCTATATGTTGCTAAAGGTAGAGTTAGAAAACACCTTGTGTCTTTCCCAAAGATCAAATTTGTTCCTAAGGTGATTTATTTTTAAAGGATGTAATTCATTTTTTTGGGGATGAATGGGGCAAGAGCCCCCAGGACCATGCACATAAATCTGTTCCTCCTCGAGATGGGATGTGTTGACACATAAATCTGTTCCTCCTCGAGATGGGATGTGTTGACAGGATCCTAGGTTGTTGGCATGCATCCTAATTTAAATCTTTAATTGTTATTTAAGAAAGGAGAACATGATACTTCTATCAGTAAACATCTTTAGTAGTAGATGGTTACTAAGATTTCTGTTAATCACATGTCACCTCCTTCTTTCTCCCTATATGATTTCCTACAGGAATGCCCTAAAGGAATTTTGCACATAGATGTATGCAATATTTCAATTTCTAACAAAAGTTTGTACTCATGAATTAGATATCTTCAAAAAGTTCAGAGAAGGGGAAGAATTCATGCAATGCTTAAGCCAAGATGTGAAGGGCTTGTTGAGCTTATATGAAACTACTCATCTGGCACTACCAGAGGAGCAAATATTAGAAGACGCTAAGGATTTTTGTGTTAA
This sequence comes from Asparagus setaceus, assembly GCA_012295165.1. NCBI lineage: Eukaryota > Viridiplantae > Streptophyta > Magnoliopsida > Asparagales > Asparagaceae > Asparagus > Asparagus setaceus. The sequence goes on along the minus strand of CM022701.1, from coordinate 98,217,532 downwards.
GCACCTCCAATGTTTAAGCCAGGATGTAGATAAAAATCTAGTTGAGCAAGTGAGGCATTCTCTTGAGGCTCCTACATATTGGTTGATGCCAAGGCTAGAAGCAAGATATTACATTGATGTCTATGAAAAAGAGGAGAAAAAGATATCTTGTTTGCTTGAACTAGCAAAGTTGGACTTCAATGTTGTTCAAGTCTTGCACCAGAAGGAAATCAAGGAATTATCAGGGTAATTAAGAGCTAAACTAGATAGCTCAATTTTGGATTTCTTTCTTTCTTTCTTACTTTTTGGGAAAATGAGTATGAAGTGAAAGCTCATTTTGTTGAATGATCTACTATAATAAATTTGCATTAAAAAATCTTTTATAATACCTTTTACATGAATATTACAAAATACCATAAATATTCCATCTAGTTGATGAGATCTTAATTATAAAATATTAGGCAAATTTCACTAAATAATCATGAACTATTAAGGGTTTTGCTTTATTAAAGAAGATTATCACAAGCTTTTTCTAAATTATTTTATTCTTCTTCTTAATGTTAATTTGATATTACATGCAGATGGTGGGAACAAGTGGATCTAGTACACCAAGTTGATTTCTCAAGAGATCGGATAGTTGAGAATTATCTATGGGGACATGGAACTATGTGTGAACCAAAATTTTCCAAGTGTAGGAACGTGGTCACAAAGCTTATTAGCGTTCTAAATGTGATTGATGATTTTTATGATATACATGCTACACTAGAAGAAGCCGAGCTATTCACTGCGGCAATTAGAAGGTTAGCAAAATAAAATTTTCATTTATAAGTTTCAAGTATACCAGAAGAACTTATTCTTGAGGGTTAATTGCACATGGATTCCAAGTAGTACCAAATTAGAACTTATTACCAATGTAGTTTGATTTTGGAAGATATACTCCTTGAGCTAAATTGTTTTGAATTTTCTCGAAAAGAGAAGATAGTTTCTTGACAAATAAACTCCTTGAGGATAACATAGTCACAAAAAAAAAAAAAATATCGTTCAGAGTGTATCTTGTAGAACATGCACAAGACAATTTTCAGGTTCAGTAGTCGACTACTAGGCATTGTAGTCGACTAATCTGAAGTAGTAGTCGACTAATCTGAAGTAGTAGTCGACTAATCTGAAGTAGTAGTCGACTAATCTGAAGTAGTAGTCGACTAATCTGAAGTAGTAGTCGACTAATCTGAAGTAGTAGTCGACTAATCAAGGATTCAAAACGGGTTTGGTTTTAAACCGGTTCGTTTAGAGTTTATATATAACCCTAAACCGATTATTAGGAAGCTTTAAGCACGTTTTGGAGCGACCTTTGAGAGGTTTGTGCATCTTTGGAGAGGAGATCTTTTGAGAGATTGAGAGGTTTGTTTTTAGGGTTTCTTTGTGAGAACTTGTAATCCTAATTTGTATTCTCTCTTTCTATTAGTGAAAATCCCTCCTTACCCGTGGGCGTAGGCAACTTGCGAACCACGTAAATCTCGTGTCTTTACTCTTTTATTGTGTTTTGCTATCGTTTGTGGTGGTTTCTCTCGACGGTTCCGCGATCCGCTACCAACAATTGGTATCGAGCTATTGTTCGATTGGAAGTGGTGTAATTTCTAATTTGAGGGGTGTTCGGTGATTCACGAGAAGCGGATTCACGAAGACAAACAGAGGATGGCCAACCAAGAATCACCAAAGTGGGAAAATTCGAGATTGAAAAGTTCAATGGGAAGAACGACTTTTCCTATTGGAGGATGCGATGAAAAACTTTCTAATTTCGCAAAAATTGCACAAGGCTTTGGATGGAAAGGAGAAGAAGAACAAGGATATGTCCGATGAGGATTGGGAGGAGTTGGATCCGAAGCACGGGCCGATTATCCTATGCCTTGAGAGGGATGTAGCTTTCTTGGTAGATGGAGAAAGCGGTACAGCGTGTGGAAGAAGTTAGAGGGTACCTTCATGACGAAGAGTCTAACTAACCGGATCTACTTAAAATCCAAATTGTATACTTGCAAGATGGAGGAGGGCTCATCAATCCGGGAACACATCAACAAGTTTGATAGGATCATATCAGATTTGAAAGACATAGATGTTAAAGTAGGAGACGAGGATCAGCGCTACTACTTCTGTCTCTGCCGAAGTCTTATGAGAACCTGGTGCAAACACTGATGCTTGTGGGAGAAAATTTGAAGATGGATGAGACTAGAACGGCACTTCTAGCGGACGATCTTCGGAAGATTGCAACTAGTGACATGGCCACCGGTGGTAACAAGGAACAAGCGAGGATTGTTTGCAAGAGGAAGGAGCAATGAGCGAGGAAAATGCAAGGGAGGAAAGTCTAGATCTAAATCAAGACCTCTTGCGGAAAAGGATGTTTCAAGTCGCGGTGAAATGGGCATTTCAAAGTCGACCGTCCAAATAAGAGAGTAGGTGGAAAGAAGAACAACAACAAGACCGAGAGGAGAGGGCAAGGAAGAAGCGAGCTACGTTTGAGGAAGGGAGCGATAAGGAGTGCTATGTCGCCACGGGTGGCGAGGATATCTCCGGAAGTGGATACTTGATTCGGTTGCTCTTACCATATGTGTCCAAATAGGAAGTGGTTTACTACCTGAGAGGCATTGATGGTGGAACTGTATTGATGGGGAATAACCATGCTTGTAAAGCAGTGGGGCTAGGTAATATCAAAATCAAGATGCATGATGGAGTGGTTCGAACCTTGACGGATGTGAGGCATGTTCCGACTTGCGGAAGAATCTTATCTCGGTTGGTGCTTTGGACTCCTGGTCGCAGGATTGTGACGAAAACGGAGTGAAGAAGGTTGTTCGTGGTTCCTTAGTAGTGATGAAGGGTGTTCGCCACGGTAATCTATATACTCTCGAATGCAGCGGTGGCAGGGGAATCTGTGGTTGGAACTGAAGGAAGTGGTGGAGACCCATGTGAGCACACGGTTATGACATAGGCGGCTTGGGCATATGTCGAGAAGGGTCTAGTTCGCTTGGTAAAGAGGGTCTGGCGAAGAATCTGAAGGAACCTAGCATGGATTTTTGCGAGGATTGCGTGTATGGAAAGTCACACAGGTCAAGTTTACGAGCAGCAAGTCTAAGAGCGAGGGATACTAGATTATGTGCACACGGATGTTTGGGGTCCGCCGACAACTTCCAAGGGTGGTTCCGTGTATTATGTCTCGTTTATAGATGATTATTCTAGGTATGCTTGGATTTACTACGAAGCATAAGAATGAGGTGTTCGAGACATTCAAGAAGTGGAGAACAATGGTTGAGAACAGACAGAAAGAAATTGAAGCGAGATCAGTAGCGTGCAGTATCTGAGATGGTGCTTTCAAGGAGTTCTGTGATCGAGGGAATTGTTCGACACCAGTCGGAGTCTACACCACAGCGAGAATGGGGTCATGGAAGAACAGGCAAGACACTGGAGAAAGCGGTGAGTATCGCGATCTTATGCGAGGATTGGGCAGCGAATGGTGAAGCGGCGGTGGCTCTGACTTGTTACATTGTGAACCGTTCACCTTATTGACATTGGATGGTGATACACCTAGTCGAGGAGCATGCAGATTATGATAGGCTCGAATTTTCGGATGTACCGCCTACTATCACGTCAACGAGGAAAGCTTGAGCGAGGGCCAAGAAGGCAATATTCTTGGGATATGCAAAGGCGTAAAGGCTATCGCCTTTGGTGTCTGGAAGATTCAAAGTTCGTGGTCGTGAGGGATGTTACCTTTGATGAGAAATCCATGATTGCTAAGGCCCAAGGATGATGGTGTTATGGTAGGGGAGACTTCTAAGTCTCGGGTTATTGAAATAGAACCGAAGACCAACTAGGTTCTAATCGTGCTCAAGTGGGAAGTCGTAGATGATGAGCTTGGCGAGGAGGAGGTTCAGCGAGGAAAATACAGGCACTACAACAACAGCACCGAGGATAATTTGACTTCCACTAGGCCAAAGCGAGCATACAAGCGTGTTCTCAAGCCGGGGCTGATCAACCCTGAAGCACTATGGGGCTAATATGGTTGAATCACTCTCGGTGGAGGAGGGCGAGCGGTCTCCTTCAAGGAAGCTATTCGGGATAAGGATAGTGAGAGTTGGTTGGGCTGCGATGGAGGAAGAGATGGAATCTCTTGGAAGAATCATACATGGGAGGTAGTCCCATTGCCCATAGGAAGAAAAGCTATTGGTTGTAAGTGGGTGTATAAAAGAAAGGAAGATCTTTCAGAGCTCGGTGGTGTAAGATACAAGGCGAGGCTAGTGGCTAAGGGTTTTGCACAGAAAGAGGGTGTGGATTACAATGAGATATTTTCTCCGGTGGTGAAACACACATCTATTCGGGTGCTATTGAGTATTGTTGCTCATGGTGATCTTGAGCTGGAACAACTCGATGTTAAAACGGCCTTCTTGCACGGAGACTTGGATGAAGAGATCTACATGCATCAACCTGAGGGCTACAAGGTTGAGGATAAGGAGAATCATGTGTGTCGTTTGAGGAAGTCATTGTATGGATTAAAGCAATCTCCCGGCAGTGGTACAAGCGATTTGACTCCTTCATCTTTGAAGCATGGGTTTTCAGCGATCATGATTGTTGTGTTTACATTGAAGCTTCGCGGAGGTAATTTTATCTATCTTCTTTGTATGTGGATGACATGCTTATTGCTTCTAAGAGCAGGGTGGAGATAGATAGGTTGAAATCTCAACTTGGTGAAGAGTTCGAGATGAAGGACATGGGTGCTGCTAGGAAAATACGGGTATGGAGATTAGAAGAGAGCGGCTAATCGACGATTGTTCTTGAGTCGGAAGGGCTACATAGAGCGGTGATCGCGAGGTTCGGGATGCAAAGTGCTAAGTCGGTGGTGACTCCATTGGCTCCTCACTTTAGGCTTTCGGTAATCAATCTCCCACGAAGAGAAGAAGCACATGGGCGTGTTCCCTATGCTAGTACAGTTGGCGTTTAATGTATGCAATGGTGTGTACACGCCGGATATTTCCTGGCGGTTAGTGTAGTCGGTAGATTCATGGCGAATCCGGGAAAGCGCCAGGAAGCGGTGAAGTGGGTCTTCGTGTACTTAAAGGGTAGATTGATGCAGTGCGTGTTTTGGTGGAGAAACATGTCGATTGACGGGTTTGTGGACTCGATTATGCGGCGATCTAGATAGACGGCGATCTACTACTGGTTATGTATTTAAGATACATGGAGCTCGGTTAGTTGGCGTCGATGTTGCGAGCTCTGATGGCACTTTCTACTACAGAGGCCGAAAGTACATGGCCATGAGAGGGAGTGAAGGAAGCATTGTGGTTGTGGGGTCTTCTAGATGATTTGGGGATTGAGCAGAAAACGTGAACTTGTGGTGTGGCGGTCGAGTGCAATTCACTTGGCGAAGAATCAGTTCATCATGCTCGTACCAAGCATATCGATGTCAGGTACCATTTTGTGCGGGATGTCATAGAGGAAGGTGATATTTCTCTCATGAAGGTGCACACGAATGAGAATCCCGCGGACATGTTAACTAAGGTGGTCACAGGTAGTAAGTTTAAGCATTGCTTGGACTTACTTCATATCAACCCGTGTTGATTTGCCCAAGAGGGCATGGCCCTTCGGGGCGGTAAATGGGTAAGGTGGAGATGATTTGAGGTGAACTACGATGAGCTTGATCCCGGTGGAGGGTACGTAGGCAGCCGCGGTGTAGTGGCCTTGTTGGATTAGCTGGATTGGTGATGGAGATCTCTCTAGATGTTCTTGGTGTTCTTCTGGTGTTCGTCCAAAATTTGAGGTGAATCAAATGATGTACGAGGTGGAGAATTGTAGAACATGCACAAAAACATGCACAAGACAATTTTCAGGTTCAGTAGTCGACTACTAGGCATTGTAGTCGACTAATCTGAAGTAGTAGTCGACTAATCGTATTGTAGTCGACTAATCTGAAGTAGTAGTCGACTAATCGTATTGTAGTCGACTAATCTGATGTATTAGTCGACTAATCTGAAGTAGTAGTCGACTAATGCAGGCGGTCAGCGGGTTTGGTTTTAAACCGGTTCGTTTAGAGTTTATATATAACCCTAAACCTGATTATTAGGGAAGCTTTAAGCACGTTTTGGAGCAGCCTTTGAGAGGGTTTTGTGCATCTTTGGAGAGGAGATCTTTTTGAGAGATTGAGAGGTTTGTTTTTTAGGGTTTCTTTGTGAGAACTTGTAATCCTAATTTGTATTCTCTCTTTCTATTAGTGAAAATCCCCCCTCCTTACCCCGTGGACGTAGGCAACTTGCCGAACCACGTAAATCTCGTGTCTTTACTCTTTTATTGTGTTTTGGCTTACTGTTTGTGGTGGTTTCTCTCGACGGTTCCGCGGTCCGCGCCCAACATATCTGGTAAAGTCAAACTCCAAGGTAACAAGTTAAACACAATACTCAAGCAAGGGGGTTTATATGCAATTGAAAAGTCTTTCAGAATGCGACGTGCTAATAAAATAATCATGCAAATATTACTCTTTTTACGCTTCATAGTACGTAGGATGTACATAGTGCTGGTTAAAGCCGAATCTACAATCTAGCTAACTAACATGACTAATGTTGGGCGCGCGGACCGCGGAACCGTCGAGAGAAACCACCACAAACGGAAAGCCAAAAACACAATAAAAGAGTAAAGACACGAGATTTACGTGGTTCGGCAAGTTGCCTACGTCCACGGGGTAAGGAGGGGGGATTTTCACTAATAGAAAGAGAGAATACAAATTAGGATTACAAGTTCTCACAAAGAAACCCTAAAAACAAACCTCTCAATCTCTCAAAAGATCTCCTCTCCAAAGATGCACAAAACCCTCTCAAAGGCTGCTCCAAAACGTGCTTGAAACTTACCCTAACAATCAGGTTAGAGATTATTTATAGCCTCTAAGCGAATTGGGTTTGAAACCAATTCCTAATCAGACCCGTTTTCGGAATCTGCCCAGATTAGTCGACTACAACTCATATTAGTCGACTAATCTGTTCCACAGAAAAACTGCTTTGTCCTTCTGATTGTGATGAGCTACAATGCCTAGTAGCTCTAATCACCGAACCCGAAAACTGTCTTGTGCATGTTTTGTGCATGTTCTACAATTCTCCACCTCGTACATCATTTGATTTACCTCAAATTTTGGGCGAACACCGAAGAACACCAAGAACATCTAGAGATCTCCATCACCAATCCAGCCAATCCACCACGCCACTACACCGGCTGCCTCATTCCCTCCATCGGGATCAAGCTCATCGTAGTTCACCTCAAATCATCTCCACCTTACCCATTACCGCCCGAAGGGCCATGCCCTCGGGCAGATCAACACGGTTGATATGAAGCAAGTCTAAGCAATGCTTAAACTTACTACCGTGACCACCTTGGTTAACATGTCGCGGGATTCTCATTCGTGTGCACCTTCATGAGAGAAATATCACCTTCCTCTATGACATCCCGCACAAAATGATACGACATCGATATGCTTGAGTGCGAGCATGATGAACTGATTCTTCGCCAAGTGAATTGCACTCATTTGTCACACCACAAGTTCCGTTTTCTGCTCAATCCCCAAATCGCCTAGAAGACCCCATAACCACGGTGCTTCCTTCACTCCCTCTGTCATGGCCATGTACTCGGCCTCGTAGTAGAAAGTGCCATCAGAGCTCGCAACATCGACGCCAACTAACCGAGCTCCATGTATCTTAAATACATAACCGTAGTAGATCGCCGTCTATCTAGATCGCCATAATCGAGTCCACAAACCCGTCAATCGACATGTTTCTCCACCAAAACAGACCCGTATCAGCGGTACCCTTTAAGTACGAGGACCCACTTCCTTTGCTTCCCGGTCGCCTTTCGGATTCGCCATGAATCACGACCACACTAACGCTGTGAAATATGCGGTGTACACCATTGCATACATTAAACCGCCAACTGCACTAGCATAGGAACACGCTCCATGTGCGCCTTCTCTTCATTTGTAGTGGGAGATTGATTACCGTAAAGCCTAAAGTGTAGAGCCAATGGAGTCACCACCGACTTAGCACTTTGCATCCCGAACCTCGCGATCACCCGCTCTATGTAGCCCTTCGACTCAAGAACAATCGCCGATTCGCCCTCTCTTCTAATCTCCATACCCGGTATTTTCCTAGCGGCACCCATGTCCTTCATCTCGAACTCTTCACCAAGTTGAGATTTCAACCTATCTATCTCCACCCCGCTCTTAGAAGCAATAAGCATGTCATCCACATACAAAGAAGATAGATAAAATTACCTCCGCTGAAGCTTCGAATGTAAACACAACAATCATGATCGCCGGAAAACCCATGCTTCAAAGATGAAGGAGTCAAATCGCTTGTACCACCGCCGGAGATTGCTTTAATCCATACAAGGACTTCCTCAAACGACACACATGATTCTCCTTATCCTCAACCTTGTAGCCCTCGGGTTGATGCATGTAGATCTCTTCATCCAAGTCTCCGTGCAAGAAGGTCGTTTTAACATCGAGTTGATCCACTCAAAATCACCATATGCAACAATACTCAATAGCACCGAATAGATGTGTGTTTCACCACGGAGAAAATATCTCATTGTAATCCACACCCTCTTTACGTGCAAAACCCTTAGCCACTAGCCTCGCCTTGTATCTTACACCACCGAAGCTCAAAGATCTTCCTTTCTTTTATACACCCACTTACAACCAATAGCTTTTCTTCCTATGGGCAATGGGACCACCTCCCATGTTTGGTTCTTCCAAGAGATTCCATCTCTTCCTCCATCGTAGCCAACCAACTCTCACTATTCTTGTCCCGAATAGCTTCCTTGAAGGAGACCGGCTCGTCCTCCTCCACCGAGTGATTCAACCATATTAGCAGCCCATAGTGCTTGGGGGTTGATCATTGCCTTCAGAACGCTTGTATGCTCGCTTTGGCCTAGTGGAAGTCAAATTATCCTCGGTGCTTTGTTGTTGTAGTGCTGTGTATTTTCTGCTGAACCTCCTCTGCTCAAGCTCATCATCTACGACTTCCCACTTGAGCACGATTAGAACCTAGTTGGTCTTTAGGTTCTATTTCAATAACACGAGACTTAGAAGTCTCCCCGCCATAACACCATCATCCTTGGACGCCTTAGCAATCATGGATTTCTCATCAAAGGTAACATCCCCGCGACCACGAACTTTGAATCTTCCGTACACCAAAGGCGATAGCCTTTACGCCTTTGCATATCCCAAGAATATTGCCTTCTTGGCCCTCGCGTCAAGCTTTCCCTCGTTGGCGTGATAGTAGGCGGTACATCCGAAAATTCGAGCCTATCATAATCGTGATGTTCTCGACCACACCCTATAGGGTGTATCACCATCCAATGTCGAATAAGGTGAACGGTTCACAATGTAACAAGCTGTAGCCAGCACGCTTACACCATTCGTTGCCCAATCACGCATAAGATCGCATACTCACTGCTTTCTCCGCGGTGTTGGTTCGATCTCTCGCGACCCCATTCTGGCGTGGTGTAGACTGACTGTCGGTGTCGAACAATTCCCTCGATCACAGAACTCCTTGAAAGCACCATCATGCTATCTGTACCGTTATCGGATCTCGGCGTCTTCAATTTCTTTCTGTCTGTTCTCAACCATTGTTCTCCACTTCTTGAATGTCTCGAACACCTCATTCTTATGCTTGAGAAAGTAAATCCAAGCATACCTAGAATAATCATCTATAAGCGAGACATAATACGGAACCACCCTTGGAAGTTATGCAGCGGACCCCAAACATCCGTGTGCACATAATCTAGTATCCCTCGCTCTTAGACTTGCGTTGAAACTTGACCACGTGTGACTTTCCATACACGCAATCCTCGCAAAAATCCATGCTAGGTTCCTTGATTCTTCGTGACCCTCTTTACCAAGCGAACTAGACCCTTCTCGACATATGCCCAAGCCGCTTATGTCATAACCGTGTGTGCTCACATGGGTCTCCACCACTTCCTTCGGTTCCAACATTGCATCTCCTGTCGCCGTCGTACGAGAGTATATAGATTACCGTGACGAACACCCTTCATCACTACTAAGGAACCACGAACAACCTTCTTCACTCCGTTTTCCGTCACAATCCCGCAACCACCGAGTCCAAAGCACCAAGCGAGATAAGATTCTTCCGCAAGTCGGGAACATGCCTCACATCCGTCAAGGTTCGAACCACTCCATCATGCATCTTGATTTTGATATTACCTAGCCCCACTGCTTTACAAGCATGGTTATTCCCCATCAATACAGTTCCACCATCAATGCCTCGTAGGTAGTAAACCACTTCCTATTTGGACACATATGGTAAGAGCAACCGAATCAAGTATCCACTTCCCGAGATATCCTCGCCACCGTGACGACATAGCACTCCTTATCGCTCCCTTCCTCGGCGTAGCTTCGCTTCTTCCTTGCCCTCTCTCCTCTCGGTCTTGTTGTTGTTCTTCTTTCCACCTACTCTCTTATTTGGACGGTCGACTTTGAAATGCCCACTTCACCGCGACTTGAAACATCCTTTTCCGCAAGAGGTCTTGATTTAGATCTAGACTTTCCTCCCTTACCTTTTTCTCGCTCATTGCTCCTTCCTCTTGCAAACAATCCTGCGCTTGTTCTTTGTTACCACCGGTGGCCATGTCACTAGTTGCAATCTTCGAAGATCGTCCGCTAGAAGTGCCGTTCTAGTCTCATCCATCTTCAAATTTTCTCCCACAAGCATCAGTGTTTGCACGGTTCTCATAAGACTTCGGCAGAGAGCAGTAGTAGAAGCGCCGATCCTCGCCTCCTACTTTAACATCTATGTCTTTCAAATCTGATATGATCCTATCAAACTTGTTGATGTGTTCCTGATTGATGAGCCCTCCTCCATCTTGCAAGTATACAATTTGGATTTTAAGTAGATCCGGTTAGTTAGACTCTTCGTCATGAAGGTACCCTCTAACTTCTTCCACACGCTGTACCGCTTTCTCCATCTACCAAGAAAGCTACATCCCTCTCAAGGCATAGGATAATCGGCGTGCTTCCGGATCCAACTCCTCCCAATCCTCATCGGACATATCCTTGTTCTTCTTCTCCTTTCCATCCAAAGCCTTGTGCAATTTTTGCGAAATTAGAAGGTTTTTCATCTGCATCCTCCAATAGGAAAAGTCGTTCTTCCCATTGAACTTTTCAATCTCGAATTTTCCCACTTTGGTGATTCTTGGTTGGCCATCCTCTGTTTGTCTTCGTGAATCCGCTTCTCGGGAATCACCGAACACCCCTCAAATTAGAAATTACACCACTTCCAATCTGAACAATAGCTCGATACCAATTGTTAGGCGGACCAGGAACCTCGAGAGAAACCACCACAAACGGAAAGCCAAAACACAATAAAAGAGTAAAGACACGAGATTTACGTGGTTCGCAAGTTGCCTACTACCACGGGTAAGGAGGGGATTTTCACTAATAGAAAGAGAGAATACAAATTAGGATTACAAGTTCTCACAAAGAAACCCTAAAACAAACCTCTCAATCTCTCAAAAGATCTCCTCTCCAAAGATGCACAAAACCCTCTCAAAGGTCGCTCCAAAACGTGCTTGAAACTTACCCTAACAATCGTTAGGGATTATTTATAGCCTCTGCGAATTGGGTTTGAAACCAATTCCTAATCAGACCTCGTTGATCGCTTGCATTAGTCGACTACAACTCATATTAGTCGACTAATCTGTTCTTACCAAAACCTCGTCGTTCATGACAGTAGTCGACTACAATGCCTAGTAGTAATCATCAACTTGAAAACTGTCTTGTGCATGTTTTTGTGCATGTTCTACAACTAACTTTGCATACCTATATAATTTATGATACTTTTTGCCATTTGTTTCGCTTAATTAGGTGGGATCTCAGGGCCATGGAAGGCCTTCCACATTACCTGAAGTTATGCTATTTGGCGTTGTACAATTTTGTCAATGAGACTGCATATGATTTCCTCAAAGATTCTGGGTTTGACATTAGAAGCTTATTGGCAAGAGAGGTACATCTATACATCAACCCAATTAAGATGACATCAATATCTTTCTAAAAAAAAAAAAATTTTTTTTAATAGAGTTAATTAATTCACATGCATGCACTATGAGAGTGTAGCTAATTATCACCCTTATTCTATTCGATTAGCATGCGTAAACATCCTCAAATGGTGACCATACAACCTTTTCATTAACTTTTGAACTTCCACAAAAATCGCATGAGAATATTAATTCTTACCAAATGTTTAATTTCGATCATCACTTGATTTCTCTTGGACTTTAAAAACTAAGGGGAAAAGAAAAACATTGTCATTGTGATCAAAGGTGTATAAAATAAAACATGGATAATAAGTAACTAAAACACTATAATGTAAAGTTCATTTTCAGTTAACCCTATTTTATTTGCTAATTATGTGGTAATTGTTGTTCAGTGGGTAGATCTATGTGAAGTATACTTGAGAGAAACGCAATGGTTTCATAAAGGGATAACACCTTCTCTTGAAGAATATTTGGAAAATGCTTGGCTTTCAATTGGCAACCGAATTCTTGTCATCCATGCCTTTTATTTTGCTGAGCATAATTTTACGGAAGAATCACTTGATCTCATGGAGCAAGCATACCAACTAATGTACCTCTCTTCACTCCTAGTTCGACTTATAGATGACTTGGCACCTTCAAAGGTATGACAAAACATTAAATTTCACAACTTATTATAAATGTACTAGAAGTTGTATATAGATAAATATCATAAAGTTTTCATGAAACCATCATGGCCGACAGCGGATAATGTAAACTGACACGTGATATGCATGCCATAGTTTTCGAAATAGTACGTAACATTATTTTTGATTTTGCAAAATTTAAGATTTATGATATTTTCTTTAAAAAATAGTTTATGATGTTTTGCCACAAAAAAAACCCAGTAGTTCATTATGGCTTTGTGAAATTTTATCCAAAGCCTTGTGCAATTTTTATGAAATTAGAAGGTTTTTCATCGCATCCTCCAATAGGAAAAGTCGTTCTTCCCATTGAACTTTTCAATCTCGAATTTTCCCACTTTGACTGATTTTGGTTGACGCCATCCTCGCTTGTCTTCGTGAATCCGCTTCTCGTGAATCACCGAACACCCCTCAAATTAGAAATTACACCACTTCCAACTGAACAATAGCTCGATACCAATTGTTGGACCGCGTGAACGTCGAGAGAAACCACCACAAACGAAAGCCAAAACACAATAAAAGAGTAAAGACACGAGATTTACGTGGTTCGCAAGTTGCCTACTACCACGGGTAAGGAGGGGATTTTCACTAATAGAAAGAGAGAATACAAATTAGGATTACAAGTTCTCACAAAGAAACCCTAAAACAAACCTCTCAATCTCTCAAAAGATCTCCTCTCCAAAGATGCACAAAACCCTCTCAAAGGTCGCTCCAAAACGTGCTTGAAACTTACCCTAACAATCGTTAGGGATTATTTATAGCTCTAAGCGAATTGGGTTTGAAACCAATTCCTAATCAGACCCGTTTTGAATGCGCTTGATTAGTCGACTACAACTCATATTAGTCGACTAATGTTCCACGACTCCAACGCTCGTCGCTTCTGTGTAGTCGACTACAATGCCTAGTAGTCGACTCTTGAACTTCTTGTCTTGTGCATGTTTTTGTGCATGTTCTACAACTAACTTTGCATACCTATATAATTTATGATACTTTTTGCCATTTGTTTCGCTTAATTAGGTGGGATCTCAGGGCCATGGAAGGCCTTCCACATTACCTGAAGTTATGCTATTTGGCGTTGTACAATTTTGTCAATGAGACTGCATATGATTTCAAAGATTCTGGGTTTGACATTAGAAGCTTATTGGCAAGAGAGGTACATCTATACATCAACCCAATTAAGATGACATCAATATCTTTCTAAAAAAAAAAAAATTTTTTAATAGAGTTAATTAATTCACATGCATGCACTATGAGAGTGTAGCTAATTATCACCCTTATTCTATTCGATTAGCATGCGTAAACATCCTCAAATGGTGACCATACAACCTTTTCATTAACTTTTGAACTTCCACAAAAATCGCATGAGAATATTAATTCTTACCAAATGTTTAATTTCGATCATCACTTGATTTCTCTTGGACTTTAAAAACTAAGGGGAAAAGAAAAACATTGTCATTGTGATCAAAGGTGTATAAAATAAAACATGGATAATAAGTAACTAAAACACTATAATGTAAAGTTCATTTTCAGTTAACCCTATTTTATTTGCTAATTATGTGGTAATTGTTGTTCAGTGGGTAGATCTATGTGAAGTATACTTGAGAGAAACGCAATGGTTTCATAAAGGGATAACACCTTCTCTTGAAGAATATTTGGAAAATGCTTGGCTTTCAATTGGCAACCGAATTCTTGTCATCCATGCCTTTTATTTTGCTGAGCATAATTTTACGGAAGAATCACTTGATCTCATGGAGCAAGCATACCAACTAATGTACCTCTCTTCACTCCTAGTTCGACTTATAGATGACTTGGCACCTTCAAAGGTATGACAAAACATTAAATTTCACAACTTATTATAAATGTACTAGAAGTTGTATATAGATAAATATCATAAAGTTTTCATGAAACCATCATGGCCGACAGCGGATAATGTAAACTGACACGTGATATGCATGCCATAGTTTTCGAAATAGTACGTAACATTATTTTTGATTTTGCAAAATTTAAGATTTATGATATTTTCTTTAAAAAAATAGTTTATGATGTTTTGCCACAAAAAAAAAAAAAAAACCCAGTAGTTCATTATGGCTTTGTGAAATTTTAACCAAAAAAGATACCTGACAATAAATTTTATCAAGAAATATATATTACTTATCATTGTTTATGTTATGAAGGCTGAGATGGATAGAGAAGCTTCCACAATCATTTGCCGCATGAGGGACTCAGGTGAATCATATGAAACAGCAAAAGAATATGTCAAGAATCTAATAAATATCAATTGGAAGAAACTTAACGAGGAAGTTCTCAATGGCGATCATCCAAAAAACTTTATTTACATAGCAATAAATACAATTAGGTCATGTTTCACTATATTTCAGCAAGAGGATGGCATTGGCAATCCCACGGGGATAGTGAAGGACAGAATCCACTCATTGCTCATTGATCCTATTCCTATGGAGTAATTTCATTTCATGTTTGTAAGTAAAAGGCATGTACTTTAATTTCTTATTCAGTATTTAGTAGAAAATGTCTGTAATATGTGATGAAGTACAATCTGCTATGAACCAAGAGTATGTATTTCTTTGGTGTATTAAAGAGTGTAATGGACGATTGCGATTTGTTGTGAGTGAAAAATGAAATTGAGTATAATTCAATAGATTAGTATCATTCTGATAATTAAAAAAAGTAAAATAAAAGATCAAGATCATGTTCGGATTTGTATCCTCTCCACTAACAAAAAAGTAGTGGAGAGACCACTACTTTACTAGTAACCGTTGATTTATCTAGCGGTTGGTTGTGATATTATTCTAAATCTTTCACTCCCCATCCACATTTCTGTTCAAAATCTAAGAGGAGTGCTAGTGAGATTCGAAATATCAAATACCGTTTAATTATAAACCTCTCCTTCCAATATCTAAATTTCCAATTTACCCCGTCCTTGGTGCTATTCCATTCAAAATCTAGAGAATTTTCTTTAAAAGCCTCCCTCCCTTCAAACTTTTATTGGCTAAGCTTTCTTTGTAAAGTAGCATAGGCCGTGTTTATATGCAATGCTATGTGTGCATATTTAAATACATTTAATTAAGCTTATTATTCTGGGAAATTTATATATTTTGGCAATGGAAAAGAACTTAGTATGAAAAGGATAATTAATTTGTGTTATTCATCTAGAATTCATATATATATATATATATATATATATATATATATATATATATATATATATATATATATATATATATATATATATATATATATATATATATATATATATATATATATATATATATATATATATATATATCTGAACCTCATTTGCTTTGATACTAACTTCGACAGCAACCTCTTCTTGGCCGCCACTACTACCAAGGATATCCCTCGTCATCGTTGATCAGCTCCGATCAGGTCGGACAACTCGGACCCGCTAGTCATCATCGTCCTTGTGGCTTCAACCCTCGTCCAAATCCTACCGCTGCAAACTCTCGCCTTGCTAAACCCTAACAGTTCCTCCACCATAAACCTCTGCCTGCCAACACCACCGCTGCTCCGATTGGTGTAATTGCACAAACTATTCATCGCATGCACATAATGTGTTCGACGAATTGCCTTAGCGAGATTTCTCGCTCATTGGCTAGCCTCTGGCCAAGCTTTCTCTAGCTAAACGTTTTCCACTCATCGATGCTTGCAAGATCCGGTCACCATGCCTCCTCTCGCGACTGCAGGTCCGCCCTCTCGCGACCACCGTGCGTAACCGCTAATCACTGCTGTAACATCATACCTCGCCGCTTGCAAGATCCAGTCACCGCGCCTTCTCTCACGACTGCAGGTCCGCCCTCTCGTAACCACGGTGCATGACTGTCGATCACCACTGCAATAACATGATCTTGCTGCCTGAAATTCTAACCACCGATGTGCTCCAATTCAACCACCTCTCACCAAGCCATGCTAACAACCATCTATGCAAAATTTTACTCATCTTATCCAAACTCACGGTTTCTTACCAACCGCGAGTTTGACGGGGGGGTGTTAGATATAGTAGTATTAGGGTATCTGTTTTCATTTGTTTTAGTCCAACATCGATTAGAATTCTAGAACCTCTCCTTTTACCCTTGTATTTAAGCAGTTCAATACAATGAATAAAACAAGTCTCTTTTTTCTCAAAAGTCTCTTCTCTTCCCTAAAGCTCTATTCTTAACAGAGAGAGGTGGTACATGGATTTGAGAGTTAGGGAAATTTTAGGGGTTTTTAAGCGCCAAAATGAAATTTTTAGGGGAAGGATCAGGTTTGAGGGCAATTGAAAGTGCGCCCAAATGAATGTAATTAGCAGGGAGGAATCGAGTTTGGGAATAACCATCTAGAATGTGGCATCTTAGACGGAATCTTCCGTCTGGCATCTTAGACAAAATCTTTTGTCTAGGATGACCCATTTTCTACTAGTATATAGTAACAAAATAGACAGGAGGAATCAAACTTATATATAAAATAATCCATGATACAGCTCATCATAGAATTAAATAATCCATTCTTATTTTATTAGGTTAGATCCAAAAACTAATACTGAAAGAAACAACAATGCGGTGTCCTTCTTCGTAAATTAGTATCAAAATTTATGAGTCTCATCAACCGCACGCTTCTGTCTCTCATCGCGCAATAGGCGCTTCAAGATTTGTAGGGACTTTGACAATTTGACAATTAGCATTACATAAAAAAAATTTAGAGGGCATAGATGCCTACGTACACGTGATCATGGTACACGTGGTGTATCTATTAGTAATCTTAAGATATAGCTTTACTTTATATAGATTGAGGCGCAACAAAAGTTCTTAATTTCAACTTCTTGTTGCTTATTTCCACTTAAAATCATGTTGAAACTGAATTTTCAAGTTTCCGGCTATTGGCTCGCCTTGCCGAGGCTCAATCTCTCTCTTGCCTCTGTCTCCTGCTCCTTCAACATGGTTAGTTTTCTTTTTCTTTTCTTTTCTTTTTTCCCCCTTTACATGAGAAATGACAAATTAATTTAGTATGTTTTCTCTCAAGGACATTATATATAGTTATTTGCAATAACGATGAGGTTGGATGAAAAAAGGTTAAAGTTAAGGGATTTTTGTGAGACACTCCATAGTTCAGGAGGTTATGTCAGATAAACAAAATTCAGGAGAATTATGTGAAAACCATCCAAAATTCAGGGGCGTTATTTTAAATTAACCCTACTATGTATTTAAGTGCCCCCACATCTTCCTCTCTGAAAAAACATTCGTTCTCTCAAAACTTGCAGCAAATAGCTTAAGATTGAGGAAAAATGAAATCTCTTCTTATTTCTTCTTGCAATTTTCTACTTGAAACCATGTTGCAAACCAAAATTTAAAGTTCCCTGTCATCGGTTCGCCATGGCGAGGTACAATTATTTATTTAAATGCTTGTTTTCAAGAATCCTTAGAGCACCTAGATATGTAAAAATTTTGTTAATTTACTGTTAAAGTTAAGGGATTTTTGTGAGACACTCCATAGTTCAGGAGGTTATGTCAGATAAACAAAATTCAAGAGAATTATGTGAAAACCATCCAAAATTCAGGGGCGTTATTTTAAATTAACCCTACTATGTATTTAAGTGCCCCCACATCCCTTGAACAAGAACCAATCTATGCCATGCAACACCGGACAATTTAGTGGATTCGGAGACTGATCACGACGATTTTTTTACTATCAATCCACTCTTTGGAATCATCGGCTCATCGAGTCCGTTGGCAGTCATTACGATGTAAATTTTTATTTTCTGCCCGAAGGTCATTTGTTAATTTACTGTTTACACTATAGCTAGTTAGCTGCTTATTATACTCTAAACATTTTTTTTATCAACACTTTCACACTTACTCTAAAATAGAACTATCTTAGTGATTTTTGTTCTCATAATATGTGTCACGCAACGTTAAACTGTTGCTAGAAGATCTGATATTTCAAAGTTCACTGGGATTATCTGCAACTCACCCCAAAATTCACGGGGTTTTGTGAGATTTTCTTTTGAAAATGATTGTTAAATTCTGAAAGCAAACACATGACTACATGAGGATCCACATTCCTCTCTGAAAAACATTCGTTCTCTCAAAACTTGCAGCAAATAGCTTAAGATTGAGGAAAAATGAAATCTCTTCTTATTTCTTCTTGCAATTTTCTACTTGAAACCATGTTGCAAACCAAAATTTAAAGTTCCCTGTCATCGGTTCGCCATGGCGAGGTACAATTATTTATTTAAATGCTTGTTTTCAAGAATCCTTAGAGCACCTAGATATGTAAAAATTTTGTTAATTTACTGTTAAAGTTAAGGGATTTTTGTGAGACACTCCATAGTTCAGGAGGTTATGTCAGATAAACAAAATTCAAGAGAATTATGTGAAAACCATCCAAAATTCAGGGGCGTTATTTTAAATTAACCCTACTATGTATTTAAGTGCCCCCACATCCCTTCGAACAAGAACCAATCTATGCCATGCAACACTGGACAATTTAGTGGATTCGGGAGACTGATCACGACGATTTTTTTACTATCAATCCACTCTTTGGAATCATCGGCTCATCGAGTCCGTTGGCAGTCATTACGATGTAAATTTTTATTTTCTGCCCGAAGGTCATTTGTTAATTTACTGTTTACACTATAGCTAGTTAGCTGCTTATTATACTCTAAACATTTTTTTTATCAACACTTTCACACTTACTCTAAAATAGAACTATCTTAGTGATTTTTGTTCTCATAATATGTGTCACGCAACGTTAAACTGTTGCTAGAAGATCTGATATTTCAAAGTTCACTGGGATTATCTGCAACTCACCCCAAAATTCACGGGGTTTTTGTGAGATTTTCTTTTGAAAATGATTGTTAAATTCTGAAAGCAAACACATGACTACATGAGGATCCACATTCCTCTCTGAAAAAACATTCGTTCTCTCAAAACTTGCAGCAAATAGCTTAAGATTGAGGAAAAATGAAATCTCTTCCTATTTCTTCTTGCAATTTTCTACTTGAAACCATGTTGCAAACCAAAATTTAAAGTTCCCTGTTGTTGATGTATATAATCACAGTCACTAACCTCGGGTGAGTTTAGCTTTAGGTTGAAGATGACTGGGATCCGCTCACTCCCCCGAATACCTAGCTCGAAGTTAATGTTTCTTCCCCCGACAGTAGAAGCTCGTGAGAGGACGGGGCTTGGCTCCCCCGTTGTGCCTCCGACGATCAAGTCAGTGTTTTGAGCTTGGGTGGAGAAGAAGATGAACAGTAATTTGTTCTTGTGTGCATCGTGCAGGGGGAGAGAAAATGGCTTCTCTCTGTATTGAGAATAGTTCCTTTCCTTTGTAGGAATGAGAG
Source organism: Asparagus setaceus (assembly GCA_012295165.1). Taxonomy (NCBI): domain Eukaryota; kingdom Viridiplantae; phylum Streptophyta; class Magnoliopsida; order Asparagales; family Asparagaceae; genus Asparagus; species Asparagus setaceus. The sequence goes on along the minus strand of CM022701.1, from coordinate 98,197,447 downwards.
AGGCGCTTTGGTCATTTCAGCATTAGTTTTACACATGTCAGCTTATGTGTGGAAAGAGTCACCATTGATTTGATGTGAGGTATGGGGAATGGCTACAAAAGCCATGTGGTCAGCACAGCGCCATTAATTGTGATGTTGACTTGTTGTTGGCGCGGGGCTCAAGGACAACCATTAAAGCGAGGCTCTTACTGACGTATTCTTGTACCGGCGTCAGAAGTCTTGTAGCGAGGCCGGTGTGCATATTCGCGGAACGACGAACCTTTACATCCAGTGAAACGCGTATGAGCAACGCGTAGCATGGGAAGTTCTTCCGAGCAGTCATCAGAGGAATGCAGCATGCCGAGTCGGCAATTCTGTGAGACGGCAACAACCTTCGCTTCGTTAGTAGAGTGTATTATGTGATCCCAATTCTTGTAATCGTCGTCCAGAGGCTATGGCAGGCCGAGTCGAGTTCTTGTAAATTGTCGAGAGGCGCGAGTTACTGTAGCAAGTCGTCCGAGGAATCAGAAAGGTGACGACTATAGCCGCCGGGCGAAGTTACTGTAGCAAGTCGTCCGAGGAATCAGAGCAGCGAAGTCGGCCATCAGAAAGGTGACGACTATAGCCGCCGGGCGAAGTTATCAGAGCAAGTCGTCCGAGGAACTCAGAAGGGCGAAGCCTGACATCGTAGCCGCCGGGCGAAGTTATCAGAGCAAGTCGTCCGAGGAATCAGAGCAGCGAAGTCGGCCATCAGAAAGGTGACGACTATAGCCGCCGGGCGAAGTTATTGTAGCAAGTCGTCCGAGGAATCAGAGCAGCGAAGTCGGCCATCAGAAAGGTGACGGCTAACGACGATTATTTGAGTCGCCGGGGTATAACAGCAGATTCTGCTATGTGATTTTCATATCTAGTAGCAGTTTGGTCTTGTGCGTGAAACGACCGATAGAAGAAGCCGAACACCGCAGCGGGGACCCTTCGTTTGGTCGGTACGTCTTGTAACAGAAGTCGACCTTGCTATGGCGGTGGCTATAGTAGCGAACACTTGTGAGAGCAGAGAGATCCCCTTCGGCCCTGAGTTCGCTTACTTTGGCGTGAGATTGGGTTCGTGTCGATTTTCATACAGGGATTAATAAAAAATCTTTTTGGGGTACCAACAATTGTCATCGGTTCGCCATGGCGAGGTACAATTATTTATTTAAATGCTTGTTTTCAAGAATCCTTAGAGCACCTAGATATGTATATATATTGATGTTGAAGAAGTAATGATGCTCAGTGCTCTCTTTCTCTCTCTATCAACATGCAGAAGCCCATGCAAATGTTCTCATACCTTCAAACTAGAACTAACTCAACAACATCGGACTACTCAGTGGATTCAAGACCACGACGATCTGCTGACTATCAACCCACTATTTGGAGTCATCAGTTCATCGAGTCTATTGATACTGTTTATGATGTAAGTTTTTAACTTTTGTTTTAGGGCATGTTTGGTTAATTTCCTAGAATTATTGGAAAAGTATTTCCATAAAAAATTTAATTTTCATCTATTTCCATAGCTTTCTTGAAAAATATAAGTTTTTGTTTGGCTCACCATAGAAACAAGGGAGGAAATAGATTTCCTTGCTTTACTTGTTTAGGATGAAATGAAATTTTTTAGGAAACCATTATATTTTAACATTGAAATCGATCAATCCATCAACTCCTCAACAACACTCCCTATGTTTTAATATTAAAGCTAACTTTTCTAACCCATTTCCAAGCTCATAACTAGGTAATGAGTTTCTCAACTTTCAAAAAAAATTGCATTGTCCCTGCACTTTTTGGCCCGCTCAAATGAAAGAAAGAAGAAAGGAATTCGATAAATCCTTTTCTTTGGTGGGGTAGAAACCCTCTTCGAGGCTAGTTCTTGATACATTGCCTGTACTGTAGACTGTAGTGAGTTAACTTCTTATTAATATGCACTTAAATATTCTATTAGCACCTTGACCTTGTGATCCCAGAACGAACTTCTGGTTATTTTTATAGTAAAATATCAGAATACCCCTTCAACTTGTTGAAGGATTATCAGAGACCCCACATCTTTCAAAATATCAGAAAACCCTCCTTTAGTTAGGGTTATTAGAAAACCCTCTTTAACTTTAATACTCTATTAGAAAATCCTCCAAATAGGTTAATTGTAAATTTGTAATTTTCACATGGGTGAGTAAAATTAAGGGACATTTTGTTAGTGAAAATTAACCATTATTGCTAATTAATAAAATAGATGATTAAACTGTACTATATTAAAAAAAAAATCCTGAAATATATTCATTTTATAACGCACTCTCCTGACTTTCATCTCAAAGAAAGGTGATGTCAAGGCACGGATTGAAGAATTAAAGCAGGGAGTCAAGCAATTGCTTAAGGAAACCAAAGATCCGACGGCCAGACTTGAACTCATGGTTTCAATCCGACGACTTGGATTAGCTTACCATTTCCAAAGGGAGATGGGGAATAAGCTACAAGAATTCTACGTTGATGGATTCAAATCTTTACAAGGATTGAAGGAGACTGCACTTTGCTTTAGACTGCTTCGAGAACATGGTTACAATGTATCCTCTGGTACGATTTATCCCATTCTACTTTCAATGATTTTGTGGATATTTCACAAAACCCCATGAACCTTTGGGGTTTCTGCTCAGAACCTTGAAATTTATATATCTTAAAATATATCACACTGAATTTTCCTGACTTGACTACTTGCTAGTAAAAATGAAGAAGGAGACTAAATTTTTGAGGCATGAAACACTTTCCTTAAAAAAATATTTGCCCCACTTGGTAATTCAAATTTGCTTCAGGTTAATGCAAAATTTCTTCCCAGGATATAACAGAAAATTGTAAATTTCAGCAAGCAAATCTGAAAGTTTCCACCAATTCTCTGTGAAACAAGTTTGTAGGATTGCAGATTTTTTGAGAGAAAATTTTTGAGAAAAAAGTGAGTTCTGATGTCTGAAATTATAGACTATTTATAGGTTTGAAAAAGTGTCTCCAACAATCATAAATTTTAAAACACCCTTGGAAAAAAACTATCATTTTCCAACAATCTACTTCTAGCAATCATTTGACTGATGATATTTTCATATTTTTAAAAATTTAAAATAACAATAATAGTAATAATTAAAATAATATATTAAAAAGAATACTCAAATATCCGATGTGGGACTATCTTGTTTTTATAAACAAATACTAACACTTGTGTATCATAACTAATGACATTTGTAATTTATCAATTTACTGAATTAAATTTCTAACCAAAAGTTTGTATTTGTGATTTAGATATATTCAAAAAGTTCAAGGAAGGGGAAGTATTCATGAAATGCTTAAGCCAAGATGTGACCGGTTTGCTGAGCTTATATGAAGCTACTCACCTCTCAATTCCTGGGGAGAAAATATTAGAAGAAGCTAAGGAATTTTGTGTTAAGCACCTCCAGAGTGTAAAGCCAAGATGTGGATATAAATGTAGTTAAGCAAGTGAGGCGTTCTCTTGAGGATCCTATATATTGGTTGATCCCGAGACTGGAAACAAGATATTACATTGATGAGTATGAAATAGAGGAGGAAACGAGATCTTGTTTGCTTGAGCTAGCCAAGTTAGACTTCAATGCTGTGCAAGCAGTGCACCAAAAGGAAATCAAGGAATTATCAAGGTAATTAACAGCTTGACTACATCTCTCTCTCTCTCTCTCTCTCTCTCTCTCTCTCTCTCTCTCTCCGTTTTGGATGTTTTTACTTTTAAGAAAAAAAAGTATCAAGTGGTGTCTCGTTATTTTAAATGATCAACTAAGTGAGACACATTATGCTAGTCAGAGTAGAACATATATGTTAGATGTGAGATGCAAGCCTAGAGGAGGGGTAAATAGGTTTGCTATAGTTTTTCGCTAAAACACAGAATAAGCAGTGAAAATATAAAAAACTGAAAGCAAACAACCAAATCAAAAACCAACCCAGGAACACGTGAGATTTTTATAATGGTTCGGATAACAATCCTATGTCCTCTCTTATCATTCGAGCTCAAGTTGCTTTCTGATTCTTCATCTTCACTGGAGAAATCCTACAACGTTATCTTGAAGCTCTTATTCTTTCCTTTATAGTCACTCTTATTGAGAGAACATTCATTTCTGTAGTGTTCGGGTTTCTTGCAATGATGACAAATAATTTCATAATCTGAATTTTCATATTTAGTTTTCTTTACCTTAGTGAAATTCTGATTCCGTTTATTATGCATGAACTTTTGCCATCTTTTATCTTTAGGAATGATTTGTATCCTTTAACTAACAATCCCATCTCACTCTCGTTATCACCATCAGAGTCCGAGCTTGATTCTTTCTTTTTCTTGGATCAGGATTTTTCCTTTTTAGCCTTTAGGGCTAATGACTTCTTCTTTGAATCATCTTTAGTAGCATCTTCTCTCTCTTTCAATCAAACTTCATATGTGACAAGATTACCTACAAGTTTTTCAAGAGTTAAATTGAATTTTTTTTTTACAATTCCTCAATAGCCATTACTTTTGGTTCCCAATCCCTATAAAGAGAATGAAGAACTTTTCTAACAGCTCTTTGTTATCATATTCTTTCTGTAAAGCTTTTGATTTGTTCACAATGTCAGTAAATAGGGTGAATATATCCTAAATACTCTCCAAGGCCTTCATCTGAAAATTCTCACATTTGCTGACAAGCATCATGAATTTTGCCTCTTTCACCTGTGATATTCCCTCATGTATAATCTCCAGTGTTTTTCAGATTTCCTGCATAGTGTATAATTTAAAACACAGTTACTATCTTCAGCAGTTAAGGAACAATAAAAAATATTCATAGGTTTAGCATTTAAAAAATAAAACTTTTTGTCAGGAAGAATCTACTTGTCTCTAGGAGTAATAATGGCGACCTCTTCTACAACAGGAGTGGGTTAACTATAGCATTCTATACACTACTCTAAACGTCATAGTCACTGGATAATAAAAAGACTTTCATACGAGCTTTTCAATAGGTATAGTTTATCCCATCTAAAAGTAGGGATCGATTCATAGTGTGTCCCATAGGAAAAGCCATTGCGGTGGTCAAATTAGACATCTCTACCCTGGATTGTGAATCCTAAAGATAGGTAAGGAGGCTCCGATACCAATTGTTGGATCTAAGATGCAAACCTAGATGGGGGTGAATAGGTTTACTTTAGTTTTTCGCTAAAACACAGAATAAGCAACAAAAATATAGAAAATTAAAAACAAACAACCAAACAAAAAATTAAATAAGGAACACGCTAGATTTTTATAGTGGTTCGGATAACAATCCTATGTTCACTCTTCCTTCTCACAAAGAGGTTTCCTCACTATGCAAAAAGTTCACCTGAATTACAAGCTGATTTAGTAGGCTTATAAAAACTGCACCCTAAAATCTACCCAAAACTAGCCATCAAACCTAACTCTCCACAGCGAGTAACACCTAGCCTAGCTAGTCCCAACCCTTAATTATCACCAGCTTGAGTACGCCATAAAAATAAGTTTGAAACAAACTAATAAAAATAGTTAAGCATAAAAAATCAGAAAGATCTTCCAATCCTTTTAGTTAGCAAACCGTTCTTTAAAAAATCAGAAAGCTCGACGAAGAATGATGTAGATGTTGATTGCAAGGACAACTCTTCTCCCTAAGACGATCCGATGTTGTTGAGCATGACGAGAAAGAGTTTGTTGAGGCTCCGGGGGTTCAAATCACAAATCAATTTTCTTCTCACAAAACATAAAATTTTCTCTGATCAAGCTCTCTCTTTTCAAACTCTAGAACTCTCACCAAAATATCATTTCTTTTAATTTTATATAGCCTTTCATAAATCAGGAAAGAGATATTTAAATCATAGAGAAAGTTGGAGATAAAAGGGATCAACGAAAGATTGTAATTAACTCTTTAAATTTGCCAAAAACCAACATCCCCATCGATGGTTCCTCACAACCATCAATGGTTCCCTGAGCAGCATTGACGGGTGCATGTTGATCATCGATGGTTTGATTTCGAGTTTCTGAAAACCTGCAATTGGTCATTGTACACCATCGATGAGGTGTGGTGACCATCAATGGTTCACTGTAGACCATCGATGGTTCTAAATCAATGCTCTAGATTTCTATGATTGTTCACTATACACCATCGATGAACCTTGGCTATCAATGCTTCATTGTAGACTATCGATGGTTCCAAGGATGAAATCAGTGTAAATACTAGTTTTCGCGTTGATTCACCTTTTAACCTTCATATACATGTTTTCACCTGTACTATATCATCTCAAATAGATATTATTACCAAACGAGGGTTTGTTATTACTCAAACAAGAGCTATTGTACAGACTACATTCTAATAATATAAACCTCACCATATCAAGTTTGATTTCCGCCTATCTTATTAGATGTGGATCCCCTTCCTATGTGGAGAACAATCTACGGATACATTAACAATTGGTTCAGGTTTGAGCTCATTACCATTGACAGAGATTCAAATGTGAGAACGGAGCAAAACAGTACATCGACAAAAGCTTTTGACTACTGCAAAGCTAAATTCAAGCAAAACGGGCATCAATATGCTTCAATTTTCCTTTGCTTTCAAAGTGAGTGATAGTTTCGAGGTCCGTGTGCCAAAATGGTTCTTTTGACCATTAAACACATAAAATACATAAGCTTGTTGGGTTTTTTTTAAAAACGTTGTGTCCTATTTTTGGACGCACGTCATCGGCAATCTAGCATCAATCGTTGCACACCAACCAACATTCAATATGGAAGCATAGTCTGTAGAAGCATCACTAAATATCCAATTAGATATTCTCTTTCTTTATAGACCAATAGATCACTTGGCAAGGTGGAAACTCCGAGAAACTACTTGTGAGAACAAAAGATAAAACAATAATTCACAAAAAAGAAACAAGAGCAAAGAAAAATGAATTTTACATGGTTTGACAATCGCCTATGTCCAAAGGAAAGATTTGAATCTTTTTTATATTAGAGAATTACAAAGATACAATCTTTCTTGTGATCTCTAAATATTCCACGAAAACCCCTCTCTCAATCTCACCAAAAGATCTGTAAAAAATCCTAGATTTCTCTCCTTAGTTCTGCTACCTCTCTTTTACAATATGCAACTCTATCCTTCTTTGACTTGGATTATCAATTCTAATCCTCTTACAATTAGAATTCAATTTCAATTACAATTGATTTTTTCTAATCAAATTCAATCATCAATCTAAATCAAACTAAGATTACTAAAATACAAGGCTTTTCCTAAACACTCTTGATAGCGTGAGGGCTTGAACTAGGGCTCCCCTTGCATAGGACTCCAATGACCAAAATTCCCGTCACTCTATATAAAAAGGCCCAAAGGCCCTTTATTTTGCACCTCCTCCTTGCTAAGCTATTTTTGACATCCTGCTTGTTAAGTTGTTTAAGTTGTTCACCGCCTACTAAGCAAAATCATTGGGGCCCACATGGTGGCCACGAGGCCAACAATTAACTCCAAAATCATTTTAATTAACAAGGATAATGAAGATCACATTCTTCTCATGCTAGAATATAAAAATATAATTCTCAATCGTCACCACAACTTTGAAGTTTTGGTCAAATGATTAGATAGACTTTAAGATCTCAGATCTAAAGAAGATTGAGTTACAATCCTTGAACAACCAATAGAAATAAACTTCTAATAAATAGATAAAATAAAAAGATTAAGAGGTACTTCTTCAATTCATAAATTTCCTTGAAATCTAATTTGCATTTCAAAATTCTAAAATCAATATGCATGAATTAATAATGAAATTACTGCAAAAAAAACTTAAATTAAGAACTAATTTTAGGCCCATATGGATCATGACAAGACTAAAAAAAGATATTAAAAGGAAGGAAAATCAAATTAAAAATTTAGAATGAGAAATATAATTTTATGTGATAGACGTTTTAATTTCATAGCAAACACAAACCCTAAAACCTCTCATATTATCCTCATGTGGATTTCCTCTTTTTTTTTTTTTTATCTCTTTCTCTTAATGTGAATTTCTTTTTATGTTTATTTTTGTTTCTCCTCATTTTGGCCCCTTTTTGTTATTTTCTTCCACTTTCTCCTCAAAGTCAAATACAATAATAAAAGTAATAGCAATATACCAATATCATCTTGTAATTATTATCCCCCACTGAATTCTTGAGGGAGTGGGGATGTTACCTGTAATATATCTAAATTAAATTGAAAATCCAATGGCTCTAAGTGCTAATAAATGAGCTGAGCGGGTTTAAGTGAAACCGATGATATACATGAGGGCGGTTATATACAATTATTCTAACCCAAGTATTTTTAAATAAATTTTAATAATTTTAAATTTTTGTAAAATTTAAACATTGATTAGATTTGAAATTACTTCAAGCGTATTAACTATTACCTGAATATATTGACTATTATTGTAAAAGTTAAACATAAAACTTCTGTAGATATAATCTATGTTAACATAGCTTGTGTATATACAACATATGTACAATTTTTTTTTGATCAATGAAAACTTTGTACTTTCATTCATCAATTGAGAGTTTTATACATCAAGATACTCATAATAGAGTATAGCTAAAGTATAAGTAAAAAAAACTAACAATAGATTTACAGACTACCCACTAGTTGTTCATATTCAATAGGAATATGCTTGTTGAGAACAATTATAAGAACAGCAATCTTGATAGCAGTAAAAATTTGATCTGCAGTGCAGTTCTTTCCTTCAAAGATGCGCCGATTACGTTCTTGCCATATGAGATATGTTGAGGCAGCAAGTCCTGCTCTTTTCAGTTGATGTATATAACATTTCCTTCTAAGTCTATTAGAGAACCAGTTCTTAACAGCATTCCATTCACACGACCTCCATTGAAACCGGCTGACTCATGACTTTGTTCCAAATCTCCATCGAAAACCGGCAATCAAAGAAAAGGTGTTGATGGCTTTCCGCATACCACCGAGCGAGGATACATGTATTGGTTGCTATGAGGCCCATACGACATAACCTATCATGTGTCGTGATCTACCACGAAATCCAAGCCGAGAATGAAAGAATGTTTAGGGTAACTCAGAGAACCCCAAACAGTTTTAGGCCAAGAAACAGTGGGAATAGTGGGTAAGACAGCTTGATAAACTTTAGAAATCCTGAGTTTTTCGTGCACAAAACATGTACGAACAGTACTGAACAAGCCTTGCAGACCACCAAATCTTTCCAATGCATAGTCTCTCATTTTGAGAATTTGCTTCCACATCCATGAGTCTCCTTCTTTTTTCCCAACAATCCATATGTCTCTATGCTTCAAGTAATTGCCATGCACCCATTTGATCCATAGAATATCCTTCTTCTCATGAATGGACCATAATAGCTTAATAGCAGCTGCTAAGTTCCATGAAACTGCTGAATATATACCCAGACCACCATGCATTTGACTTGTACAAATCTTTTCCCAGGCCACCAAAGCAATCTTCTTCCTATCTCCCATATTCCCCCAGAGGAAATTCTTGGAAAGCTCATCAATTTTTAATAGGACTTTCTTGGGGAGTATATAGTTACTGGCCCAATAAGTTTGGATACCTAAAATTACACTCTTGATCAATTGAATTCTGCCTGCATATGAGAGACTCCTGCACTTAGACCATTTCATATATTGGTTAGCAACTTTGGTAACAAGGGCTGAACAGTCCATGAATGATAGTCTCTTATTTATAAGAGGAACACCAAGATACTTAATAGGAAGAATTCCTTCAGAGATTCCCAATTCAGCACAAATAGCATTTTTCTCTCCATCATTCAAACCACCCAGGAATATGGCAGATTTGCTGGGGTTTGCAGTTAACCCAGAGACAGAGCTGAAGTCCTTCAAACATTGAGAAATCTTTTTAATAGAGTACAAATCACCTCTGCTAAACAAAAGTAAGTCATCGGCAAATGTTAAATGAGTGAGGTTGAGAGGAGCACATTTTGGATGATGCTTGAATTTAGGATCATTCTTGAGAAGGGATAAGCTCCTAGAGAGATATTCCATACCAATGACAAATAAGTAAGGGGATAGGGGGTCTCCTTGTCTAAGACCTCTCTCACCTTGAAAATAGCCATATAGAGAGCCATTGATGAAAACTGAGTATTTAGGAGTAGTAATACAAGCCATGATCCATTTAAACATATGTACAATTTGCTTATGTATATATGAAACATGTAGCATTCTTTTGCATAAACATTAAAATAGAGTTGGCACGTGCATTGCATGTGTCCTCTTCACTAGTCTTATACTATTATAAAAGTATGTAGGATGTTAAAATATTTTTTTTCAAATATGTCCTCAAACACACACACACACAGACATCATAAACACACATACATCCCATGTAATTTTGTATGTCTCGATGATGACATACATACATGCATGAGCACACATACATGCTCAATATTAGTGTCATAGTTACAATACCCTAATTAATTAAATTAAATTAATATAATAATTGCAATAAAATCATACATCTTTATGTTAGTTATGTAACATTCCCCATTTTTATTAACTATAGTATAACTATATAATAATATTTAATATTGTATTAATATAATATTTATATAAAATAATAATATTCATAATTATGAAAAAATATGAGAAGAAAATATATTTTGTTACCAGTTCTCATAAATTAAAAAATAATGTAATAATAAAGGTAATATGAAAAGTCATCCAACTTTTCATTACTCCACAACCTTACTAACCCACCATACATTAATTTACTCATTCATTAAGCTTTATTTTTCCATTAATCATATTTAATTGCACCATTGTAACAAATACCATTATTCCTCAACTAATTATCCATAATATCTCAATTATGCACCTCTTCATTTTTCTTTATTAATTATCCATAACCTTTCAATTATCCACTTCTTCATTTTCCCATGATCTTTCTCTTCCCTCTAAGAGAACAATGAAAATTCCTATCAAAGAGAATAGCATGAGAACAAAAATTCCACCAAAAAAAAGCTCACCATCTTTAATTCAAGTACACTAGGAAAATTTTATTCTAATTGTAAAAGGTGGTGGCAAATAAAAATAGAGGAGGGTTCCTTCTCCACAGCTCACTGTGACAACCGCTCCCACCGGCCGCCCTCCACAGCTCCCTTGATGTGAGGTCTAGCTCCCCTGATTTTCTTCATATTTTTTATTTAGTCGTTTTTAGCCAAATGTGCATAAAAAGAAAATTTTGTTGTATGTGCATAAAAATAATTTTTTTTTGTAGAATGAAATCGTAACTAGGTTTTCGATTTGATTTAGTTATTTTGCATTTGCACGCCTAAGCACCTTACGATTCCATGCGAGCACTTTTCAATGATGTTTATTTGTAAAAGAATTACTATATATTGTATGTTTTGCATATGATTTTTTTGTTAACAAATTATGTGAATTTCAGAATAAACTTTTTTTTTTGAAAGAAAAACAAGGGATAAGTCCCTGTTCAATTAAAATAAAAGGTTACAAAGTGTTAATTACAAAAGATAAGATACGATTTGTATCCAGGAGGTTAGGAAAATAGAAAATAAGGTTTCTGTGGATTAGGGATGCATCGCCTTCTTCTTCGAAATATCCATGAGGATGAAGAGTGGGCTTTGCCATCATTCACCGCAAGCATGGATATAGGGAAGAACCAAAGCCGGCCATACATATAAAATACAGAAACCAAATTTTCTAAGAACTAACCATGGAAAATTACTCACTAATTAAAGAGAGATTAGCAACAAAAAACTAATAATATGTACATATCCAAAAACCTATTGTCTTCTTCTTCTCTGCTAGTCCTTCATCAGCCACTATGAGTTGGTATAGGCTTGTCTTCCAGACTTTTCGACACCCTGTGTGCTGCAGCTCCACTCGCCAGACCTGTCCATTCATTGAGACCATGGATTGCAGAGTTGATAACAGAAAAATGCGAGAAAGGAACTTGATCAAAAAGATATTTATTTCTCGTAATCCATAAATTCCAGCATACTGAGGAGAAAATGGTACGCCATAGGAGTCCCTTAGATCCTTGTAACTGCGGAGCCTCTAGAGTATATAGGAGTTCATCCAGAGATAAAGGCCATTGAAAAGAAAGGTAGTAATTTGCAAAATGCCTCCAGATCTGAATTGTGAAAGGGCAGGAGAAGAAAAGGTGATCTCTAGTTTCAGGGTGAAGTTTGCAAAGAGAACATATAGCTTCCCCTGTCCATCCTTTTTTCAACAGATTATCCTTAGTATGCAATCTATTTTTAGACAAAAACCAAGTGAACATCTTAACTTTGCTAGGGAGAATAGAATTCCAGACAACTTTAAAAGATAGGAGCAGTGATCCCTCTGAAGTTAAGGAAATAAACTTAATCTACGTATGTGTACTTTTATTTCTTCTTATAATTAAATAGGTAGGAAAACTTTATCTAATATGTATGAAACTATAGGATAGCTTGCTACTACATATAGTTTACTTTATAGTAAGCACAAGTTACGTAATCTGTTGAAGAAAGTACATCAAACATATAATACGCAACATTCCAAAAGTGTCTTTGATACTACACATATGCCACTCAAGTTGCTAGAGCGAACCAACTACTTGGAACAATTACAAACTTCTCGACATTGCCTATTTGCCGAGGTTACCTAGACTAAATTGGAGCGACAAATATGTAACAGATCTATAAACTTAAACAATACCAGTATTATTCACGTATATTTATTATGGTTTAATTATGTGTGTAATGAAGGATATTTAAGTACGAACTCACTCCTCTAAACTTAACTTTCAATTCATTTGTTGCTTAATAGCTAAAAGACCATAGCTTCATGCAAAGATCTACATTTTTTAGCTTATGCAAATTTCCATGGATAATGGGCTCAGGTGATAGTGAAGCTGGATTAAATATTATTTGTTAATTTTTTCTGTTATATGTGCTTTGTTTAATGATGCAATATATTAAATTGCATATAATTTCTTACCATCTATTTTTTCTTAGTTATTATAGTTCATGTGTAGTTCTGTAAAAATTGGGTTGTCTTATTAGTGTATGCCTCGAACCTTTAGCCCGCTATAATTAATCTACATATAAACATATATTTTGATATTGTTGTTGTGTAGTTGTTTAAAATGGCATAGAAATATTTTTCTAAAACATTCTAATAATCAAATATTTTGTAATCCTAATAAAATTATAACTATCCATAATTAGAAAAAAAAATCTCATAATCATGTTTCCTTTATATATAAATTAGTGAAATTTTCCTAAAACTTATCCTATTAGAAACTAACATGTTGACAACTAAGCCTAAGAATACTTATAAAATTAAATTTATCCATAATTAGAAAATTCTAATTATCAAAACCTTCCTTTTAATACTCTTTTAGTAAAAAATCCTTATCAAATTAAAACTATCTATAATTTGGAAATTACATTAATGAAAGCCTTATTTATATAAAAGGGGTTTTCAAAATTAAAAATTATCAACTGCCATATTGAAAATCTAAAATTACAAACAATCCCATTTTCAAAATTAGAAAATTATCAACTGCCCTATTAAAAATCTAAAATTACAAACAATCTGTAAAATCCAAAATTATAAACTACGCTCTAAGATCCAAAAATTAGAAATAGCCTCTTGATAAATCTAAAATTTCAAAAGGTACAAAAATAAGAAATTTTCAAACAACCCCTTAAGATTCAAAACTACAATAAGCCCACGAGAAAATTCAAAATTTTAAATAACATCACAAAATTCAGAAAATTATAAACTTTCCTTTTAAAACCATAAGTAACAAACAATCCATTGAGAGTAAAAAAAAGCACAAAAATCCTATGAAAAATTTTAAAATAAAAATAGTACCCTGAAATTTTCCCATTGCTTTAAAATTTTACTACCAGCCTCTTAATAGTTTTAAAATTATAAATATCCAAGCCAATCCTAGCAAGTGCTCTATATATTATGGTGGGGTTGATCAATCAGTAAAAAATTCTATTCAGAACTTGCTAGGATATCCTGAGGGTTCTCTTTCTATTAAGTATCTTGGTCTTCCCCTCACTAATAAAAGATTGTCATTCAGTGATTGTGATCCTCTCTTCAACAGAATTTCAGCTTAACTTCAGAACTAGAAACTCCATAGAAATCTCTCTTATGCTGGAAGATTGCAGGTTATTAAGAGTATCATTTTGGGAGTTCAAGTCTATTGGACATCAACATATGTCCTTCCCATTAAAGTCCTTCAAAAGATTGATGAGATTTGCAGGAAATTCCTATGGGGTTCCACTGACCAGGTACATAAGGCTTCTCTGGTGTCGTGGGATAAAGTTTGCTTGGGGAAAAAACAAGGAGGGCTGAGGATTTTTAACGCAGCAACATGGAATACAACTTCTGCTCTGAGACTTCTTTGGTATATCCATATTAATAAGGAATTGTTATGGATTAAATGGATCCATGACAATTACTTAAAGAGCAGAGACATTTGGCATGTCAGTGCAAGAGCCGGAGATTCATGGACCTGGAAACAACTGATCAAAATCAGAGATAAAGCAATCGATGCAAAAGGTGGGATTGAGAACCTAAAGCAACTTTTGTATTCATGCTACAAGAACTCCAAACTAAAGCTATCAGCTTTGTACTCTGCTATCTCCCCTTCTTCTGATAATGTGTCATGGTATAGCACAGTATGGGAGAACATGAATTACCCTAAACACTCTTTTATATTGTGGCTGGCAGTACAAGATCGACTCCTCACTCAAGATAAACTTCTAAAGAGGGGAATTATCCAAAACAACACCTGCTGTCTATGCTCTGTTTCAGCTCTGGAAAATAGGAATCACCTATTTTTTGAATGCGGTTTCTCGGTGGAAGTTTGGAATTGTATAATGGATTGGCTAAGGTTGGAGTGGAAATCATGCAACTGGGATCTCCTTCTTAACTGGTACATTACTAGGCAAAGAGGGAAAGGACTCAAAGGAAAAGCTAAGCGACTGGCCTATTCATCTACGGTGTATAACATATAGATGGAGCGAAATTCAAGAATATTTCAAAAGAAAGCTAGAAGCTCACAACAGGTTGTCAAAAGCATCAAAATAGATGTCGTCACCATTATGCTTAACAGTCCCCTTTCAACTAGTGACAAAGAGTGGCTACTCTCTTTGTAATGGTCTAAGACTGTTTTAGGTTCAACTTTTCATGTGGTTTTTTTCCTTTGTAATCTCAGTTTACTGAGAATATAGATGTACATACAACATTTCATACTGGTGAATGAATAAAATTTTTTCATTGACCAAAAAAAAAATTATAAATATCCACTTGAAAATTTTTATAAATAGCCTTTTGAAAATTTTACAACTGGCCCCATGAAAGTTGCAATAATAACATTCACATTGTTGAAAATTTTAAAATATTACAAACAACTTCCTAAAACTTCTATAAATGACCCCTTGAAAGTTTCAAAAATACAAATATCCCATAAAAATCTAAAATTACAAATAATCTTATGAAAATTGCAAGCACCACCTTAATAATTCAAAATTATAAATAAATCCTTGAGAAATTGAAGAATTACAAATAACATCATAAAATTCAGAAAACTATAAACCGTCCCTTTAAAATCCATAAATTACAAATAATCCCTAAAAAATTATGAGCAGTCCTCTAAAAGTTCAAAACTACAAACAGCCCCTTGAAGTTTTACAAACAAACCCTAAAAATTTTATAACCACCCCTTAACATTTTAAAAATTATAAATATTCCCTTTAGAATTTTAAAACAATCTTTGAAAATTTTACAATTAGCCCCATAAAAGTTGCTAAAGTAAAGAATACCATGGTGAAAATTTCAAAATATTACAAATAACCTCATAAAATATTACAAAATAGCACCCTAAAAACTTTACAATCACCCCTTAAAGTTATGAAAATTATAAATAACCCTCAAAATCATATACACGTCACCCAAAAAATCCTAAAGATTATCCCTAATTTAACATATTATATTATAATACTATAATACATTAGTGTGGGGAATATGTGAGGTGAGAGGGTATAATAGTGATGGGATGTCCTACGTCTTGAATGCTAGGGATAGTGAAACTCTTTACTATCCATTTTGGGGATAAGAGGAAAGTCCTAATCCCGTTCATGTCATAATCTCAAGAGAACCAAACATGAGCACTAATTTAAATCTTGGGACATTAAAATCCCAGTCGTTTTTAGTTTTAAACATCATAAATTTTCTTTAGATTGTAAAGGAGAGATTGTCGGCTAAGTTATCTAATTTTAAATTTCAAACATATGATTTTAATTTATCTGAGAAAATTCCTACCATTCGAACTATCTACTATAACTAATCAAAAAATTATATTCTCTTCTTCTCATGATAACATAGCAAAAAGAAGCACTCATTGTTTTTTCCCCTTCATAAGCATTTAAAGTATCAGTTAAAAGATGATTTGTAAGTTATAATCTACAAAGAAATACAATCAAATCATTTCTTTTATTATACTAGGATAGCTTACTTATTTGAAGGGCGCATAAAACAACATACATAAACCAGGGAAATTAAAATAATCCGTGCGAGCACATGCTTATAATTGTACTGGTAATACAAAAAGGCATCCTTCCTTTTATTATTATTATTATTAATGTTACTTTGATACATGTTGATTATACGTAGATGGTGGGAAGAACTGGATCTAGTACACAAAGTTGATTTCTCAAGGGACCGCATAGTTGAGATTTACCTATGGGCGAATGGAACTATATGGGAACCCAAATTTTCCAAGTGCAGGAAGGTATTGACAAAGTTGACTAGCGTTGGAAATGTGATCGATGATTTTTATGATATACATGCCACACTAGAAGAAGCCCAACTATTCACAACGGCAATTAGAAGGTTCGTAAGCAACGGAAAACTTTCATTCATTTCCAAGTTTCATGTATTTTCAATACCATCTTATTCTAGGGTAATTGCACAAAACCCCTTGCATCTTGGGCAGGTTTGCACAAACTTCTATCTCTCTTTCAACTATTAAAAAAAAAGGGGTTTTTTTTTGTATATACCCCTCAAATTATATGTATATATATTTAAATTTCCCTCCAAATCATTGTAGTTCGAGACTTGTCCTTCAAATTATTTCTTTCCCTCAAAATGTGACCACCTAGTTGTTGTGTCTTGTTCTTCTCACATGAATGCCCTTTACTCAAAATTCAAACTCATTACTCTTCCGATAACACTAATGTTATGAGGTTTTCCAATAGTTCAGGGAGGCTTAATATAATTTTTTGAAAGCTCTAGGAGTTTTTCTCTGGTTTATAAAGTTCATTGGTGTTTTGCGTAAAAAACCCCAAAATTCATGGGGCTATTTTGGGAAATAACGCATTCTAGCAATAAAACAGTTTAAGAGATGTTTCAGTACAAAGGTATATACATGAAACTAACCTGTGTTAGAAAAGAATATCTATTACATGTCATACATATTTATCTAATATGACTAAGTTAGCAACACTAACTTAAATAAAATTTGACATTTTAATTTTTCCACTTGTTTCATTTATTAGGTGGGATCTCAAGGCCATGGAAGGCCTCCCAGATTACCTGAAGTTATGCTATTTGGCAGTATATAATTTGGTTAATGAGTTCGCATATGGTTTCCTCAAGGATTTCGGATTTGACATCAGATCTCTCTTAATAAAAGAGGTATATAATAACTTATATATACAACCTTACATATATAACCCTATTAAGATGACATCAATTAATTAGTTTATTTCACATTCATCGGCTGTACTATGAAGAGTACACCTACTTACATCCTTGTCCTGTTTTATTACTACTTCCGATGATTATGGTAATAAAATAGAACGAGAATACTAAGTGGCTAAACCCCAAAGGTGCATCTTCAATTAATTAACCTTAATTAATTTGCTAATACGTGATCATGTGCTAATTGTTTTATTCAGTGGATACGTCTGTGTGATTCATACTTGAGAGACGCACAATACATTCACGAGGGAGTAACGCCATCTCTTGAGAAATACATCGAAAATGGTTGGATTTCAATTGGCTATCCCATGCTTCTCATCCATGCATTTTATTTTGTAGACCACAATTTTACAGAAAAATCACTTGATCTTTGGGAGCAGTCATACCAACTATTCTATCTCTCTGGGGTCCTCACTCGACTTATGGATGACTTGGCTCCTTCTAAGGTATGAAATAATTATTCCTTTATAATATAAAATGGGTATATTAGTCACTTTGTTATATTTATCATTCAAATTCTTAATCATGATTGGATTAATGGTTAACCAAGGACAACTAGTATTACACCCAAAAATGTTAAACTAGTAATGGAATACTGCCTCAATTTCAACCCATCTTTAACCGTATGAACTAATTTTGAATCACTTAAAAAGCTTTGAGGGACTAATTTCAATTTGATGACTTGAGAAACTAATTTCAAAATATGAACGATTTGTACTCTCTTCCTCCTTTAACTATTTGGGATATTTTATACATTTTAACAAGACAGTTCATACCGAAGCGTTAAGGTCCATGCAGCGGTATATGTCTTTTAATCTGTTTTAAGTGGCTTGATTGCTGAGATTTGAATATATATTGTTCTCTTACCATGTTCAAGATCCCTCCAACTACGTCAAAACTCTAGAGTTGTGATGATGGTTGAGGGCTATATTGCATACTCTTATAATTGCTAGGATAATTTTTTTGATAGGAATATGGTATTCTTAAACTTTAAAAATTTATTGTATTTTTTGTAATAAGAAATGTTTTTTTAATATAGTTTAGCATAGGTTTCGGAGTTGGTCTAGAATCGTCTGTCCTATTTGGATAAGGATTTGTTAAAAATAGAGTATTAGGGCTTTTTGCAATAGAAATTCTATTTGGATAGGAATTTTGGAACCTTTATGGTACATGAATTTAACCCCTGTTTAAAGAGTTGAATTCTTAGATTCAAAAATAAGAAAATTTTGAGAGAAAGAGAGTATCTCAAGAGAGAATCCATAGATTAAATTAATAGCAAAGTTTTCTATCTCGAGAGAATCTATAGATTAAATTGATCTCATCTATGTTTAGTTGTAATCTCTCTTCTGATTTAGTACAAGTTTATATGATGTTGCCCATAGACGTAGAACTTGTTCCGAATCATGTAAATGCATTTGTGATCTTTTTTGTGTTTTATTTTGATTATTGCTCTGTGATCTTCGTTCCCGCCGCATTTTCCGTAACAATAGACAACACCCCTAATAATTCATGATAGTTTAGTAGACATATTATTTTAACAAGAGATATATATTATTTACCAATTGCTATTATATTTTAAAGGCTGAGATGGATGGATTACAACCTTCAGCAGTTTTTTGCCGTATGAAGGACTCAGGTGAGTCATACGAGACAGCGAAAACATATATCAAGGATCAAATAAATATCTACTGGAAGAAACTCAACGAGGAAGTTGTCAATGGTAATCATCCTCAAATTTTTAGGTACGCAACAATAAATGCGTGGAAAACTACCTTCACAGTGTTCCAACATGGAGATGGCGTTGGCAGCCCCGCTGACGAAGTGAAGGACAGAATCCACTCATTGTTTATTGAACCTATTACCATGGAGTAATTTTATTCCTATCCTTTTAGAATTTGTACCTTAATTCATATATCATTCGGTAATTTGGCTGTAATATTTGTTGAACTTGTAACTTTTTCCTTTGATGCGTCATGTGTTTTGTAACTCTTCTAGTTTTTCATGTTCTTATATATTTTCATGTTCTCACATAATTATCCTATTGTCAAATTTCGGTCAAAACAATTATTCTATATGCTTTTATTGTTGCAATAATATATAATGAGTATATCATCATTCACCAAACAAGATATAGTCTCTCAAATCTTTCATATTTTTAGATTAGTCTCTAAAATCGTTGAAATTGCTATTAGGTCCCCAGATTATACATATGAGATGTTTGAAATTAGTCCGCCATTACAAGATCCATTTAATATGTTAACCGTGATTTGAATTAACTATAGATGGCTAATTATCAAACTACTCTAACTAAATAACCAAGTGGCCTCCAAAAGTAGTTTTTGCTCTCTAGCTTCCGCTTCATCCTCTGAGAAAAAGATGAGAAATGGGAAGCTTTTTTCCATAAGTCCAAAGAATGCATAGATTTATGATGAAAAATTATCAAGTTTCTTTCCTGCTAAATACACCAAAGTAAAGCACACACAGTAACATCCCACTTAAGTCTGATTTGAATAGGAATATTTTCTAATCTGCACCCAGACCACAAATCACATACTTCAAGAGGTTTTTTTTCCCTCCAACTGAAGTCCAAACATCAAAGATTTCCATGCAGAACTAACTTATCTACATTGTAAGAAAATATGATTATGGCTTTCAATTTCATCATCACACAAAACACACGTCTCTTCATTAATAGCATTAATCTTCCTCAACCTATCTTTTGTATTGAGTCTTTTTCTAACAATCAACCACATTAACAATGACTTAAGGGTCCAATCTCAAAACGAAATCTTGAGGGACCAATACGGAAATAACCTATAGCACGAGTTAGGGTCAAGGATGAATTTTGAGAGGCGCGCGGCAGGTAGCTTTAGTATGGAAACCCAAAGTTTTATTAATCCCACACAATTCGAATTGATTTTTAGACCCAAGTACTCAAGTTGAATTTCCCACTCAAGTTGAACTTGTGACCTTGTGATAACTATAAGTAACAAGTTTTACCAACTTTTCTAAGTTCTCGATGGTTGTATTTATTTTGATGTTCTCAGATAACTACTCTACTGGTTGTGCATTTATGAATAAATTTCTTTTTTTTCCAATAACCCAGTACTGAAAGTTCGCTAAAAAAGAATAATCTGCTAAATGATCCTTCATTACGTAATTAGAGCATATAATGCATGATTATGATATAGCTTGAGTGAGAAAATAAAAGATTGTTAGGACATTATCTGTACAATATATCTTGTTTGAGTAATAACAAACATTCATTTGAGTCTAACTTGTGTTTGAGATGATTTAGTACATGAGTATATAGGTATGGAACAAGAACGAGGTGAAAATGTAGAATGAGAGGTTCAAATCATCGATGGTCAAGAACCACCATCTATGGTTAAAAGGCTGATTCGAACTTTTTAGCTTTTAATCTCAGCCGTTCGTAGTATATGATCTCCCAATCTTCTCTTATGTTTTGTGAGACTTCTTTCTGAGAAAAAGAGGAAGAGAAAAAGAAGAGAGGGGGGCTGTTGATCAAGGAGAAGCTTTTAGATCCCCCGGAGCCTTGTCAATCGCTAACTCGCCGCTCATTCATCATCCGATCAATTCACGGTGAGGAGAACTGCCCTTAGAGTTCATCATCATCATTATTCTTCATCAAGCTTCACTTATATCCTTCGAAAAACAGTTTACAAAATTAAAGGGCTGTAAAATTTTTCTATTTGAGCATAAACGATCTTTGATTATTTGTTTCGAACTTGTTTTGATTTTACGGCGTACTTAAACCGATTGAATTGAGGGTTGAGAACTAACTAGGGTTAGAAATTACTCATTATGAGGAGTTAGGTTGGACGACTAGTTTTTTTGGGTTAAAACTAGGGTGCCTTATATGCTTACCGAATCGGGTTTGTGATTTAGGAGAACTCTTTCATAGTGAGGAAGTCACTTCGTGAGAAGGAAGAGTGACTATAAGATTGTTTATCCAAACCACTATAAAAGTCTTGTGTATTCTAGTTATTTGTTTCTGTGGTTGATTTATTGCTTACTATTCGTTTATCGCTATAAATTATTTTTTCGCTGCATAATCTTGATAACGCGAAAAATAGTAGACAATCCTAGTCACCCCCTTTCTAGACTTGCATCTTAGATCCAACAAAGATGAGTATAGTTAAAGGCCAGAATGATTGATGAAAGTCCAAAATGAATTTAATAGAAAGGTCACCTTTTGATCTTCAAATCCAACAGATCGGAGAGGGACATAATCACTGTCTTTTCTTTTTTTTTTTTTTGTGAAAATAATTAAAAATCAAATACACAACTCATTCATCACAAATCACACGAGAATGTTGTAGAAATAAATTTACATTTTCAAGTTGATCTAAAAAAGAATTTCGTTTGGAAAAAAAAAATGTTTTAACTTCAAATTCCTCCTCCAAAGCTCATGTGACCGGCAATCTGAGCTAAACAAATGGTGGCCTTGGGCTTTCGAGGGCCTTAAATTGGGTCTCCATTCTTCAAGCGAAAGAACCAGGCCGGCAACCCCTCCATTCCTCCAGGGATAAGACAAAGCCCTCCGACGAACCACGGACTGCCGGTCCACACCCTCATTTTCTCATCTTCCGACATAAACCTGAAAGTATAGAACCCAATGCCTTTCCTTTAGTGGCCGCGGTTCGCTTTCGTTTGTGGAAGGCCCATGCATGAATAAAGTAAGGCTGCCCGACAAGCAGAAGGAAGCACTTCGTTCGGAAACTCAATCAAATTCCCCTTATGATTTTGCACAACAAGCATACAACATTATCACAAAAGATTTCCCATTTAATCATCATTCTTCCCCTTACGCTTTGTTGTTCAATATACAAATTTGGATTGAATTGTAGTTTTCATTACTATTTTCCTTCATGCTGAGAGCTAAACTTGAGTGTAATTTCAGATTTTGCACTCAAACTTGAATTTGAGACTCAATTTCGATTCTCTACTACACATACCTAAAACTGATATATACTCATTTTTAGTTATTTGCACAAAAGTTGAAACTGAGACACCGCGCACATAATCTGACTGGAGCAAGTATGTTTTCACCTATATTATCCATAGCAATTATTTTGTATGTACAAATATCAGGGTACCACATCACATTTTTATCTTGATTTCTTTTTGCTTGTTCCTACTTCGAGCTTAAACTTCTTGATTGCATATGAAATATTCAACAAATGATTCTATTCCTTTATATTTAACCGTCAGCGTACTTTGCATGTTGTTGCTAAAAATAATACAAACATGTATCCATATTTGATTGATTTATAGTAGCTTCAAGTAGTAAAACAGACTAGATATTTGTGTTAGTATGTCCAATGGCCCTATTATCCTAGAAAGGATATCTAATAGAAATATACTAAAAGTTTAGCAAACTAAAAATGGTAAAGAGACTTTAGTTTTAGTACATTTTAAAAGGATGAACATATATATTTGGAGATCCAATCCACAGTAATTATTGCATGTTTTCTAAACATAAAGAATATGATACCCTTTGCTACTTAAAGAGCAGCCATGAAATCAAGTAAACAAATATGAAAGTGGCATTTACTACCTATGTTGTAAGCTTATATGAACTAGCTATGCATCTTCGTTTTATACATGTATATGCTCTACAAGCTCTTTAATTCACTTTGTGTAAATTTTGAATTATCTTACTATTCCAGAATTGGGAACCTGTCCATGATCCTATTAGGCTTCATCTTACTATTACAGAGACGAGCTATGTGTCATATACTTGTATTACCAAATAGTAGTCCTAGTCTCCTCTTGAAAAAATGGACAGGTTTAACCAAAATGAACTACAGTGGATTTCTTCTCCTACTATCCAAAAAACCCTTAATTGTCCAAAGAAGATGTCATGGCCATCCAAAACTGACAAATCACCAGGTATACATCTTTAACAAACACCTGACTTGATCTTACACATATGTGCTATTTTTTCTCAAAGCATAAACTGAAATTGAGGACGCTTCTACATCTATTTTCTTTTATTTCTGGCACCTTAGCTCCTTGTTTTCATTATGGTGCTCTTTACATGTATATAATTGACAAGAAGAAAAGTGATACACACACACACACACACATATATAGACACTGCTTGATTTCTACCTTCTTTATGCCTATGCGTGTGCGTGTCAGAAAAACTGTAGTCAGCCCTTGCGTCGAAAGAAATAATAAGGGCAAACATTCAAGGCATACATCTAACTATCTAGGTCTATTCAATCATACTAGGCGTATCATCTTCTCTTTTGTTAACCAACTTCACAATAATCTACAGTAGCTAAAAAGGTTCAAATTTCAAGAATAAGTATTAGCATATTGCTAATCGAGAAAAAAAATAAGTAAAAAACAATGAATCATATGTGGATTGAGGAGGGTAAATGCATACTTACGTAGAAAGGAAGCAACACCTGCCGCAATAGCTAAAAATACAAACTTCAAGCACACCTGAAACATGATTGAAAAGATTAAAAGTCACAACATATGTAGAAAGTTTACGTACAATTTGGTTAACTATTTAAGGTTAAGAACATGACCACAAAAAAACATATTATTAAGTTGGGTACGAATTTGAAGCATACAGTGAATCAGTGACAAAATTGAGTTTGATAGTTGGACAGGTTAAATGTAATGAAGAAACATGGAGGAAAGCAAGGAGACAAATACAAACCCAAAAACGAAAGCAGAGTCTTGTATTCTATATTTGGCCCTGAAACAGAGAAAAGCAGGGGGAAGGTCCCGAAACCTTTTCTCTTCTTGAATTATTATGATAGCCGCATTAAGTACTTTGTTCTGAAGATAGTTATGGATTTATTTTTAATGTGTCATATTAACGATCTTTTTATTTTCAAACAGAGACATCCGAAGTTTAAACCTTATCTAAACACTCCAATTCCTAAGTATGAAGAGCTTCGCATTATATGCGGGGAAGATCATGCAACTGGTGAATTCAGAGAGAGGAGTTATGACACGGACATTGAGAAGGGATTTCCAACAATCAATGTCGAGGAAGATGACCATGAAGATGTTTCCATCTCAGAAGGAGTCTCTGTCCCACAACTTAATGGAGCAGAGCTTTCGAGGATCTTTGTCAAGCCAAGAACAATAAGTGGTAAGCCATCTCGTCCATCGAGAAAGAAGAAAAAGGAGGAATCCCAAATTATAGTTGCCGAGAAAATTGCGGGGGAAATAGGAAGGGTTGCCGATGCTATTTTTGCTTCTAAGGAGTGAAGTTGGATTGAACATCATGCAGAAAAAAAATTTGGTTTTCAAGGGTTTGACATAGATGACCTTGAAGCGGTTTACAATGAGATGTACAAGAATGAACTTGAAGCAAAGGCTTTTTTGGCTGTGTCCGAATTTCTACAAAAAAGGAGGATACTTAGCACTTTGCAAAGGATGGGTAGGAATCCGATACCACTCAATACTGAGGGGGGAAGCAGTGATGAAACGTTGAGGGACACCCCATAATTGATAAGCTTCAGGTTGGATCATTTTTTAGCTTGGATAATCTTATAGTGACTGGAATTTTATAAGTTTAGTCTACACTGATGGATGTTTGTTTATTTTTGATTATTAATGTTGGACCTTGAAATGTTGGTTTATTTTAGTTTATCGATGTTGGACCTCGAGATGTTTCTTTACAAATGTTGTTACTTGTGTCACTGTCTGTGCTGTTTCTGAGCTCGATGCTTGCACTGACGCTTGTGCTCGTACTGTTTGTGTTAACCAGCACCAGGTTCCCAATCGGAATGTATTATGTTGGACCTTGAGATGTTGGTTTATTTTAGTTTATCAATTGCTTTTGTATACATTTCTTCTATGTTATTGGCATCAGGAACTATATGAATGACCTTTATTTCTTGTAAATAAATTGATCTTCATCCTAATTCCTGCAGTAGAAGTTACAGATGTT
Source organism: Asparagus setaceus (assembly GCA_012295165.1). Classification (NCBI taxonomy): domain Eukaryota; kingdom Viridiplantae; phylum Streptophyta; class Magnoliopsida; order Asparagales; family Asparagaceae; genus Asparagus; species Asparagus setaceus. The sequence continues at coordinate 98,171,717 of CM022701.1, read as the reverse complement.
ATCCTGCACGTACAATTGATGGGTTTGCTCCCCTATTGTTCTCTTTTACAATATTCTTTCAATTTATTAGGTAGATTTAACCAAAATCATTATATTTCTTTCTTCTTTGTTTGATGCTACTAATAGTAGCTAGGCTCAACTCTTGTTAACAGTTCAAAATAGGTTGATTTGTTTAATGGAGCTGGAAAATATTAGAACTGTTTATGCTTGCATCTAGTTATTAAAAAAGCAAGAGCAATCATATGCTATGATGTTGATTAGAAAAGTGAAGCTCAGTGACGCTTAGTTTTGAGCTTTAGTTTATGTTATATTCTTATGACGATTTTTCCTTGTAGATATTTGTTCGATTTAAAATTCTGAGTAAAGAAAGAGTAGTCAGCAATACATGTAAAACTTTGGTCGTTTAATCCCCATTTGCTAGGAGCAAAAATTTGTTCTTGCGGACCATATTAGGAAGTTTTTTAGTTTCAGGTCTGAAGTTATTAGCTCCTACTCCATGAAAGTTTGTAGCCATCAAAAACTTGTGAGGAGCTATAACAAATTTCCAGTCACAAAGAAATCAAAGATTGCTTTGTCATAATTTCAATCATCCAACGGACACCTGTTCGGAAAAAAATGATATTCAAATAAAAATAATTAAATGTTAGCAAGGGAGGTAATCTCACCATGGTGCATATATCAACTATACCTCCTACTTCAATGACATTCCAAACAAGAATAATTATGGAAGCAACAAGTATTAGTTATTTCATAACAATATTTTCAATTGCCACCCAAACAAAAAAGTGAATGAAGTGACGAAAGTATTATTTCCGCTACTTCCAAAAATATATGAAACAAACAAAAAATATGTTACTTCCACTACTTCCTACTTCATAATTTTTGAAGTTACTTCATTGATCTACTTCTTACTTCTAATACTTCTCATCATCCAAACGGGCCCTTAGGGTCTGTCGATGATGGCCTTTGTTTGCCGGCTATTTGAGATTAGCATCCACGGCCTTTAAGCAAAAAAGTTTAAATATAGGCTATAAAGGCTTTAGCAAGCCCATAGTAGTCAACTTTGGAGGGCTTCCACTCTTGTTGGGTCCTCTTTGAGGGTGTGTTAAAACAGGATCTGAACCTCGTCCAATTTTGGGATAATTTTTTATTGGCAAAACAAGGCCAACTGTGGCCCAATTTTTTCTAAGTCAAAAAAGAGAGCCTAAATATGTTCTTTTTTGATCCATCACTCCCTTGGATAAAAAAAAAGCATGTTACCTCAAAACTGGGCTAGGATCAATCCTAACCCAGCTTAGAGGAGTTCGCCAAACCGGCCCTGATTGTTGTCATGGAGACTATACAATGAGCATGTTTAGGGACTACCGAGTACAAATTATCAAAATCAAAATATAGGAAGAAAGTGTAATACTACCAAGTTTGAAATCAGTGATTGCATTTGATTCTTGTGTTGTTTGTATTGCTTCAGAATCTTGATATTTTTAACTATTCGTTATTCACATTGTGCTTGTGTATAGTTTGCACATGTCAGGTTTCCTTTCCTCACATGATTTCCTAATGGCATCTATAGGTGAAGAGTAAGAGTAATTTGACTCATCTTTATCAATATATAATGTTAAAATTGAGATGTGTGTAATGTTAAATTTGAGATGTGCAATACATGAGATGGAGACATGTACTCTCAATAAGATTTGGGGTTATATGAGATGCGTGGGTTCCATAGGTTTATCCAATTTATCATTAGTATAGAACACATCTACATCATTGACTATGAAGTGAGTATGTTATCGATTTGGACTGTAACGGTCTAAATCTATGATAGACCAACAATACACTAGCTAATATATGAAGTGAGGACATGTTGCCCCAATTAGTCTCTCTCTGTACACTCTCTCTGTATATAGATATTAGTGTTTATATGTATTTGAAATATCCTTAGACTAATGGATATGAGGTTAATTTTGATGATCAAAGATATAATCTAGCTTTTTCAATATAACGAACATGTATTGGGTTTTAATTTTGGATACAATGAGCAAATTCGTGCAATATTCCTTTTTTTCTTTTTACTGGAAAAATCATTTACTTAAAAAAAATCCAACATTTTTGAACTTGTAAAATTTATAGTACGGTTTTATATTTTGATGCATGTTTATTATTTGAGGCACGATGTGCTTTAAGATAATTTGATGTGTGAGATTTGCCTAATTAGGCGTCCTAATTTCATATAAATACTATTGGGATGCGGGATCACGCTCGCACGCCGCGGAAGCGATATCACTTGAGAGAAGGCTTTGTATATTCCCGTTTCACAAAGGAAACAAGAATAGAAAGTAAAATATCCCAACAAAGTGAGATATCTACTCTTCCTCTCAACAGTACTAGGACTGAATCAAGGGAACCTACCAACAATAGCAAATTCACAGCAAAACAGTAAAGACACGAGATTTACGTGGTTCGGCAAAATTGCCTACTTCCACGGGAGGGGGTGAGGGGAGATTTGACTATAAAGAACACCGACGACTTGTACAATCCACAAGCTCGTCTCAAAGAAAAAACTTTGATTTTTACCCAAGAGAAATTGACCTCTCTCTTGTAGAATCTCTCCAAGCTTTCTCTTTTTCTCTCTCTAGCCGCCGCCAAAAAAGCCCTAGCTTTTTCTTCCTTTTTCTTCACTTTTCTCCACACTACAAATCCTAGGTTTAATTCCCTATTTAAAGGGAAACAAACTCCTCCAACCCTTTAACTTGGCCGATGTGGGACTAAAAAATTTTTTTTCCGTTTGTTTCTGTTTGGTCGCCTAGGCGGCGGAAGTTGAGATGCATCCCACGTGGGTGGCCCCCACCCACGTGGGATGTCCCCCCACGTTCACAATTCTCCACCTCGTACATCATTTGATAAACCTCAAATTTTGGACGAACACCAGAAGAACACCGCGAACATTACTAGAGATCTCCATCACCAAACCAGCCAATCCAAATTAGCGCCACTATCTGCGGCTACCTACGTATCCTCCACCGGGATCAAGCTAACCGTAGTTCTGTAATTGCTCTCCATATAGTCTCCACCTCACCCCATCACCGCCCGAAGTCATGCCCTCTTAGGCGGATCAACACGGTTGATATGAAGCAAGTCCAAGCAATGCTTAAACTTGCTACTGTGACTACCTTAGTTAACATGTGCGGGATTCTCATTCGTGTGTACCTTCATGAGAGAAATATCGCCTTCCTCTATGACATCTCGCATCTAAATGATGCGACATCGATATGCTTGATGCGAGCATGATGAACTTGATTCTTCGCCAAGTGAATTGCACTCATTTGTCGCACCACAAGTTCACATTCTCTGCTCAATCCCCAAATCATCTAGAAGACCCCACAACCACAATGCTTCCTTCACTCCCTCTGTCATGGCCATGTACTTTCGGCCTCGTAGTAGAAAGTGCCCTTTGTAGCTGCAACATCGATCGCCAACTAACCGAGCCCCATGTATCCCGAATACATAACCGTGAGTAGATCGCCATCTATCTAGATCGCCGCATAATCGAGTCCACAAATCCATCAATCGACATGTTTCTCCACCAAAATATAGACCGTATCAGCGGTACCCTTTAAGTACCTCGGGACCCACTTCATCGCTTCCCGGTCGTCTTTCTGGATTCGCCATGAATCACGACCACTGACCGCTGTGAAATATGCGGCGTGTACACACCATTGCGTACATTAAGGCGCCAACCGCACTAGCATAGGGAACACGCTCCATGTCGCCTTCTCTTCCATTGTAGTGGGATATTGTTTACCGAAGCCTAAAGTGTGGAGCCAATGGAGTCACCACCGACTTAGCACTTTGCATCCGAACCTCGCGATCACCCGCTCTATGTAGCCCTTCCGACTTAAGAACAATCGCCGGTTAGCCGCTCTCTTCTAATTTCCATACCGGTATTTTCCTAGCGGCCCATGTCCTTCATCTCAAACTCTTCACCAAGTTGAGATTTGACCTATCTATCTCCACCGCTCCTAGAAGCAATAAGCATGTCATCCACATATAAAGGAGATAGATATAATTACCTCCACGAAGCTTCCGAATGTAAACGCAACAATCATAGTCGCTTCGGGAAAACCCATGCTTCAGCATGAAGGAGTCAAATCGCTTGTACCACTATCGGGGAGATTGCTTCAATCCATACAGTTGTAGACGTTAAAAATTGCCTATAAGTCCCCGAACATAGCTCGTAACAGTGAGTTGATAATCGACGAGCCATCCGATGACGTAACGGCGAACCGTTGACGACAGCGCAAGTGACCGCGACGCAAACCCTCTTATCAAAGAGACCCTACGACGACGAAGCTCGACGAGGCGAGTTGACTAAACTCAAACGCCGACGAGACGGAATCAACCGTACTTAGTCCGTCAATGCAAACGAACCGTTTGAGCTTTGAAAGTTGATCGGATACGGACTCAAACACAACGGCGACATCACTGGAGGAAAACCAAGCCCGGAAGACCGAGAAAGTCGACGGAAAATGACGGAAAAACGACACAAAACGACGCAAAACGGCGAGAGCGGCGCACCTCGGCCAACTTGGCCGAGGTACCCCGGCCAAGTGGCCGAGGTGGCTCGGCCACTTTGGCTGAGGCACCTCGGCCAAGTGGCCGAGGTAGCCACCTCGGCCAAGTGGCCGAGGTGGCTCGGCCACCATGGCCGAGCCACCTCGGTGGCCGGCACACCACCCCCCCCCCCCGATTTATATAAATAGGGGGGGTCTTCTTGAACTGATGGCTGGATTTTCGGAACCTGGGATTTTTGGTGATCTGGAACGGGGATTTTCGGACATTATTGAAGAGCTCTCGCGAGATCTACGAGCCGTCAAGCAACGTTCCAAGCACCGGCGAGCACAAGTTCGGTCAACGTCGGATCTACAAATCGCGAGGCCAATGAAGCTGTAAACAAGTTCAATGACAATGAATAACAAAGCAACTTTCCCCGCGAACAACAGTGACTTCTTCAAACGACACACATGATCCTCCTTGTCCTCAACCTTGTAGCCCTCAGGTTGATGCATGTAGATCTCTTCATCCAAGTCTCCGTGCAAGAAGGCCGTTTTAACATCGAGTTGTTCCAGCTCAAGATCACCATGAGCAACAATACTCAATAGCACCCGAATAGAAGTGTGTTTCACCACCGGAGAAAATATCTCATTGTAATCCACACCCTCTCTTTGTGCAAACCCCTTAGCCACTAGCCTTGCCTTGTACCTTGTACCACCGAGCTCTGAAAGATCTTCTTTTCTTTTATACACCCACTTACAACCAATAGCTTTTCTTCCTACGGGCAATGGGACCACCTCCCATGTTTGGTTCTTCCGAAGAGATTCCATCTCTTCTTCCATCGCAGCCAACCAACTCTCACTATCCTTGTCCCGAATAGCTTCCTTGAAGGAGACCGGCTCGTCCTCCTCCACCGAGAGTGCGTATTCAACCAAATTAACACGCCCATAGTGCTTGAGGGTTGATCAGCCCCGGCCGTACTGCTTGTATGCTCGCCTTGGCCTAGTGGAAGCCAAACTATCCTCAAGCTGCTGTTGTTGTAGTGCCTGTATATTTTCCTGCTGAACCTCCTCCTGCTCAAGCTCATCATCTACCTGACTTCCCACTTGAACACGACTAGAACCTGGTTGGTCTTTAGGCTCTATTTCAATAACCTGAGACTTAGAAGTCTCATCAGTCCTAACATCATCATCCTTGGGCGTCCTAGCAATCATAGATTTCTCATCAAAGGTAACATCCCTGCTGATCACGAACTTCGAATCTTCCGTACACCAAAGGCGATAGCCTTTTACGCCCTTCGCATATCCTAAGAATATTGCCTTCTTGGCCCTCGCGTCAAGCTTTCCCTCGTTAACGTGATAGTAGGCGGTACATTCAAAAATTCTGAGCCTATCATAATCTGCATGCTTCCCTGACCACACTCTATAGGGTGTATCACCATCCAATGTCGAATGTGGTGAACGGTTCACGATGTAACAAGTCAGAGCCACCGCCGCCCACCATTCGTTGCCCAATCCGGTATGATGCATACTCATTGCTTTCTCCCGCAATGTTCGGTTCGATCTTTCTGCGATCCCATTCGCGTGGTGTTGACTGGTGTCGGTGTCGAACAATTCCCTCGATCCGCGAGAACTTCTTGAAAGCACCATCGTATACTGCATGCGGTTATCAGATCTCAGTGTCTTCAATTTCTTTCCCGTCCTGTTCTCAACCATTGTTTTCCACTTCTTGAATGTCTCGAACACCTCATTCTTATACTTCAGAAAATAAATCCAAGCATACCTCGAATAGTCATCTATGAACGAGACATAATATCTGGAACCACCCTTAGAAGTGATTTGAGCCGGACCCCAAACATCCGTGTGCACATAATCTAGTATCCCTCTGCTCTTATACTTGCTTCTCAGAAACTGGACCCTGTGTGACTTTCCATACACACAATCCTCGCAAAAATCTATGCTAGGTTCCTTCAGATTCTTCAGCAGACCCTCTTTACCAAGCAGAACTAGACCATTCTCTGACATATGCCCAAGCCGCCTATGCCATAACCGTGTGTGCTCACATGGGTCTCCATCACGTCCTTCGGTTCAACATTTGCATCTCCGTCACCGTCGTGCACGAGAGAGTATATAAATTACCGTGACGAACACCCTTCATCACTACAAGGGAACCCCGAACAACCTTCTTCACTCCGTTCTCCGTAACAATTTTACAACCGCCGGAGTCTAATGCACCAACTGAGATAAGATTCTTCCGCAAGTCGGGAACGTGCCTCACATCCGTCAAGGTTCGGACCACTCCATCATGCATTTTAATCTTGATATCACCTAGCCCCACCGTTTTACAAGCATGGTTATTCCCCATCAATACGGTTCCACCATCAATGCCTCTGTAGGTAGTAAGCCACTTCCTATTTGGACACATGTGGTAAGAGCAACCAGAATCAAGTATCCACTTTCCGGAGATATCCTCGCCACCCGTGACGACATAACACTCCTTATCGCTCCCTTCCTCTAAAACGTAGCTCGCTTCTTCCTTGCCCTCTCTCCTCTCAGTCTTGTTGTTATTCTTCTTTCCACCTACTCTCTTATTTTGACAGTCGGCCTTAAAATGCTCAACTTCACCGCATTTGAAACACGATTTTCCCGCAAGAGGTCTCGATTTAGATCTAGACTTTCCTCCCTTGCCTTTTTCTCGCTCATTGCTCCTTCCTCTAGCAAACAATCCCTGCCCTTGTTCTTTGTTACCACCAGTAGTCATGTCACTGGTTGCAATCTTCCGAAGGTCATCCGCTAGAAGCGCCGTTCTAGTCTCATCCATCTTCAAATTGTCTCCTACAAGCATCAGGGTTTGCACCAGGTTCTCATAAGATTTCGGCAGAGACAGAAGTAGTAGAAGCGCCTGATCCTCATCTACAACTTTCACATCTATGTCTTTCAAGTCTGATATGATCCTATCAAACTTGTTGATGTATTCCCGGATTGATGAGCCCTCCTCCATCTTGCAAGTATACAATTTGGATTTTAAATAGATCCGGTTCGTTAGACTCTTCGTCATGAAGGTACTTTCTAACTTCGACCACACGCCGCAGCCGTTTCCTCTCCATCTACCAAGAAAGCAACATCCCTTTCAAGGCATAGGATAATCGACGCCCGTGCTTCCAGATCCAGCTCCTCCCAATCCTCATCAGACATATCCTTGTGCTTCTTCTCTTTTCTAGCCAAAGCCTTGTGCAATTTTTACGAAATCAATGAGTTTTTCATCTGCATCCTCCAATAGGAAAAATCATTCTTCCCATTGAACTTTTCAATCTCGAATTTTCTCACTTTGACCAATTTACTGGTAGACGCCATTCTCCGTTTGTATTAATAAACCCGCTTCTCTCAGAAATTACCGAGCACCACCTCAAATCAAAAGCTACACCACTTCCAATCTGAATAACAACTCTTATACCAATTATTGGGATGCGGGATCACGCCCGCACGCCGCGGAAGCGATATCACCTGAGAGAAGGCTTTGTATATTCCCGTTTCACGAAGGAAATAAGAATAGAAAGTAAAATATCCCAACAAAGTGAGATATCTACTCTTCCTCTCAACAGTACTAGAACTGAATCAAGGGAACCTACAAACAATAGCAAATTCACAGCAAAACAGTAAAGACACGAGATTTACGTGGTGCGGCAAAATTGCCTACTTCCACGGGAGAGGGTGAGGGGAGATTTGACTATAAAGAACACCGACGACTTGTACAATCCACAAGCTCGTCCCAAAGAAAAAACTTTAATTTTTACCCAAGAGAAATTGACCTCTCTCTTGTAGAATCTCTCCAAGCTTTCTCTTTTTCTCTCTCTAGCCGCCGCCAAAAAAGCCCTAGCTTTTTCTCCCTTTTTCTTCACTTTTCTCCACACCACAAATCCTAGGTTTAATTCCCTATTTAAAGGGAAACAAACTCCTCCAACCCTTTAACTTGGTCGATGTGGGACTAAAAAAATTTTTTTTTTTCGTTTTTTTCTCGCGGTCGCGCCCAGGAGAGAACGCGGGGGGGAGTTGAGATCCATCCCACGTGGGTGGCCCCCACCCACGTGGGATGTCCCCCCACGTTCACAAATACCCTACATATGGTTTCCCCTATGATGCACTTATATACCCTCACTTGATTTTGGCAGCACTTACATAACTTTAAAGTTTTTAAAAGATTGTACTTAAATACCTTTAAATTAACTTGCAGTTATACACCCTCAAGTTTGCATAGCACACATAAATTCATTTCATAATAAAGTCCCTTTAACAAGCAAACACGCTAAATTCATTATTACACAAATGAAGTTTATTATTACACAAATAAAGTAGGAATCTAAATCGAAGCATTAATTTAGATTGGCATCTGACTCACACGGGCAACAGGTCTGCATAACAGTGGACGATGTCGACCCATCGTCAACCCTGGCGCCTCCGTCATGTCCACCTTCCCATGGCCACCGTCGACTTTCCAATCGAAGCACTGTATCATGGCGGCGAGCGTTGGGTATATAACTTTCAAGGCTAGTGCTATGCCTGGACACATTCTTCGTCCCGTGCCAAAGGGCAACAACTGAAAGTGCTGACCTCTAACATCCACCCCCATACCATCATTTTCGATAAACCTTTCTGGTCTGAACTCGAGTGGCTCGGGCCAGCAGTTCGGGTCTCGCCCAGTGGCCCATAGATTGACAAATAGGGTTGTTCTTGCCGGGATGTGGTAGCCGTTAATGGTACAGTCTTCGGTTGATTGACGGGGGATCAGTGGAGCTACTGGATGAAGCCTCAGGGTTTCCTTTACGATGGCTTGGAGGTATGGGAGATTTGGGATGTCAGATTCTTTAACTAGTTTGTTACCGTCGACGACTGTGTAAATTTCTTCTCTAGCTCTCTGGAGTACGGTTGGATGGTTGATGAGCTCTGCCAATGCCCAGTCCACTGTAAGTCCTGTAGTATCCGTGCCTCCAACAAATATATTCTGTGCAGCATCGAAAGCTAACTACAATTAGTTAAGTCTTGGTCACTTATAACAGTAAGTATTGCGGTATCAAGATTTGGTACATCCTCCTTTTTGAACTGCTAGATATTTTCTGATATTTGAGAATATATATGTAACTTTATAGTAGTCATGGTTGATTTATATTACTACAAGTTTACTGTACTATATTTGATTGTTGCCTTTAAATTGAACATTTTCATTTAATTTCTTACCATAATGAAAGCCTTGATGTTGTCTCTTGTGGGCTTTATCTCTGAATTATCATCGTTGGCTATATCGAGCAGTTGATCAAGCACATCTTTTGGTCTCATAATTTCTTGGGTAGTTTCTTTTTCTAATGTTCTCTTCTTTTCCTTTTCCTTTAATATCTCCTCCATCATTTTATCGAATCTCCCGTGCAAATCCTCTATCGTCTTGTTAAAACCTTGCACGTCCAAGTTTTTGCAGAATCCTACACAATCTGCCAGGTTAAATTTCCCTGCCACCTCAGTCGCCTCTCCCATGATCTTTTGCACATCCTCCAGTTCCATTTGATCACTTCCCAAACACGTCAAACTCATCGCCATCTTGCATATCACGTTGTTTGTCAATCTCCGAAACTCTGCACCTATATTCACTTGCTCTCCCTTGTCTGATTTCTCAAACAATGTTTTCATGAGCCTTGTAATCTCCTCCTGCCTCACAGCTGGAAGGAATTGTTCGAGTGTTGGACCGCCGAGCAGGTGTGTCACGCACAGCTTCCTCATAAACCTGTATATTGGAGGGGGATTTGCTTAAAAATCTTTAAAGAGCTGAGTTGGGCTACTACTAATGTATATATATATTTTTCAGTTTGACGAGGGAACTTCCCCACAATCCTTCGGACCGCGGGTATCAAATCCCAGGGCGTGGCTATCCAAAACACGGCCACGGGTATTTCAAGAAATTAATTAAATTCGTGTGGGTGCTCTCCAAGAGAGTCGAATCTCAGACCTTGGAGTGCTATGACTCATAGATAGTTTACCAACTTGGCTAGACTCTCTTGGGTATTAATATATATACACACATACACGCACTTTTACCTCCAATAGGGGCTTCTGGGAGCATCTGCGATATCAACAGCCATAGGTGAGGCAGGAAGAAGCTTTGTTGGGGGCCTGTTCGAGAAGTTGAGGTCCTGAGTCTTGAGGAATTCTTTTGCAACTTCTGCTGATGAGACGACCACACAAGGGCGAGATCCTAAACGGATGAAGATGATTGGGCCGTAGCGCAGGGAGAGCTTGTGTAGCGCTTGGTGGGTGATGGGGCGCAAGAGATGGAGATGGCCGAGTATGGGAAGCGAGGGACTTGGGGAAGGCGCAGGCCGCTGGTGGTTCGTCGCCATCGGACAAAGAGAGCACGGAGGATGATGAGGGAGAAGAGGCACAGGAGGAGGGAGCTGAGAACTGCATTGTTGCTATTGGACTTCACAACTTCTATTATTGTGGTGGTTGCCTTCATTTTATTCTCTTGTTCAATCATTTTGGAAGAGAGGAATGGTTTTACCAAAGCCTTAAATAATGTTAGAGGACCAATAACATTCGTGATTCATGTTTCATCCCAGAGCCCATAAAATATTAGAATGCATATACTCTAGTTTATATCTTACAAGACATGTGATTTACGAGGAGGATATAAAAAAAATTAAGATAATGCATATACTCTAGTTTATATCCCAGAGTCCATATACATGACGAACGCACCTTTTACCGAACATGAAACATGTGAGGGGACTTCTAGAGCGCCCAACCCCACCCCCCCCCCCCCCCCCTCAAAGCTCACAAAACCCCTAAAAGCAAACCCACAATTCTTTTAGCTCCCAAAACACAAAACTAAAGACTTTCAAACATTTGAAGACCATATTAGTATATACTTATTATATAGCTATAAAATTATATAAGTATGTATTTGTATACACTTACATATTATAGTATATAGCTATATATTATATATACATATATTATATGTAAGTATATTGTATATGCTTATGAGTTATAACTTGAGAGAGAGAGAGAGAGAGAGAGAGAGAGAGAATCACATAAGTATATATTACTTATTTATAAATACTTATTATATAATAATATATGTATTTGTTACATACTTATATTATGCTTATTTAAGTATAGTTATATTATATACTTTACTTATATGATATACTTTTATATATACTAGATGCAATATACTTATATATAATTATATTTATGCACTTATATATAATATACTTATGTAACTATAAGTCTATAATATACACATATAAGTATACTTACAACTACATTATATATACTTGTATACTTATATCTTAGTATCTATACCGTGATAAGAGTATATATATATATATATATATATATATATATATATATATATATATATATATATATATATATATAGAGAGAGAGAGAGAGAGCAAGGCTCTATGAACTTAAGTTCATAATGAATAGTGGTGCACCAACTTTTCTAACCACTCATCTTGCTTTGGGATCCGTGAAAGATATAAATGCCACTTTGAGATTTGTGCATCACAAATCTCAAGGCAAGATGAGTGGATAAAAAGTTGGTGCATCACTATTCATTATGAACTTAAGTTCATATATATATATATATATATATATATATATATATATATATATATATATATATATATATATATATATATATATATATATATATATATATATATATATATATATATATATATATATAGCAAGGCTCTATAAACTTAAGTGTATAGGAAATAGTCATACACCAACTTTTCTATCCATTGATGTTGCATTGGGATCCGTGAAAGATATAAAGCCCACTTTGAGATTTGTGCATCTCTTGATTTCACGGATCCCAAAGCAAAGATCAATGGATACAAAAGTTGGTGTATACTATTCCTCTCAACTTAAGTTTATATATATATATATATATATATATATATATATATATATATATATATATATATATATATATATATATATATATATATATATATATATATATATATATATATATATATATATATATATATATATATATATGAGAAATATGGGTATGCTTGGTACCAAGCACCATTTTTGATGCTTGGTAGTGAGGTGTATCAATCACATCCACTCATCAACCCATGTACTTGTGGTCCCCCATTTGAGGAGTGGATGTGATTGATACACCTCAACTACCAAGTACCAAATACCAAGCATACCCATATTTCTCTCTCTCTCGATATATATATATATATATATATATATATATATATATATATATATATATATATATATATATATATATATATAGAGAGAGAGAGAGAAATGGGTATGATTTGTACTTGGTAGTTGAGGTGTATCAATCACATCCACTCCTCAAATGGGGACCACAAGCACATGGGTTGAAGAGTAGATGTGATTGATACACCTCACTACCAAGCACCAAAAATAATGCTTGGTACCAAGCATACCCATATTTCTCATATATATATATATATATATATAGAGCAATGCTCCTATAAACTTAAGTGTATAGGGAATAGTCATACACCAACTTTTCTATCCATTGATGTTGCCTTGGGATCCGTGAAAAATATAAAGCCCACTTTGAGATTTGTGCATCTCTTGATTTCACGGATCCCAAGGCAACATCAATGGATACAAAAGTTAGTGTATACTATTCCCTATCAACTTAAGTTTATAGGAGCATTGCTCTATATATATATATATATATATATATATATATATATATATATATATATATATATATATATATATATATATATATATATCAAGGCTCTATGAACTTAAGTTCATAATGAATAGTGGTGCACCAACTTTTCTAACCACTCATCTTGCTTTGGGATCCGTGAAAGATATAAGGTCACTTTGAGATTTGTGCATCTCTTGATTTCACGGATCCCAAGGCAACATCAATGGATACAAAAGTTAGTGTATACTATTCCCTATCAACTTAAGTTTATAGGAGCATTGCTCTATATATATATATATATATATATATATATATATATATATATATATATATATATATATATATATATATATATATATATATATATATATATATATATATAGCAATGCTCTATAAACTTAAGTTGATAGGGAGGAGTGTCCACCAACTTTTATATCCCTTGATCTTGCCTTGAGATTCATGAAATCAAGATGCACACAAATCTCAAAGTGGGCTTTATATCTTTCACGGATCCCAAGGCAACATCAATGGATAGAAAAGTTGGTGGATGACTATTCTCTATCAACTTAAGTTTATAGGAGCATTGCTCTATATATATATATAGCAATGCTCTATAAACTTAAGTGTATAGGGAATAGTCATACACCAACTTTTCTAACCACTCATCTTGCTTTGGGATCCGTGAAAATATAAAGCCCACTTTGAGATTTGTGCATCACAAATCTCAAGGCAAGATGAGTGGATGAAAAAGTTGGTGCACCACTATTCATTATGAACTTAAGTTCATAATGAATAGTGGTGCACCAACTTTTCTAACCACTCATCTTGCTTTGGGATCCGTGAAAGATATAAAGGTCACTTTGAGATTTGTGCATCTCTTGATTTCACGGATCCCAAGGCAACATCAATGGATAGAAAAGTTGGTGGATGACTATTCTCTATCAACTTAAGTTTATAGGAGCATTGCTCTATATATATATATATATATATATATATATATATATAGAGAGAGAGAGATTGAGAGAGATCTGAGGAAAGGAAAGCTTACCAAAATGTAAACTAATAGAATATAAAAAGATTTTGAAAAAGGGACATTGATTGAGAGAGAGAGAGATTGAGAGAGAGAGAGAGATTGAGAGAGAGAGAGAGAGAGAGAGAGAGAGAGATTGAGAGAGAGAGAGATTGAGAGAGATCTGAGGAAAGGAAAGCTACCAAAATGTAAACTAATAGAATATAAAAAGATTTTGAAAAAGGGACATTGATTGAGAGAGAGAGAGATTGAGAGAGATCTGAGGAAAGGAAAGCTTACCAAAATGTAAACTAATAGAATATAAAAAGATTTTGAAAAAGGGACATTGATTGAGAGAGAGAGAGAGAGAGATCGAGGAAGATAGATATGTACTTTTACTTTTTACCCTTATTTCAGTTTCTAATGTCTATTTAATTACAATTTTACCACCTTGATTTTGGCGAGAATCTCATCCTTTTGTTTTGTATGATGGATAGTTGGTATTGGGTTTTAGTTCTCACATTTATTTGGGTTCTCATTGGAACCAACCTATATATATATATATATATATATATATATATATATATATATATATATATATATATATATATATATATATATATATATATATATATATATATATATATATATATATATATATATATATAGCAATGCTCTATAAACTTAAGTTGATAGGGAGGAGTGTCCACCAACTTTTATATCCCTTGATCTTGCCTTGAGATTCATGAAATCAAGATGCACACAAATCTCAAAGTGGGCTTTATATCTTTCACGGTTCCCAAGACAACATCAATGGATAGAAAAGTTGGTGGATGACTATTCCCTATCAACTAAAGTTTATAGGAGCATTGCTCTATATATATATATATATATATATATATATATATATATATATATATATATATATATATATATATATATATATATATATATATATATATATATATATATATATATATATATATATATATATATATATATATATATATATATATATATATATATATATAGCAATGCTCTATAAACTTAAGTGTATAGGGAATAGTCATACACCAACTTTTCTATCCATTGATGTTGCCTTGGGATCCGTGAAAATATAAAGCCCACTTTGAGATTTGTGCATCTCTTGATTTCACGGATCCCAAGGCAACATCAATGGATACAAAAGTTAGTGTATACTATTCCCTATCAACTTAAGTTTATAGGAGCATTGCTCTATATATATATATATATATATATATATATATATATATATATATATATATATATATATATATATATATATATATATATCAAGGCTCTATGAACTTAAGTTCATAATGAATAGTGGTGCACCAACTTTTCTAACCACTCATCTTGCTTTGGGATCCGTGAAAGATATAAAGGTCACTTTGAGATTTGTGCATCACAAATCTCAAGGCAAGATGAGTGGATGAAAAAGTTGGTGGATGACTATTCCCTATCAACTAAAGTTTATAGGAGCATTGCTCTATATATATATATATATATATATATATATATATATATATATATATATATATATATATATATATATATATATATATATATATATATATATATAGCAATGCTCTATAAACTTAAGTTGATAGGGAGGAGTGTCCACCAACTTTTATATCCCTTGATCTTGCCTTGAGATTCATGAAATCAAGATGCACACAAATCTCAAAGTGGGCTTTATATCTTTCACGGATCCCAAGGCAACATCAATGGATAGAAAAGTTGGTGGATGACTATTCTCTATCAACTTAAGTTTATAGGAGCATTGCTCTATATATATATATAGCAATGCTCTATAAACTTAAGTGTATAGGGAATAGTCATACACCAACTTTTCTAACCACTCATCTTGCTTTGGGATCCGTGAAAATATAAAGCCCACTTTGAGATTTGTGCATCACAAATCTCAAGGCAAGATGAGTGGATGAAAAAGTTGGTGCACCACTATTCATTATGAACTTAAGTTCATAATGAATAGTGGTGCACCAACTTTTCTAACCACTCATCTTGCTTTGGGATCCGTGAAAGATATAAAGGTCACTTTGAGATTTGTGCATCACAAATCTCAAAGTGGCCTTTATATCTTTCACGGATCCCAAGGCAACATCAATGGATACAAAAGTTAGTGTATACTATTCCCTATCAACTTAAGTTTATAGGAGCATTGCTCTATATATATATATATATATATATATATATATAGAGAGAGAGAGATTGAGAGAGATCTGAGGAAAGGAAAGCTTACCAAAATGTAAACTAATAGAATATAAAAAGATTTTGAAAAAGGGACATTGATTGAGAGAGAGAGAGAGAGAGAGAGAGAGAGAGAGAGAGAGAGAGAGAGAGATTGAGAGAGAGAGAGAGAGAGAGAGAGATTGAGAGAGATCTGAGGAAAGGAAAGCTACCAAAATGTAAACTAATAGAATATAAAAAGATTTTGAAAAAGGGACATTGATTGAGAGAGAGAGAGATTGAGAGAGAGAGAGAGAGAGATTGAGAGAGATCTGAGGAAAGGAAAGCTACCAAAATGTAAACTAATAGAATATAAAAAGATTTTGAAAAAGGGACATTGATTGAGAGAGAGAGAGATTGAGAGAGAGAGAGAGATCTGAGGAAGATAGATATGTACTTTTACTTTTTTTACCCTTATTTCAGTTTCTAATGTCTATTTAATTACAATTTTACCACCTTGATTTTAAGTGAATCTCATCCTTTTGTTTTGTATGATGGATAGTTGGTATTGGGTTTTAGTTCTCACATTTATTTGGGTTCTCATTGGAACCAACCTATATATATATATATATATATATATATATATATATATATATATATATATATATATATATATATATATATATATATATATATATATATATATAT